>CM026426.1:63716323-63893876 GCA_014871385.1 Ceratodon purpureus | reverse complement strand
AAGGAAGAGGAAGAGAAGAGGCAAGAGGAAGAGGAAGAGAAGAGGAAGAGGAAGCGGGAAGAGGAAGGAGGAAGAGGTAAGAAGAAGAGGCAGCGGGAATGTAGGAAGAGGTAAGAGGCAGAGGAAGAGAGAAGATGGAAGAGGAAGGCGGAGTCGGAAGGAGGAGGAGAGGAGGCAGAGGCGGCGGAAGGAGGAGCGAAGAGGAGAAGAGGCTGGAGGAGGCAGCGCGGAAGGCGGCGTCGTATGGCGGTAGTAGTTTATGTCGGCTTCTTCTGCGTCTTAGTCTTCGGATCGCTTCGGCGTCTTATTTTCTTCTTCTTACGTTCTTCTTACTTCTTCTTCTTCTGTTCTTCTCTTCTGTCTGCTCGTCCTTCTTATCTTCTTCTTCTTCTTCTTAATAACAGATGCATTGCTATACGCACTCTTCTGTGGGAAAGGAGACTGTGAATACTGTTTATTGAAGTAGTACTGCAATCTGAAAATAAATTAATGGTTGAACAAAAATTCGATGATGATAAAACTTGAAAACACTTCTCAGTTCTCTATTCTGCTTCATTGGATTAAGATATATCAAATTAGTTGGGTGTAATGCAAATTGCCTCGCACATGCTTTGGTGTGAGTGTTATACTTGCTGTCTGTGACTACTTCTCCGACCTCCAAATCTAACAGGGGAGGATGTAATAACCGAATCCACTTTTGGATTAGATTTTTATATCTTACTTTATTATGGTTCCTTTCATACGGTGACCACGGGTACTGGTTCACGGTGGGATGTGTAGAGGAATCTCCATAGTTGACCCGACTGTTATATAACACCGCCTTCTGTCTTTTTAAACGCAGTCGAGTCCTATGAGCAGGCTCTTAATTCTCTTTGTATAAGGTTACAATTTAGCGGTAGTCTGTCGTTTTCGAAAACCTGCCGGTACAGAGGACGACGCTGCTAACCCGAATGCCTCTTAACAAATTTGTAGAACTTCACAGTTTCCTTATTTTCTTATTTATGTGTATTCGAAGCAGTTATGTGTATCCATATTGTTTTGCACAGCTCATGAACTTTAACCTAGAGCAAGCTATAATAATTACGCTTAGAACTTATGCTCTGTCCAACAGTTTTTTGAATAATTCTACATTTGTTTTTCAAAATCATCCACTGACAGAAGTGTTTTAATTTGTTACAGCATCTCGAAATAAGGAACTCTCTCGATGTGATGCACTGCGAAAAGAACTTTGCGGAGAATATCCTCAAAACAATATGTGGCTTCAAAGAGAAAGATAGTGTGAAAGTGCGTCACGATATGCAGAGAGAAGGAATTCGTAAGCATTTATGGATGACACCTGATCCGAAGAATCCTTTGAGGATGCTTAAGCCCAGAGCTAACTATGTATTGACACCCGAGGAGTTTGATATATTTTGCACCAGGTTAGAGAATCTTAAAGTACCCTCTAACTATTGCTCCGAGATTGGCAGCCATATCAGAAATAAGAAGTTTGGAGCATTGAAGTCTCATGACTATCATATTCTGATGCAAAGCTTGTTACCTATGGCATTGAGGGAGCTAATGGAGCCCAACACAAGAATGGCTATTATGAGGGCATCTCGTATTTTTAGAAGACTCTGCTGTAAAGTCTGGGACCCTTCACAGGCAGAGAATCTGCGTGAAGATGTGGCCATTACCATGTGCCTCATGGAGATGACATTTCCACCAACTTTTTTTGATATTATGTCACATCTCCCTATGCATCTAGTGGAGGAGCTCATTATCCTTGGTCCTACACAAGTGCGATGGATGTACCCCGTTGAGCGCACGATGATGACTCTTAAAAGTCATGTTAGGAATCTTGCTCGTCCGGAAGCATCCATTGCCAATGGATATTTACTAGATGAGACCATGGGTTTTGCAACATCATACCTCCACGGGTTTGATGTTGTTAGGCGTAGGGTGTGGGATGCGGATCCCGAAGATTGCGCCGAATACGAGGTGTTGGAGGGTGCAGCAAAGGATTTTCTTTTAACCAGGGCACAACGTGATGCCATTCATCGTTTTGTATTACAAAATAATTCCCTCACAGCGCCCCTGTACAGGTGCAGTCTTTTTTCAGACTTTTAGTGAAGGGTTTTTTATTTGATGTTATCTTTCTGGTCTACCATGGACCTTTTTAATAATTTAATGCAATGTCAACATAACAGCCAGTCCAACCAGCCATACCGCTAATGTGCATACACATCATCTACTTAGTTAGAGTTGATGTTATTGTGATGGTATGTTCAGTGCATATTTTTTTATGTCGTTTGCAAGCCTAACTGAATTGCTTAAATCTAATGTGTGTATGAAGTAGTTGTGCTCATGTTTTGGTATGATTGGAGTGGCCAGCCAATGGGAATTGCAAAGGGGCGCAACTAGTGGTTCAGATGAGGCGGTTGACGTATGGATGAAGAATACAGTTCACTAGGTGGAGCTCAACATGTCCGATGCAGATGACTCCGACTTAGTTCTGTTATCCAGTCCTCCAAGTATGACTTGCAAACGTTATATGAAAATGACCGCGTACAGGAACCACTGGAGGGTTGAGGATGATTATAGTCGCAGTTTGAAAACGTATGATAGTGGCGTGGCATGTTTTGAAGCCAACGAACAAACAACCGGTGCAGGGAAGGATTATGTTGGTGTTTTGCAGGATATATTCTTGCTAGACTACGGTGGACTATAGACACCCATGATCATCTTCTCCTGTACGTGGAAGAGAAAATACGACAATATGAAGAGGGATACATACCGGCGTGATGCAGACAGATTTCTTATCGTCAATTACAAATACAATACTCCCAAATCAATTGACCCGTATGTGTTCCCATCACAATGCACTCAGGTATTTTTCTCTGATGACGTTCAGCAACAACCTGGCTCGGATTGGAAGGTTGTCATTCGGAAAGAGGCAAGGTCTCGTAGGAAATTGGAGGAGGACGATGATGTTTTTATGACCACGAACATAGAGAACACAGGGGCCGTACCTAGCAGTAGTTTTATAAATCCACCTTCAGAGTCCGATCTGGCCGGCGCCATTGTATTAAATGACGCGGATAATTCATTAGCCCTGCAAGGCTTCGAAATGCGTTCTAGAGGAAATAACTCGAGTACAGGAGTTATTAGGAAAACGGTTTCCAGATCTAAGACGAGAAAGAGAACAGCCGCGGAGCAAAATAGCTGATTCCATGTACGTTGGTAGGTCTGCGCTAATCTGTCGACTGTTTTGGTTGTATTGGTTAATTAGCAGAGTACTATGATCGTTTGATACTCCTGCTTAAGTAACCACAGGAAGGGGATAGTGGTGCCGATATTCAATGTGTTTTCGAATTATTTGCATATACACTACAGTGATACTAAATACCAGAGTGTGGTTGTGGGTGTTTGCAGGATATGGAGAGGTGTGTATAATTATTAGTTGGTCAGTGTATTTGTTTATGCAAGTAGCATCATCCAATACAGTAGACATTTTTACATGAGGTGAGCATTTATATTGGAAATCACATTGACTGGGGAGGAGTGAACATTGTGGCCAAGCTCCTTTCCTTTCACTGAACGCGTGCACTTTTCCATTTATAGAAAGACATAGTGTGATTTATGTTTCAACTGTACTTACAGTATTGCCACATACATCATGTATTTGAAAATGTTGTTAACCTAATATAGGGATTGTTACATGCATTCTTATGATGCATTATCGAAGTAAGATTCGTAAGCACCGACGATTTATTGATAAAGATTAATCTTTTAGAAGAACTGAACGAAATAGTCTTGTTTGGTACATGAAGTTAGCGACCTCTTCTGGGATTCTGTCATGTGTTTTGTTGCTTGGTTTAGTAATGTGGAGCACGGGCAGGACTCTGTATACCGTAATAGAAAGCTATAGACTGTACTTGCGAAGTTTATCTGTGTTCCCTTTTATCCTTAAATGTGTTATGATATTTTTAAGTGTTTACATGAATATTCGTAACCGACCGTGAGATTGGAAGTAGGTGATTGAGGAAACCAGTTGTCCAAACTATTACAAGTCACATTTAGTAGGCAATTCCGTATTGTCTGAATACATTGTTTCTTACCATTAACAATATAAATCAACCTAATCATAATGCGGACCTGGTGTTACAATGCAAATTGAGTGGTTTCGTAATGTATTAAATGTCTTCCTATGAAGTACATCCTGAGGGAATCGTCAAGAGCAGTCTGTTAAATTTTGGGAAATGGCCGTTGCGATGTGGAGAAGTTTGGTTTCGACTTTCATGTGCCGCGGAGATTTCAAAATAGAAGCATGTAGAGCAAGGATTTGGAAAAGCAATGTGATATCGTGAGATGTGAATGCAGTTAGTTTTAGTCAAGTATATGTATAGTTGGTGATAGTACATGTGGAATCCATTGCAGATTTAAGAATGCGTGATAACATTCAGGTGAGTGGTTCTATAACTTCTATGTGCGTAGTTTTGGATTTTTGAATGGAAAAAGTGGCTGGAGAGAATTGAGTAATGTTATTGAGTTATGTATGAGGTTGGATTGTAAACGTATCTGCTATGTTTCCGAATTTATTTATACTTATATAGTAACGAACGACTCCGGGATAACTGTGGGCGTAAGCAATGTTCATCTCCTAATTGTATTCTGAAGTTCTGTTCCGTCAGAAAGAAGTGTGAGGGACGTTGTCCACTGCGCATATAATTGAAAGTTTATTAAGGTGTTATATGTAGGGATGGGATAATTGATATTATAAAGGACACCGTGTACCTGAGTGCGGAATAATATTTGTCGAACTTCTGTAACTAAACCTGCTTGCAATTTTGGATTTGAATACGGCTTTCTCGGTCCTTGACCTTGTTCTATATTTACAACGTCGTTTTGTTTCAGGATTATCAAAGTTCAATCGCGCTTTAACTTGTTTGGAAAGTCAGGGTTAAAGAGGGTTGTAGGAGTCTTTAGAAGTATCCGGATGATTACTACGGGGACGAATTCCGGGATTTAAGTAAATCTTTGATTCAGAAGTCGACTGTTTATTGGGCGTGCAGGTGCTGTCATAACTGACGCTTAATGACTTTGTAATTGGATAAACTACATCGACTATAATATTTGTTTTGGTTGTGAATGGTGTCCTGCAGGTTCTCCAAAGGTCTAGAAACCAGTAATTTTTTTATCGGATTGACACTGCTCTTAAACATGTACTGCATCAACTGCGGACATGGTTGCAGGTTGTTTCCTCACCAGTACGCAATCAATATAATATTTTCTGAATTGCTGAGTGTATATATCCTCGCAAGGTTAAAATAGAACGGCAACAATAATTTTCAAGAAACACAGAATGTCTTCCACGAGGAATGAAGGAATTTTATGTAGAGTATTTGTGATTGCAAGCATTTTTTATCATTACAGTACTGGTTGTCTAACTAGGCAGTAATGGATTTTAGTTCTAAAGCTAATCATACACCGGTGGATAACACAATTGAAATGTAGTACTTGAACAATGTTGAGAACAATGTCACACATTTGTAAGAACATCAAATTTCAACACAGATTATTATGGTGGAGGACCAAACAGTTTCTCATTGGTCTCAGTTCAAATCCCTCTATGCATTAATAATACATGTGATTATATTACTCGATGCAGAAATGAAAGTTACATCATAAATTTGAATGCATTTAAGCATGTTCTTATGAAAACATCTGGATTCTTTACTGCAAGCGAACCTGCGCAGAGTAGTTCACGACTGAAGAAAAACAGAAGGAGGATGTGGCGGTACGAACAAAAAAGAGATCATCTAGAGACACACAAGTATTTCCCTAATGGATACAAATCCTATGCTCCCGAACCGGTACGCACTAACCGCTCATCTGTCCTCTCTTCATTAATATAGACCTAGTTCACCTTGAGGATTAGTGCACTTTATTCTGCCATTTTTGCTAATGGTATATTCAGATAAGAAGAAATTAATGATGAAAATCCAATCATAGAACATATTCCTCTAGATTTACCAATAATATTGAGGGGGTATTTAATTTTAACCATAACGAATACAAAAAAACCCACGTAACAACGTAACTGGGAACACTTATAGTAGATGCATAAACAGCCGAAATTTACAATATATACATTACTCGTTCTCTAATAGCCATATTTGAAATACACATACATGAAATAGTGTCAATCTTGTTCAACAGTAAACATAGCAAACCAAGTCTATAGCGGTATGCAAATTGTACTGGTGCACCAGTGTAAAATAATCATTGTTACGGCCGGCATATTAAGTATCTAATATTCGAGAAAAAGGGGGAACACTAAAATACACAACAAGGCAAAACTCTGAGAGGGATCTAGAATTGAACATACTGTGGTCATCAAAAATGGCTGGAGGAGAAGTCATTCTTCATCGTGCAGCAACATGTTTCTGCTGGAGCATGATTGTCCTCGGTCCTAGCGAGGTCATCCTGAACTCGTAAACCAGAACTAAGCGTTTGAGGTGTCATTGACTGTGGTGTTGGAGCCTTGGCTGGTGCCACCGGTGACTGAAGTTGACTGAGTTTGCTGAGCCCTGCCGGAGTTACAGAAGAACCACGTGTAGTTGTCGGAGGAGTCTTCACCAAGAACAATCGGATGAGAGGCGCACGATCTCGGAATCCTCAAACGACATTGGTTCTTCTTGTAGAAATCCGAAATATGGTGCCCTGCTACATTACCTAGAGCAAGAACTTCCAGGTAGCAAGACTCAGTAAAGCGAAATTCATTCGAGAATTGAAGGAATTCACCTAATGTGGGGACGTCAGGGAACATCAGATGAGAAGAGTATCTACGGCGATGCACCTCCGCCAGCCAGCAAAGAATGAGAGCTTTCTCCATGCTTCCCGATGTCAAAGAAAAAACAATAGCAATCGTTTCTTCAAGGGTAAGCTCCAGAAAATGGAACACGTTACACTGTCAATTTGTCGAGGTTTTGTCCCATGCAGTTAGATCCGTGGTAAAATGTATAGGAAAGAGAATGAGTACAAATCTGCAAGAAAGAATGCTGATGGCATAAAAGGGGAATGGTAAAGCAATCGTTCAATGGGTTTAACCAGGTTGCTTGTAAGAAAGACAGACAGAGTTGAAAAGGACGGAGACTAGGCTTTAGGTATAGATTCATAGTAATATCTATACCACCGATTGTATCAAGATAACGAAGTGATGTGAAGTGGAGAGAATCCTGTAAAATGCCATGAACTACGTACCAATCTAGTACTCCCTAATTTTCCAAGTCATTTTCACCTTTACTTTGTACAATTGATGATGAGACAGGGAGAACTTCATTGGCTTGCCACATGCGTTAGATTTTGCACAGTAAAATCACTCTAGATTGTGCATAGGGTAGCACTTAAACTGAGGTACCGGTAATGGAATTGTAGGCCATGGTGGAAGCAGATGAAAATATGACTTCCATGCAAAATACGATTTGGAAATGGAAGGATAAAGGAAATTTGTTGGTTTATAATTTATACGTAATTGAATACCCTGACATATTTGTGTTAGTGATTGCGAACAGTATGTTCGACGTCACTATGCCCAGGAAATAACCGGATTACATATGAAAATTGTCAAAACAAAGCATCTAAATTATACCATAATGTACAATGATATTTTTAATACGGGCGTCTTATTTGTTATTTTTGAAGCGGGCAATCGGACAGTAAGAGAGAGCTCGGAAATGCCTGTTGCTTCAATTGTGGGCTGAAGTAAGGTGGTAGGGGTGAACGTTATAAAGCAATTATGCTATACAAAATGAATTGTTTATTGTTTAGAGAGTGCTTCGAGATTGCTTCGAGATTGCTTCAAGATTGCTTCGAGATTGCTTCAAGATTGCTTCGAACTAACCTTGTCCTGTGACCGTGAGAATCTGAAATGAGGGGGGATTTTATTCCCGCAATTAGGTGAACTTACTGAATAATTTAGAGAACATAATGCTATGTCTCACCAGATATGGGTTACGTGTAAGATGGTGAAGGGTACATCTCTATTTCTCTGCATGTGAACACAGTAAAGGATATGGTGTCTGACACTTGCGCTGGGTAGTGAAAGTTATGTACGGACCCAGAAATTTCTTCTTTCAGAGTGGTGAAGAGTTGTATATGTATACTATCATGTAATCTCCCATCACTAATACACTTGAACGCTCTTATAATGAGCAATTACATTTTATTTTTTTCCAACGAAGGTTCTGTCACGTGTAGGTTGTTCAATACCGATGGAATATGCACCGTCCCATTAACAGGAAAGGTTGTGAACCTATAAGTCATCGTAAGTGGGTAGATCTTAAAAGTATTAATGCAATTTCCTTCTCACAGAGATGATGGGCGGTTACTTTTCGACAGGTCTAACAGTCCGTAAATGGCAACCCGGAGACGCATGTATGTGAGGATTTTCAAGAGGTGATTATGTTTCTAAAGAGACTATCTATTGGCGATGTCTGCATGTCTAAAAGTGATACTTCCAAACAGTGTGCCTCCTTTTTGACGTGGAACTGTTGGTTTCAAGCATGTGCTGTTCTCACCAAAAATTACCTTTCTATGGCAGTGTCCAATAGAATATGTAGGGGATATATCTGATATCGATGTCTTTGTATTGAGCGGTTTTCAATTTCGTATATGTTTCTTCAAGAGGCATGCATAGTAGTAGGAGGAGATCGGCATCGGATGTGATACAATTGTTTCTTACGTAGTAAATGCTGTGATCGCAGGTACTCTCATACTAGTGTAGGGAAAATTGGAATGTCTGCTGGGAGAAAATGACTACATTGAACCCTCACTTGTTCGAAACGACTACAACGACGGAGACAACAAACTTACAGGGCGAGGGTGACCGTGTTGCTCCCCCGTTATGGACAAGCATGTGGGAAAGAGACGCAGATGGTGTTTTACGAGAAGAATTTGAAAGCCCAGGGGAAGCTCGGAAGAGGAGAAGGGTTATCCCAGCAGTGGTACATAGCCGGAGTCCGGAGGGAAAGTCTTCATTTGAAGAGGAGGTTCGAGAAGGTGAGGAAACCAGTACCCGGCGTTCAAAGAGGGAATACCAGGAGCATCTTCGGCAGGTGGATGACTCTCCTGAGCTACGGGACATGCTTATGACGTGGGAAGAGTATCAATCTCAAACGGATATTGATGAGGGTGAATTCGGGCCGGAGGAGAGTATTATCTCCATTCGTCAAGAGTGTCTTCAACTTCCATACGACGAAAATGAAATAGAGAGGGAGTGGAGACTACGGTCCAACCGATTCAAAGAAGTCCAGAGGCGTAAGAGATTGAAGGGGATATCGGAAGTACCAGGAACAGATTCAGAGGAGATTCGAAATATGGACTGTGGTAAAGACGTTGTTTCATTGTAATATGGAACTTCTGGATACACCCTTTTTGGGAGTCCGACATGTCGTACCGTACAATTTTTTCTGAAATTGAGATGTGTTCAAAGACTTGTATAGCGATGATGTAACATCATGACCACCTCCTACAATGATATTAATTTGCTATATGTATCTCTCATAGCCTGCAAGTACATATTGGTTTGTTAATTACACCGGCTAATGTTCGGAGACATGATTGCATTGATTTCACGACCGAAACGCTACTTCCAGGGGTGATGATATCGCCGATTCGGCTGCGTGAGATTTGCACTTCCTGTATTGTAAGACCTTGTACGTGGAAGAGTTTTTGTGGCCATTTCATTATCTTAGTTTATTTCGTTTTGAATTTTTTATTTGTGTACATACTTGTATAGGTATTACGTTCGTAGATGTGCTTGCACGTAATACTGTGGAACCTGTGGGTGTATAATTTTCAACTTGCTAATCTTCCCTTTTTTTTAAATTGAATTAATAGTTGATGTAGAAGTTGGTTGTTGGTATCTTGTAGCTGGTTAGGCTGATGCCTGGTATAGGGTGCTATGAATTGTTATACAGGTTACATTTCTCAATATATGGGAGAGTAGATGACGTATATATTTAAGACACTCTTTGCCAATGTTTTATGCATGACTCATATGTCTCATCGTTTACTCATTCGACAGTTATTGTTACCGTAAGAATTGAAATGCACTAAAATGTATGAGTAATCTCCTATTGTGACAGAATTTGATACGTTTATTGTGTGGCTTCTGGTTTGCATTGGAACGGTATTCCAAAGTGTTGACGTGTGTTACTGTTTGGTATGTGGATAGCCGACTAACTACTTGGAAATGGACAATGGATTTCACTATACCATTGCTACCTTGGACCCTCATGCTGATAGTCCTTACAATGAGCGGACTATCAATTAATATCTCTGAGAAGGATATATTGTGAAGGGTGGACAAATGTTGTAAAACGACAAGCTGAATGTACTACGGAGTGCACCAGGATTAGGAGTCGAAGGTAGGGCAAGTGGAACATGAGTAATTACAACTTTCTTGGAAATGGAAACAACATCCAGCCCACAAGGATATTCGGTATGCCTTCTACATCTCGAGTTTTTGTGATTATTTTCCGAGATTGGAAGTTCATTGAACCATTACATCAGGAGGACGGTTGATATTTAAAAAAATAGATCTATGTTAATGCACTTGAAGGACAAACGTAGGGTCTCTTATTCTAGTATTCACTGTACATGTTTTACGCTTCAAGTACATCCATGAAATGGTATTAAGCTTGACTGGGAATTGCCTCACAGTTGAAGTCCACAGTGAACTTAAGTCCCTGAAAAGTGAATCTTTTCAGATCGTCCCGGAGATAAGTGATTGTCCAAGTATTTGTCGGTGTTTACAAAGTGTATCCTACGGGAAGTTGAGTAAGAGCGTACCATAGTTTTAAACGGTTTATATGTGACACACTTGCTTTATTAGAGTGCAATATCAGATGTACTAGTGATCGTCTTCACTCAAAGTTGACGCAGGGGCACGAAGGCCGACCAATATAACTCCTCAAGTTTCTCGGACTTTGAGCAAGGGGACTAGTTTAGGCGGCTACAATCCGAGAAGACGGACTTTTTGCGGACATCTCCGGAGTGGAAGTCATTGTTGGACTATAAGTTGCTTCCTTCTTGATCGTTCGCTATGAGTATAGGTTGGACAACGACGTCAGCGTTACAAGTAATCGGTGACACAAAAAACGAGAGCATTACATAGAGCAACAACTTCATGATAGCAGTAGTCAGTGCATTCGAATTTGTTTGATAATTTAGTGACTGTTCCAAACTACGTTACGTCTTGGTAAATGAGGGGATATCTCTCCCGGTTCCAGCCTAATGTAAACCAACTACTCCAGAAGCGCCAAGTTGTCCATGACGTGGGAGGTTGACCAATACGGTATTCACAGAAGAAGGACGTTGGTGTCAACCCAATTTCTTATTACAGACCTAATGGTTTTGTGCACATAAATGAAGACCGTCATTTTTTAAAAGGAAGGAGACCTCTCAAACCGTACAGTGAATAGAAGAAGATATGAGGAGGTTAATACTTAGGAACATTGAAGGGGACGAGGGTGGCAGTAGCCGTAAGGTGTTGTGGAAAGGTAAAACTACCGACAGGGCGGGACGCTCTGACACAATATCAACAGATAGTGATTGCTCCGAAGAGAAGAGTAGGTAATGGTAAGGACATCCGGTTTCTTACGGATATGATAATTGTAAGTATGACAAGTACTATGGACCATGGAAATCGGTAATTCCTTATGGACCCTCCCATACGGGTTTCTTGATTGAGGTTCTCTTCACTGAATGTGTCATTTCTTCGACTCTAGGCGATTGACACATGAGAGGCATTAGAAGATAACTGTCCATAGGTAGAGTTCGCAGAGCGGAGCAACTCCCTGGAAATAAGATTGCATTACATTCGTGATGGGAAGAAAAAATCCTTCTGAGCATTAGATTACAGAACTACATTTTGAAGATACAAGGCAACCCGTGAATGTAGTTAGTAGTATGAGTCATATGTGGAGAAACATAATGACCTGTCCCAGAATAGCTGCGACGACAATGTGGGTATAATGCTGCCACATAGATATTGAATGCATTATATAGAATTGGATTGGACGTCGTAATCTTGGAAAAAAACATATTTGGACTGGTAGATAGTAAGAGCACAAAACCATACAAATCTTTGGAGATAAACAGAAATCTACGAATGATGATAGTACATGATACGGTCCGAAAATAAGGATCTCATTTCCCTGTACTCACAGAATGGATTTGGAACCCCAACAGAATTACCCGAGCCAGAGCCGCCCATTAGACAGTTGCTGGGTAAACCACTTAGTGCAGGAGAAGAAGACAAGCCACTCTAGTTCTCCCCCAAAATTCTCTAGGTACATTTCTTGGGCTGCTATGTCACAAAACCCACCATTTGGACAATGCGTCACATTTTTGCATGCCCCAAAAGACAGCAATCCTACTAGTGATGGCTAAATTTTTGAAATGAGGCAGTCTTTTAGCCCCAATGAATAGATTGTTACTTTAAGTTGCCTTTAGTGGAGGTTGTGTTGTTGATTGTTGTTGATTTATTGCTTTGTTGACGTCTTGTTCTTCAGTTTTAGATGTAAGGAGCAGAGAGAAGGAGATGCACGTGGTAAGGAGAGGTTGGAACATGCTAGGAGTAGTACACCGAGCTGGAAAGTAAAATAGAAATGTGCACAAACCAAGACTTGAAGGAGAAGTTGAAAAGGAATGAAAAAACAAATAAAAAAATCAAATGACTACAAAGAGAAAACTACAAATTCAAGGTACTGCATAAAGAGAACCAAAAACCAAAACAAAAAAAACAAAAAAAACAGACAAAATAATGAAAAGAAGAAGGCAAGATGACAGATATATAAATGGCAGAATATGAATATGAAAACAAGAAACTTGGAAAGGAATAAGAAGAACTTCAAGACAAAAATTGATGATACTTTAACTCAAAAAACTAAACCCCTTGGATTAAGAGAACCCGCAGGATAAGTTATTACATAAATAGCAACGACAGATATATAAATAAATAATAAAGTACCAAAGCCGGTTGAAAGCATGAGAAAAAAGAATCCAAGAAATAATAATACAATAAATAAATAAACATAACGATAAGATAGTGTAAGCACATTGAAGGGAAAAAAAGTGTTACAGATAAGTAAATGCATAAAGTCAAGAACTGCAAAAAAACAATAATGTTCAAAGTTTAAAATACTAACAATATGGAAATAGTAAAAACTAAGTGATCATAGAGAAGGTTCAATCACTCTACAGTTGTAAGTTAACTAAAGATGATGAATGATGAATGAGATCTTCTAATGACATGTGGCAATGTGTAAGCAGAGGATGAGAGGAGTTATACAACTCATAGCTATAGATGGATGGACTGGAGTCAGACAACTCATAGCTATAGATGGATGGACTGGAGTCAGACAACTCTAGATTTATTGCATTGGACTCAATTGCTCCAGATTGAAAACATGTGTATAAGACTTAGACAGCTCAAGATGAGGTGTACTAGAAGCAAACTACTTTGTTGCATTAATCCCTAAAGGACAATGCGCCCCCTTTGGATGTTTTTTGAATTTGGGCAAGTGGCTGTGACTTCAATTTAAGTCAAGATTTTTTGAAATTTAAAATCGAGGTGTGCCGTTTCGAGAGCTCCATGAGCGTATTTTTATTTTTCAATTCCGACATCGAAACCAAAAATTTTGAAGGTTTAAGTGTCAAACGCTACTCGTTGGGCAGCTGCTGAATTTTTCTAAGCCACTGTGGATGCAGCAAATTCTGCCCAAAACTGCCCAAAATTGCAAAAATCTGCCAAAATCTGCTCAAAGACGAAATTTTAAAATTCCACCAAAAATTGATATTTTGATATTTTTCAAAAATAAAAATTTCTATTTATAGAAAAGGCAGTAGATCATGAAACGGCTGTTTGGATTTTCAATCCGAGAATTTTTCATATGCTATTTTATTGTCAAAAAACGGCCTTTGTATGTGAATTTCAGCATACCCCCTAGTGGAAAATGAGTTTTTTGGAAACCTTCCACAACTTTTTCAAATATGATATTTTTTGGAAATGTACCTAACTCACTTAGGAACAATAAAATGGAGAGACTCATTCCTTGTCTACTTTTCAAAATGGTTTTTTGGGCCTTCAAAACTCTGCTGTCGCCTTTTCTTGCAGGGAAAAAAAACTTATTTTTCTACTTTGAACGTTATGATCTTGCAATTGGTGAGGAATGAGTGTGTAAGATTTGGTGGACATGTAGAAAAAGAATTTAGCTACAAGATTTTACGGTTAGATGTACTAAAAAAGACCCCAAATTTGCAAAATCCACCTTGCTTTGAAGAGGGGCTGTTTTGAGGCAGTTTTGATGAAAAATACCCTCAGAACTTTAGGGGTTAAGATAATAATAATATAGATTTTTTTCCAAATATAAGATTAAAGGATAGAAAAATCTGAGTTAGATCTCAGATTAGAATAAAAAGTGAAAGAACTGGAGATAGACTGTAGTTCTTTTGAGAAGGACATAGTATGTAAAGACTCAAGGCTGAGAAGGTGAAGCACTTCTTTTGTGATCTCTTCTCTATGGTTAGGTAGTAAGCCTTAGAAGATATATTTTGGATCCTTGTAATTCATATTTATTATAGTGGTGTAAGATTAAAGTGGTCTAAGATTAAAGTGGCGTAAGATTAAATGGTGTAAAATTAAATGGTGTAAGATTAAAGTATTTGTGCTCACACGCTACTAGTTGATTTTGCACGGTTTTGGGTATTTCCATCAAATATTTTTCTTAAATTTTGATACAACTTATATTTGATATACATTGTCTTCTTTTTATTTTGATTTGAACATTTTCCTTGGTTTTATATTAAAAATCGATAATTTTGATTATATTGATATTTTAAAGTTAAAATTTCTATTTGTACACCATCAAAATTATTATTTTTATATTTCAAATACTATTTCTACATCGTCAAAATTTTGTGAAAGACTTGGCATTCTTTTGTATGATCGAGTTTGAGTATACATAGCTTATTATATTCAATATATTGAAGGAAATAATGAAAGTATGAAAATTAGTTTGAAAACTAGGCATTGATTTGTATGCTCAAGTTAGATTATAATAGTACCATATAGATATTTTATAATACGATTTGATTACATTACGATAATAATAAAAAGAACTCTTGAGTTTTTCTTCTACAAAACACATATTAATGAATTGGTTACCAATAGAGATATATTTGAGACAATTTGAGATAATTTTTCAATTTTCATGTTGAGACACTTTGTAGGAATATGACTTTCATTCTAAACCAACATGGTATAAATTCATGTCGTATGTAAATTCAACCTTCAAGTACCTCTAAGGCAATAACCTTGCCATCTTGTAACATATCTAGGATCAAATGTTATCAGGACGTTGGATGTCACTGACGTAACGACATCCAACTTACAGATGTCCTCGCTACATTAAGGACGTCCCGTGACGTAAGCTTAAAAAATGACTTTCATCCGTGATAAATGAGCGTCTGTCTGGCTGCGGGAAGGCGCTCAGTTGGACGAAGGAGCGTCGAGTGGCTGCGGCCCACATCCTTTTGCTGCTATCAGCCTTCAACGTCTACTCTGCAAACGGTCGTCGGCCCATCTGTTGGCCATGGTAAATGGCCTGGATTTTACGACAATCGCAGATCAGACGATCGACCGGAATCCAAGCAACCCTTCTATCTTCCACACCTTTTACTTCCCCCTCTCTTCTAACGATTATGTAAAAACAAAAACTGCAATTCTAAAACACTTGGCTATGGCTTGAAGACCTACATTAATCCCTAAAGGACGAAGCAACCACTTTTGGATTACGCCAGAAATAGAAAACTTAGTTAAATGATCTAGAAGGATCAAATTTGAGTGTTTTTTGTTCCTAACCTCTTTAGAATCAAGTTGGCAATAACGATGCGCTAAAATTTTAGTGAAAAAGTGAAACATTGATTTTAGAAAAAAGAAACAACATGGGTCAGTGAGGTGTTTCTACAATGAAGTTGATGTTTCTGCAATGACAAAGT
The DNA here is from genome assembly GCA_014871385.1 of Ceratodon purpureus. NCBI lineage: Eukaryota > Viridiplantae > Streptophyta > Bryopsida > Pseudoditrichales > Ditrichaceae > Ceratodon > Ceratodon purpureus. Next base: position 63,877,829 of record CM026426.1, on the reverse strand, counting down.
TTCAATTGTACTTTGAGCACATTGTGCAATGAAATGAAGATCTCTGCTTGTGGGTTTTTTTTTTAGCATTTTTTTTTTTTGAAATGCTTGCATGACCACTACTATATGGCTTCACCGTTTTGGATTTATTAGAAATCCTTTGGAATTTGCCAAAAAGTGCCATGTTGAAAAAAATAAATTCATAGTGACACTTATGTCAAACCCATTTTCTCCAAATTGGTGACTCGAAAAAATCTAAAAAATTTTGCATGTTTTTAACATACTTGAAAAGAGAATTAGCTTTAGTTGCCAAGTTTTTATAAATTTTCTGAAGTAGCAGTTTTCAATCAAACTCGGAAACTCACTGTCCGTATTTCATAAATTCACTAATCTTCCAAACTTCACATGTTATTATCTCCCAATCCGTTACTTTTCCAAACCTAAAATTTGGTATAGATTTCAATAGCCCACTTTCAAAGATCTTATGGTTAAATTGCTTATGGTAATTCTCAAATTTGTCTTACTTTGGAAAATGCAAGAATGGCCTTGTAGGTAATGAAAAACTGTGGCAATATCCCTCTGTCCTTTAGGGATTAACATTTGATTTATTCTGCTCAAAATATCTAAGGTTTATTGTAGAGATTGACCTAGGATAAAAATTGGTATATCTTTTAATCTTAGTTTACCCTAAATGATTAACCACACTAGTCAATTACTTTCACTCAAATGTTATTTATCTTCTTTACTTTACATAACTCTTCATACTTTAATGATCTTTTTATATACTTTATGATTTTTTTTAAATTTGATTTTTTTTTAAATTTGATTTTTTTTTAAATTTGATTTTTATTTAATTTCTTAACCAAGACTTCTTCAGTTCATAACTTGCCAAGTTCACATTTGAATTATGAGTTTTTCCACTCAAAGTCATTTCTTTTAAATGCTCTATCCAGTTATGAAATCTCATGCACAACTTCAACGTTCTAAATTGCAAGACTTGTCCCATCAAAAGCAAACAACATACAAGCATGACAATAACAAGAATAAGATTTTTCTAATTTATTTTATTATATTTTAATTAAAGTTCTCTTCAATTGTCTGCAATTTCCAAACCAAACAACGGGCTCTAGTCAGCAACTAAAAACATCATCATACTATATTCAAAGGAATAAAACAAAGAAAATAATAACAATTCCGAATGCAAGGTCCACCTGCAGCATTCGCTTGCTCTCGAGATGCCCTTGCTTCTCAATACCATGGTAACAACCACCTTTGCACCAGCTTCTACTCCCCAGGCTCTGTTGCTCAAACCTTGGATCATCACTTCACCTTCCGATGTCTCACTTTGCGGCACTTCACGTAGATACCAGTGAAGAAGGAAACAGAAGAAATGGACTAATACCACCGTCTCCCTAGCAGTCCATTAAACTGGGAGTCCGGGTATACAAACGGGGACACACTCTCCACCATTTGGAATCCTAATCTTGTGAGGTCTCTCCACCTCTCTCAAAACTCACTACGAATCATGGGTTCTTTTTTACTCCGAATTTGTAAACACCAAGGTAACCTTGGCATTGAGCGGGGATTACCGATTTAAGCTACAACCATAACAAAGACAACAAAATAATAATAAAATCAACACCACCACAATTCATCACCTCTTTCTTGCCAAAGTGGCCTTCAAGTTTTCCACTATTGAAACAATCTAGTTCACCAACTACATGCTCCACTTCAAAAACCGTAGCTCAAGATTTAGAATTACCAGATAGCAACCACCATAACCCTTCATTCATTGCTGGCAAAAATATTAGCAACTTGTTACCACGCCTTACTCCACTCAAAGGTCAAAAGAAGCTTGACTTGCACAAGGGATCTAAGAGAGGGGGAGAGCCTCTCACAATTACAGATAGAAATGACACAAGCCCACTGCCGCTTTATTTACTCGTACCCGTTTGTACACCCATACCCCTGTCTAAATGATCAATTGAAAAATGAATGAAATAGGAAAACCGAATCGGACACGCAAAGGAATTTCAGGAGTTTCTCCCAACATCCGCCACTCCTCTTCGTCCACGTAACATCCTCTGCAACATCAATTTGAGAGGGATGCAAACCAGAAGGATTGGCGGCATGGAGATCCTAGACCCACACCCTATATTGACATACCTCACGAGTAAATGCGACCGGTTACATACTTTCCTCAGGATCAGCTGCCCATTGCGAGTACTTTCTAACATGGCATGTAGTACAAAACAACTCTCTATTCCAGGACTTCCTTTGAATCCAAGCTTTTCGACGAATCCTCAAAAGTACACCCACATCCGAAATTTGGATCAACCCTCATAGAATTCTCAGCCCACTTTTTAAACTGCGCTACGGGTATACAAGTGAAAACAAACTCCGCACCATTTATAATCCTAATCATTTGCACTCCACCTCTCTCGGAGATCTCTTCCAATGAACTTCTTATACTCGGACTTCCGATTCAATGCCACAAGACTTCTTTAATGAAAGATGAGTGCATCGACTCAACTGTTTTCCAAAGCGAGCTGCTGTATGAAGACTAATACAAATGCCAAAATGCCATACAGCAGATTCAGTGAAGCCAAATGCCCACTCCAGATTACGAACAATCAGTTTAAGCCCTTGACCAGATGCTTAGTACAATCAAAGGGGATAATAAGCCACATCCTCGATCCTTGGAAGCGGCAGTACCATCACCCAATCAGGAGAGAGGCCATGATGCACAACCAGACATCAAAGCCATGATGCCGACTTCATAATTTCGTGCCGTTGATTTGACATAACCCTGAAGAAGGTCACGCAGATGACCACCGACGCAGCAGCGACATACAGCTGAGAAGCATCAGATACGGTTTACATATCTGATGTAAATCAATACTGCGCATGCTTGTCACAACGTGCGTGTACAGGCTGGAGAACTATAGACCGGGAAATCCTGTCCAGTTCCACATGGACATTTACACGCCCGCGGCCTCACACGCCTACCCACCCCTCACCTCCATTCAAGGCCCGAGCAAAAAATCCTCAAGCTGCTAATCAATCACAGCCCACTGCATCACCGCTGCCACGGAAAGCCCATATCTGTGGTACACCCGAGTAACCCTTGAATAAATGACGGAGATTGAGCAGAGCGACTTCTCCTGCTCCAAGACCCTCCTAACTTGGTACCGGTACATCGTGTCGGCATGCTAATTGCACTCTGCGCACAACAAGTGCTGCTGGAATGAGTTACCTCCCACGCCCACCCACTCGGGGAGGGAGGCGGCACCATGCTGCAAGCCTTCTTCGACCCCTAATTCGAATTCCCCCTGATGTACTTAACCCTAATCGTACCAATCTACTCCCCGAATCCCCTCTACAGAAATGCCGTGCTCCACACCGCGTCGTCGTCCTCCCCGCACCTCTGGTGCACGTCCTTCAACCTCTCCACCGACTTGCAAATTCCGCTGCACGTCCAGTCAAACGACGCCACGCACACGTTGCCCGCTTGCGCCTTCCACTCGCAGTCCGGCGGGGTCCCGCAGCACATGCTCCGGTCGTCGATGTGGTCTACGTCCAGCCCGATGATCCACGCCCCCAGCGACACATCCTCGTTCGCGTACCGGTGCAGCAGCGGCCGGTTCACGTCGATGTACGCCGCCAGGTCTCGCGAGATCGCGTATATCTGCCCAGTCGCGTGCCGGAAGTACTTGTTGCCCTCCTCCCCGAACTTCCAATACTCCGGCTCGTGGTACTTCACGCCCTTCTGTGCCAGCACCGGCCCCGACTTCATGCACCCGATGTACACCCGCGGCTTCGCCCGGTGCAGCGCCAACGTCACCCCCAGCATCGCCACGTTCACGTGCACGTCGTCGTCCACCTTCACGTAGAAATCCGCGTCCCACATGTTCACCGCCGTCGCGAAGTAGATCTTCGTCTTCATCGACAGCTCGTGGTACCCCTCGACGTGGTCCAGCCGCAGAAAGTCCCCGTGCTGCGCGTCCTCCGCCTCGATGGCGCGATCCAGGATCCCACCTGGCGTCGCGCTGTGCCCGATGACGAACCGCATCACGACCCCCTTCTCCTCCAGCCTCCGCAGCTTCTCGCCCTGCGGCATCCACGTCTCGCGCACGGAGTCCCTCCGCCTGCGACTGCTAAACGCCGTGTTGATTCCTATCACCACGAACGCCTTCTTCTTCGCCCCCGCAGGCTGCTGCCCCTCCCCCACCGTCACCGACGATTGCACCGAAAAGCTGCCCCCGGAGCCCGCCTTCTGCGCCCGAGCAGCTGCCAGCTCCGCCTCCAGCGACGAGATCGTCTTGTCCAGCGCCTGAATCACGTGATGCGACCGCGACACCTCATCCAGGATCTCAGCGTCCCCGTTGCTCGACCTCGGCTTCGGGTCGCACTCCGTCCTCGCACCCTCATCGCCGAACTCCGAACCACTCCACATGCGATTCGTGAACAGAAACCCCACGCAGAAGCTCGCCACACACAGTACCACCACGCCCTTCCATGTAATCCCACCACCACTCCCCACACCCATCCTCCCCTTCATCCGCATACTCGTTTCCTCGTGTTCACCCGATCATGGTCTGCTTAACTGACCTCTCCGGCTTCCACTTGTTCCTTTGGTTATGTCATTCTGCCCTCCTGAGTCCTTAGCCCTGACCCACTCAAATCCAACCCTCACATCTCAATGTGAATATCACACGCCCATGTTCTGAAACCTCGCATGTTCATATCCTGGGGAACCGATACCGAGGGTTTTCTTAAAACTAATATCAAGCTAGCAACGATCAAAATTCACTGCCAAAACCTGAAAGGGATCCGCATCAAGGTTAGACTTTTGGGAGTGGGTAACCGCCCCCGAGGTTACCTCGACAAACCTGCCACCTCACCACCCGGGCACGGCCCGCCCTAAGGGCTAACGGCTCCACGCTGGGGTGCCGGCGCCTCACCTGCCCGAGCCGCCCGAGCCCGTTTTTTTCTTCAGCAGCCCGACCGTGTAGGCACGTCCAAAACTTCGGCACCTCACTTCGTCTCTCCGCTCAGACTCCTCGACACTCCATTCCAGCTCGATACCCCTCGACACAGCAGCACTCCGAGTCCCGCTTCCTCGCTGCTCCACGATGTTCTGAACCTATTCTCATCATCATGCTCTTGGTTGTGCAGGTTGTGTTCCTACTTGAGTCTAGTTGTGTGTGGATTTGTCCTCTTTCTAGAAAAACAACCATTGGTGTTGTTGGACACTTTACTTCTTGCATATATCTAATTTTATTGTAGGTTTTGTTGTGGTTTTAGGGTTATCTGGGTGGTAACTGCTATTTGACGAGGTCTTTTGAGTGCTTGCGTATTCCTTCTCCTAGGATTTTGTTGCAGTGTTTCAGTTTCATTGTAGTGTTACTTTGGTTTCAGATCGCAATGCAGGTCTTATTTCTATTTGCTTTTGCTTGAGTTGGGTGCTATTGCGTTTCATTTTGTCACTGAAGCTGCTTGTTGCTCCTAGTTGGTGCTGCTTAACTGTTTCTCTTTGATTTTCCTTCAGCCAGGAAGCAGAACGGCCCGCGGTTGAATGGAAATTCAATTTAAGGGAAAGTAAAAACAATCAAGTTTAAAATCGACCAAGTCAAGGAAATTCTAACGAAACCAAGGAACGTCAGATTCAAGTCCTAAGAAAATGAATGCATTTAACGAAACCTGTACAAATTAACAGATGCGAGTTTAATACAGTTATGCTTAAAACTGTTGGTATATCAATGCTTAAAGTTCATAGCTGTGAACTATTGAGATCAAGTTGATGATATACTCTCGTTTCAAATTCCAGACACTTGTGAGCTTATGTGTGCACAATATAACTACATTGGTTCAAGTTCTAGAGATCATTCATCATCGAACTACAGTAAAGAGTACGGGGCCAAACTATTATGGAAAACTCGTGGTCAGGAGGAGCAACACTAAAGGCCATGTAAGAAAGAAAATTACAGACTCAATGTGCCAGCATCCATGTATCAGACTCCACACATTGTTCTACTCCAGAAATAAAAACCATCTTCTACGCACACATTTGCTAGAAGGCTGGAATAAGGTCTGAAAAAAGAAATTCTTCTGCCCACCGGAACTTATAAGACACAGTTTCCTGTTCAACAAGTATCAAGATATATACACAGGTTTGCTGAAAGATGGAAGCATTTGCAACTTTAACCTTACCAGCATATGTCGCATATCACGACTATAGCAATGTAAGAGTAAAAAGCAGAGCTGCGGACATCAGATTAGTATGCAGGCACAACAGACAACAGCCTCTACATTCGAATTGGAAACCGGTATGGGTGTCGGAGAACGGGCATGGGTGCCAAGGGAACGCGCGAGGGGTTCTGCCGAGTGAGGGCCTGCCTCGCATGGGGTCGGGGACTGCCTCGCACGAGGGTTTGGGGGGGGCTGCTGCCCAAATAAAACGAGGCCGGGCAGATGGGGCGTCGGTGCCTCACCGTGGAGCCGTTAGCCCCGAGAACGGCCCGCTCCGCCTCTCAGCCGCTACCACCCCTTCGCCTCCTTTCTTCACACCTGAATCACTAATCTTTTAAATTTAAATTAATAAATATTTCAAATATATAATGTTGGTGCAATGTTTTATAATCCATTATTTTGGAAATAGTATTGAATGAATTCAAACATAAGTGGAAGATGACTTTTGAATTGTTGATGATATTTTTAAAAAATGTATATTTTATGAATTACATTTTCTTGAAATTAACATTCTTGATGAACTTATAACTTGTGAATTATAAATTATTTTATTAATAAACTTTTATTAAATTAATTATTGAATCTATAATAATTGAAGCTTTCCAATTCACCTTACAAATTTTTTCTTTAATCACAACTCTAAATTTAACAACAAATTAACTACTTTTAAAAAATAGCATAGAATTCTAAAAATTTAAATAATTAAATGGAAATAAATGAATATACTTTGATTTTTATGATAAATCAAAGTAAAATAAACATTGTAGTCTACAAGTATGTTTATTTTAGACATGATTTCTAATCATAAATTTAAACTCTACTTAATTACTTTATATTGTTTTATACATTTATGAAACTATGTAAAATATAACCATATGGATGTAAAAATGTTTTTTTTTATATTTGATTAATAATATATATTTATTGTATATCTCTTATAATATATTCTTCTCTATGTTTTGGTTAAATTCATTAGTATGGAGCCAAACAAAAAACCTGAATTAGGTAATGAATATAGGGTCATAATTATTTTTTTGGATAGATGGAGTGAGTATTACGAATTAATAGAATACTTTCTAGATCCTTACAAATTTCATCCAAATAAAGTTGTTAATTAGTGTTTTGATAATTTAGATCTTGAAATTTAAGAAATCATTGAAGAAAGAAAGAGACTGAAGGTGGAGCAAAGTAAGTCCTCTATTGATGTTCTTGATTCAAGCCAAAAATCTCGAAGTGCCTTTTCAGACCTTGAGTTGAATGAAAATCTTGTTCTAGAGCCTTATAAGTGATATCTTTCTTGTTTTTTTCTGTTTTAAAAACAACTGAAATTTAATTAAGTTTTTTATAAAAAGAATTGATATATAATTGGATAATTTGTTTCTCTATTTCTTTTATGAACAAAATTGTATTGTTGTTTTTATTTTTTATTTTATCTTTACATAATTCCAATATAATATGATAAGTATTAACCTTTATATATATATATATATATATATATATATATATATATTTTATGATTTAGAATAAATGTTTGAGGAATTCAATAATTTGTCGAGCTAAAGTACATATTTGGAACATGAGTGAATTTTAATACAATGTTCAAATCTGGACATCCATGTGCCACTCTCATAGACGGATCCTGAGTGGGCGGCTGGCCGAAAACCATAAACCTTAGAAACCCTAAACCCTATCCTTGAAAATCTAAAAATGCCAAATAAAGGAAATGCATCCTCTGCGAAATTTAGATTTGTGAAGTGAAATGGGTGAAGGGAAGATGCGCGACGACCCGCCGAGTGAATGCCGATGCCAGACTTCTCTCATTTCAGAGTATGTGTGTGAGGACTCCGCACTCCTCCTTTATAACGGAAGTGTATTCACGGTCACGAGGTTCAAAGTGAAATCTAGTCGGCTAGCCGCCAAGTAGAAGAGCCAACCTCTTGCTTACTCAACCGACCTGTGGAATTTGAAATACATATAAAAATGAGGTTTTCTATGCGGTATGATTTTTATTATTTGCCTGCAATGGCGTTTGAAGGAAAACTTTCCGGTTCAAAGGAGAACTTTGAATTATATGAAGTGCATATTAAACAGACCATAGCTATGTAATTTATGCATGTGTTTTTGCATTGACAAAGTATGTACAACTTTCCAATAAAATACATTTTAATATTTTTTAATCATTTACATTTTATCAAAGTTTATAAGAAAAATACTTAAATGCATGTTAAGGTGCACATTATGTAAAAGTCTATCTTGAATGTATAGTTTTTTTGTACTGTATTAATTTATATTTGTAGTAGTATTACCGTTTAAGTTCAAAATTAGATAAGTATATAAAATAGATAAATTGTATAAATATTTATGGAGAAAAATTCTAAAAGTACATAACACGTTGTTGGATTATCATATTTTGCACCAACTATACTAATTTAGGTTTTAGAGTTTGAAAACAAATATGCAAGTTTTAATTATTTACTGTGTCAAAATATATTTAAGTAGATAAAATAAAAATTGAATTAAAAAAGTACATATTGAATATCTAAAGAATCTCAAACGACATTCAGAGCAATCTTTTGTGTGATGGAAAGGGTTGTATCTTCCAAAAGAGAGACAAACATTAGCCTTCATTTCAAGCTTTATATGGAATTAATTAGTATTGCAACAAAGAGGCGCAATGACACTTTTATTTTGTTACACATACATAGGTTTTAAGAATTAATTAACGAATGTAATAAGTGGCCAATACCATGTCTTTAAAATAAATTTTATAACATTTTTATATATTTTACTATCAAATTCTTTGTTTCATCTTTTTTTCTTTTTTTTTTGTAACAGTCATTTTATTAAAATCCACACCATCGTTTATAAATTCTTCACATATATATTTTTTAAATATAAATTTATATATAGAAAATTCTTATACAGAAAACCACTTTTCCATGGATCTATTTTTTTAGGTACTAGGTTTGCTTTGTTAAAATGATTTCAAGTTTGGAGATGCTAGATAGGTCTAGATTTTGGTGAAAACACCAAGAACGACCATTCGGTGTCCTAAAAATCCCCCAGACAGTCATGTTTCCACCCTCAAGCTTGCCACTGCCCTTTGGAACAAACCCTGACATGTTTTACAGTCGCAGAGCCATATCAAAGGAAGGAAAGAGGGTCTAAGTCCGGTGGTGAGTCGTGAAAGGGAAGGAAGTTGGAACCTCATCTATTCCAAGTTCGGGAAGAGGAGGGGAGCTATTCCTAGCGAGTCACATCATAATCCGTTCACAACCGGAACAGGTTGGAGGTTGAGTTCATTGTACAGTACCCGGAAGAAAAGATACGTGAATTTTACTTATCTTCAAGTTAACTAGAGTATGGACAATGAACTTCAAGTGAGCACTACACTTTCACTTTGTGAGCAATTGCCTTGGGGTTTTTACCTATTTTTAGAACTAGGAGTAAGGTTGTGAAAAGTAAATGGTTTGTGTCTAATTATAGAAAAAATCTATGTAAAGTAATAGTATTCCATTGCCCTATCCAAAGTGTGTCCACGCCTTTTTCATGCATTAACTATTATTAAGCCTCATTATGGTATAATAATGTTTTGGGCCACTATTTAAAAAATATATATGTATGTGATATTGAATTGTGATTGCATTGTAAGTTGTAGGGTTAACTTTTGAGATGATTGTGGGTGTTAGCGTGACTTTGTTTAGTGTGTGGTATATTATTCTTATTGAAATAAGTTTGTTTGGTGTTGTGGGTAGGTTGAGTGGCATAATCTTTCGAGAAAGATGAGGACTAGAGCGTTGACAGATGCTGAGAAAAGACAAGTGGTTGGAATGAACAAAGCTCGAAGGAAAGGTGTGGAGATAGCAAGAGAATTAGGTATGCCTTCTTCCACTGTTTATGGTGTTATAAACACTTTCAAAAAACGAGGATCTGTGAAGTCACCAAAGCCAACGGGTAGGCCTCAAAAGTTAACAGGGCGGAATATGAGACAGCTAGAACGTCTCCTTAATCAAGATCGTCGTAAACCACTCACAGAAACTACAAATGAGATGACACGTGTTGCAAAGGTTAGTACTCGTATTGTAAGGAAGGCTTTGCATACCCTTGGTTATAGAAGCTGTGTTGCAGTAAAAATACATTTTCTTTGTAAAAAACACATGGCAGACAGGTTAGCATTTGCTAAAGAATATAAAAACTGGACAAAGGAGGATTGGAAGAAGGTTATTTGGATCGATGAATCATCTTTCGAAATAGAAAGGAGTTATAAACAAATTAGAGTGTGGCAAAAGGCTTATGAAAGAAATTCAGATAAATGTCTAGTACCAATTTTCAAGTCCGAGCGCACGTCGGTGATGGTTTGGGGTGCTTTTAGTGACTTTGAAAAGGCTCCTTTAGTAATCGTATCTCCAGATAAGCGAAGTGCAGGTGATTTTGTGGATCTTATTTACGATGGCTATGTAACTCTAGTTTATTTTATCCATAAACCTCACAAAGACATGTTACTTATGGAGGATGGCGCTTCAGTCCATTGCAGCAATTTGCCAAACAAGAGGAGAGAAAAAATGGGTATAAAGAAGTTGAAGTGGCTTGCCAACTCTCCATATCTAAATCCAATTGAGAACCTATGGAAGATTATTAAAGATGAAGTTCAGAGTACATCCCGGCCACGCAATGCACAAGAATTGGTGGAACCACTTCATAGAGTATGGGAAGAGATACCTTTAGACCCCTTAGAAACCCTTATTGATACCATGCCTAAACATATGAAAGAAGTAATTAGTACAAAAGGTGGTAGTACTAGATTTTGAGTACTATATAGGAGAAAGCAAATTTTGGGTTGATTTTGTTTTTTTTTTAAGTAAAAAAATACTATTATTGAAATAGAGTCTAAAGGCTTTCAAATGCAATTTTTTGCATTGAATTCTATGAATTTTCAACCTCGCATGAGCTCACCAAATTAGTTGTTCAGCACATTTTTCTAGCACAAAACAGAGAATCACGTATCTTTTCTTCCGGGTACTGTACAGTACCAGGCAACTCTCAATCGTCCCCCCATTTCTGCCATTCCTTCAAAAATTGCAGAATGCATTAAATATTTTATATTTTTTGTGTTGCATAATTATCATACAATTCTTGTGCAATTTCAATGTAGCATACCAAATTTCGATTTCAAAAAACCAAAACTTTGTTTTTGGTGAATTGTTTTATTCAGTTTTAATGATTTTACAAATTAATTCATTGAGAAACATTGATGAGGAATTAATTTAATCCGATTGTGGCAATATGTAGGAAACATCTATATACACATCTTTTCTTTAATAAGCATCTCCAAAAGGTTTTAGAATTCCCTCGCAATGGTTTCAAAAAATGGGGTGACACTATCCAAATTTTTGAAAAATAGATATTTCTTCATTGTAATGAGATTTTGGCAAAGCAATTGTACTTTCATAGTCAAATGTACAAAAATAGTAACAATGTGAAGGTCAAATAGAAAAATCTAATTATAATTATTAAATACCTATTTTTCAAAATTTAGACATTGTCGCTCCAAGTTTTGAAAATTTTGTGGGGAAATTTTAAAACTTTTTTAAGATGTTGATTGAAGCAAAGATGTGCATTTGGATGTTTCCCACATGTCGTCACAATCAAATTAAAAAAAATCATCACCAATGGTTTTCAATGAATTATTGTGCAAAACTATGAATTTTAAATGAAATGATTTACCAAAAATGGAATTTGCCTTTCTTGAAATCCAAATTTGGTATGTTTGATTGGAATTGTGTAAGAATTGAAAGTTTATAATGCAAGACAAAAAATATCATTTACATTCTATATTATACAAAATTGTTTTGACTGGAGAATAGGGGGGACGATTGAGAGTTCCCTGGTACCGTACAGTATGGTGACGTAGTGGCAGGTTGTCAATATTATTGAGTCACCTCATGTGCAGTTTTTGGGGATTTCAATTAACTGTTTGGGGTGTTTTCATGTGTAGAAAAGGACACCATCACGTTTGGTTGAGAAAGAGTGTAGTATACAAGGAGGGGTTTTGACAAACTTCCCACCTTCAATTATTCTTGACAATTATTTATAGGGAACAACATTACAAAACAAGCTGCATTCTTAATTATTTCTACTTCTTCATCTCAAAAAATTTTCAAAGAATATTATCTCTGTACTTTCTAGTCAAATCACCTTATTTTTACGATTTTTGGTATCTCTACCTTGATGTTGTCTCACCAAGCTCTCATGTCCCAGCCTCTCCTCACGTCATGAACCCACCTCCTTTGGTTGCATTCCTTCTCTAGGTCCTCGTGAAAAGTCCCACCTATAATGGTTGTCAATGTTTCAAATCGTCACCTATGGTACGTCTAGAGGAAGGTGCTTTGTTCTTGGAATTGATCTAGCAGTCGAACATTCTTTATCCTTTTACACTAGAGTCAATCTTAATGTAGGCTACATATTTGTGACAAAGATTTATGATAGTAGAGCCTGACATTACTTGCGTCTAGATTTGACGTTGGAGTGATGTGTTATGGTGGCGAGTAGCTTTCAGCTAAAGAGGTTCTTGTAGTGGAAAAGTTGTGAAGTGGGAGAAAAGGTACCTACAGTATCTATCTTTGTGGAAAACATTCTATACATTGATCTTGTAATTTTAAACCGGTGGTTTGCGAGCCCATCCCCACTCAACGCGAAGGTTACCTCATTGTTTTTGATTTCCGCGGCCACATGAACTTGACTACCCTCTAATTTGCAGAGAGGTGGAGAGCTCTCACAGATTAGGGTTGCAAATGGTGGAGAGTGCGTCCTCGCTTTTTATACCCGGACTCCCGGTTTAAACCGGGTGTACACATATATTAGATGGTCATAGGCCGCCCTACCTCCAAATCCTAATATCGTGTGTAGCCCTAAGGCGCCCCCGCGCTCTCTCTTCCTAGCTCCGGTGCTCGGTGTGGAGCCCCTCCGCCCGGTGAATTTGCAGTTGCAAAACATTATGAGTTTCTGACGAATGAATTGGGTGTTTTTGTTTAGTCGAGAGAGGAGACTGTTTGTGTGCATTATCCCGATACTAGAGCTACAAAGTGTTCAGATGTTGTTGCCTCACTTGTTGTTTTCACAGTAGTGCTTCTTCTTCTTCTTCTTCTTCTTCAGTTCACTAGCAGTTGTGTATAGGATGAGCCACCCTCCGGGTGGCTCACTCTTCGTAAACCGCGTTGGATAACATTGTAATCAGGGCAGTTTGAGAAAATCAATATTCAAGGTACATTGGTCGAGCACGGGTTGTGGGCTCGGTATCAATGTTGTTTGTACCTGGGGCTTCCCTACCTGGTACCTGGGGCTTCCCTGGTACCCAGGCGGGAGCTGCCTGGTCACTTTCCTTGCTGGTTACTTTTTATTTTAACCCCGGTGGGGAATTGAAGGTATCAATGATGTTCGTACCTGGGAGGTTTATTGGACCGTTCAGGTGATGCAGGGATCGAATCCCCGCTGTGACACACCACAACGGGCTGTCCTAAATAGAATTTTTGACTCGTGCCCGGGTTGTTGAGCCCCGCGGGCTTTTTCCGGTGGCGGGTTTGTTGCCCCACAAACCCGGGAGGCCAACCGCCGCGGGCAATATCGCGGCGGGAGGTCCCTTGGGATGAACGGAAAAAAAACCAAAACGGGGTTACGACAAGCGTACAGTTACTTTTCAGATTGTGTGCTTGGCTCATTCTGTCCTTAGTGTGGGAGCTTACACTCTTTTGTAATAATTCCAGACAATGATCACCAAATTCAAATACGAGACTTGTTGAGTTGTTTAAGTGTTGGGTTGAATGTTTAGGTGGAACTGGTGAGGCTGGAGGAGCAAACCTACCATCTCCAAATTTTTTGTCACGGAGGACCAGGCAGTTCATGAGTCAATTCCGGACATGTTCATGATAACGCGGATCCTCATTAATGCAAGCAGTAGAATCATTGGATGTGGAAGTGCTCAATGCCCACCACACCTAGGTTCAGGTTCCTTGCAATAAAAACATCTTGGCACTTGTGAACAAAGGCCGAGTTCAACACCTCATACACCAAAGGAATTCCCATCTTGATGTCATGAACGATGTCAAATTGACTGTCAACGAGCTCGATAGACTGCGGAGCATGACAAGTCCCAGAAGTGATGTTTTATCCGCGTTTTAGAACGAGGTAGCCAGGGTGATGCTGGAAGGGGTCGATGTTCCGGATTTGAACATGGATGTGGAGCATTATATTGCAGGATTTATGAAGCTAAATTCTCCCTTTTATATTGACCTCATTGAGGATTCCTTTAATAAGTTTGTGTGCATTGACTGCTTTGGCACATGGATCAGGTGACGCGCCACAAAAACATTCTCAACAATTTTCTTGCCAAGGTATTATTATACTACCACTACACTCATCATCACCTTCAGCATTATTCCTATCCTTGCTAGCTCATGCGTGAAAACCAATCGTGTTCATTCTTTGCCTGACTTCTAACTCTCATTCTCTCGTGTCCTTACCACCAGATGAAGGACCCAGAAATGAAGATGGAAGATGTGAGGAGAACGATCTTCGCCTATTGGTACAAGGCTGATGTGTATGTAGCATGTATGGCTCCTGCAGCAGGCAGCGGCAATAATAACCTTATCTTACTAGGACCATTGATTTTGTGCCAACTTTGTAAATATAGTCGTAGGCAGAGGAGCATTACCAGTAGCGAGAGCAAGAAGGTTGTTTTTATCAATACGTTGACAGTCACAGCACAATCTCAATTTTGTATTGAGCCTGTATCCAGATCGTTGGCTTTGAAGCACGAATTACAGCGGCAATTCAGTTTAGCTGCTGCTATTCCAATTTGCGGTTACTCAATTCAGACTAATGAAAGTCGCTTGAGTGTACATTTAGCTCAATCGTATTCCAATGCTTTGACTGAATGATGAATTCAAATGTGTATGTTGTACATTATGTAAACCGGATTTAAGTCGTGAACTGTGAGATACTTGCATGAATATAAGCTTGAATTAGTAGCAATATCCAGGTTGGCCAGATCACAGAGTTGCTCGGACCAGTACATTTCGAAAAGGTCTGTCCGAGGTCAATAGTGCCAGGGCTCAGGAGTCTTCTCTGTAGCATCCGTAGTGTAGGAAACAGAATTGATCAGCACACTAAAGATATTTTGTCCATGCTTGTCCAAGAACAATCAACATGTCTTCCTTTTGGATTTATAGGCATTATATTGTACATTTGATAAAAAAGTTAATTGATAAAATAAAATAATATATAGAAATCCACAAAATTAAATGGAATAAAACTTTGAGAAAAAAAACTAAAACAACAATTTTTAATTGAAGATACTAAATGAATTAAACCGTGAAATATTGTCATGATCTTTTGTAAAATCCATAACCCACATAACCAAACTCCAATACACAAAGAGATTCGAATCCCTTTAAATTTGATGTATTAAAACTATTCTGTGATTCTATACGGGTATTTCATGCGCCCACCAATCTCTTTGGTGATGTCTCAATTGGAGTAACAAACTCACTAATATTTGTTCAATATTTGAGTGGCAATCTCATTGATACTTGTCCGAGCGTTATAATGAACATGTTTGGTATTGAATCATGAACTGCCTGGTCCTTGATGACAAAAAATCGGAGATGATAGGTTTGCTCCTCTAGCCTCACCACATCCACCTAAACATTCAACCCAACACTTAGCAACAACCCAACAAGTCTTGTATTTGAATTTGGTGATTGTCGAGAAATGATCAGGTTCATGCCAACACTTCACTTTCACTTATGAACTTCATAGCAAATAATATAATATATTCAATCACATAATACTTGACAATCACTTGTAAAGTTGAATCATGAGTCAACAATCTAGAAATAGCATTACATTGACAAAATGTCAGGTGAGGGACAAACTTCCTTCAATGAGCTTAAGTAGAAGAGGAATAATTAACTAACTTAATTGCTCTTAGTTATAACTACCACTTACCTTCTCTTCCCTTCCCATAGTGGATCATTGTAAATTGAGTCGTATTGATACGACAAAGTCGTAACATTACCCCCCTTGCAGATTCGAGTATCTCTTTTAAAATTATTTGCATGACTTGGTCCTTGTGTTGTAGGATGAAGTCGGTGGAAACGTCGAACTGCATCTGGAGCATTTTTTAAACTGCTAGCAGGTTCCCATGAATTCTCCTTAGGCCCGTATCCTACCCATTGCACTAGATATTGAAGTGTTTTTGATCGGCCCTCCATTTGAGAGTCCAATACTGAATATACCTCCCACTCTAGATCACCTTCGGGAGTGATCGTTGGTGGTGGCGTATGTGTTTGCGGCCTGAAATGGTGTCCTGCTGGTAAGGTTCAAGCAAGGATATGCGGAAAACATCGTGAATTCTCAAGTCCTTTTCGTGAATTTTCAAGTCCTTTGGCAGTTTCAACCGATATACCAGGTCTAAGAGTTTTGGTATCACCAAAAACGGACCTAAAAATTTTGGAGCCAATTTCTTAGACGGTGAATCGGTTGCTACATTGTTGTGACAAAGTAATACTTTATCTCCAATTTGCAGAGTAGGTTGTTTATTAACATTGCGATCCTAATTTCTCTTCATTTGTTCTCTAGCCAGTTTTATCATTGTCTTGATTTCTTCATGTACTTCTTGCAAGTAGTGAATTCTCTCCTCAGCTGCTGGGACCTTTGAAAGCGTAGCGGTTGTGAATGATAATGATGGATGGTAACCGTAAGTTGCATAAAAAGGGGAAAAACTTGTTGCAGAGTGAAGAAAATTATTACATGCGAATTCACCGAGTGGTAGTAAATCTGACCAGTTATCTTGGCGTTTTGATGTAAACATGCGTAATATTTGTTCCAATATTTGATTTACTCTTTCCGTTTGCCCATAAGATTGTGGGTGGAAAGCTATACTTGTAGCACGCTGAATGTGTAGGAGGTCACAAAGGCTGCTCATAAATTTTGAAACAAAAACATGTCCTCGATTTGATATTATCTCATTAGGGACACCATGATGTTTCTAGACATAGTAAAGGTACAAGGTAGAAATCCCTTTTGCATCAATGCTTTTGTTGGTTGGAATAAAATGAGCTAATTTGGTGTTTTTATCACCAACCACCTTAATTGAATTAAATCTACCGCTTTTTGATAATTTTACAATAAAATCCGTCGTGACTTTTTTCCAAGGAGCTTCCGCTGTTGGTATCGATTTAATTAATCCATATTTTCCATGTCGTGGAGGTTTTGATCTTTGACATAAGTCACAACCATCAACATACCAGTGAACATATCTGCGTAAAGTAGGCCAATAAAAAGTTCTTGCAACTAAATCGATGGTTTTTGCTCGCTCCAAATGTCTTGCGCCTCGAGCATTATGGCAGGAACGCAATATTTGACAACGTAATTACTCATCATCGGGTACTTCTATAGTATTCCAAAACCGTAAGATTCCATTGCTGAAATCGTATTCTGCAAATTTTCATCAAAGATTTGAAATGCTTTGGCGAGGTCGATTCTTAAAAAATTGTAATATAGGTTGAAGTCAAATATCCTTCGGAATAATCCGCTTAATATGTTCCATAATCCGATTGTCATCCCAAATAGCCTCAAATGATATTATCATTGACAATCGCAATAATGGCCTTGAAATCTGATCGATATCCTTATTTAAATCTGTTCAATGCCAGAGCATATGTGCTCTTTTATTGAGTAAACCCGGTCTGTGTTCAATTTCAAAATTAAAACGTGATAAAAATTCAGACCATCGAACATGTCTTCGATTAAGTTGTTTGGTCGTTAAAAAATATTTAAAATTTTTAAGATCACATATTACTTTAATTTTATAAGGTGAACCTTCAAGATATATTGTCCAATCCTGAAAAGCTAATACAATGCTTAATAATTCTTTATAATATATCATTATTTTGTTCGGATGGAGACATTTTTGAGCTTCTATATGCGCTAGGTTGATCAAATTTTGGATGTACCAATATTGGGGCTTGTGCAAACCTAGATCGAAGATCTTTGAATGCTCTTTGTATTTCAAGGGTCCATAAAAATTGCTGATTTTTTCTTGTTAATGATGTGAGAGGAAGAGTAATTTTTGAATAGTCAATAATAAACCGACGGTAAGATTTGGAAATCCAAGAAATGCTTGAACTTCTTTAACAGTCTTTGGAGTTGGCCAATCTTGAATTGCTTGCACTTTATGTTTACACATTTCCAATCATTTTTTAGATACTATCATACCTAAAAATTCAACAACTGTTCTATGAAGCTCGCATTTAGATTCTTTAGCATATAAACCATGTTTTTGCAATCATCGAAGAACCTCTCAAACCACTAAACGATGTTCTTCCAAAGTCTTTGAAAATATTAATATATCATCCAAATAAATTACTACCAATATATCTAATAAATTGTGAAAAATACATTGCATATGAGCTTAAAATTGGGCAGGAGCATTAATTAGCCCGAAAGGCATTATTAAATATTCAAATAATCCATATCTAGTTTTGAAAGCTTTTTTAAATTTGTGCCCTGGTGCCATTCTTACTCGGTGATAAGCTTGCATGACGTCCAACTTCAAAAAAATCTTAGCCCCCACCAATCGATCAGTCAATTCCGGAATTGGTAGGAGTGGATAGCGATTCCTCACTCTTACTTGATTTAAAGTCCACTAATCCACACACACGTATGGATCCATCCTTTTTCTTGGCAAAAACAATTTGGGCTGAAACTAGGGACTTGGATCTCCGAATCCACCATTTTTCTAAATTCTCTTCTAAATATCGTCAAAGCTCCTCCAATCCAACAGGAGACATGGGTCGCAATCCCATATTTTGCGGTTCTCTTCCCTCTTTGAACTCAATTTTCATATCTAACGGACCATAATCAGGAAGTTTATTGGAGGCCTACTCACTGTAAGCTTCTCAAAGATTATGATGTTCTTCTAGAATTTGTAATTCCTTCTTTTCTTATACCTCAGATAGTTCTAATATTTCTATAGAATTTTTTTTCGCTCCTTGTGCTGATAATTTAAAAGCAGCTGCCGATACTTCAGCATGCTTTGGTGTTTTTATATTGTTCAATTTTTTTGTGGCAGGCGAGTAACATAACTTTTTCCTCACCATCAAATTTCTATGAATCTTTCAATGGCGGAAATCCGTCTTTTTCCTAGACCATGTCCGAGTCATCTGAGCCAAAGTTTGTTTGAGCTTTTCATTAGGGGAAATGTGGGGTCTCCAAAGGGCCTTGTAAGACAGCCTAAAGGTAGGTGAACTTGCTGCCCACGCATGCCTCTCTAAGTAATCTCATTGGTGGATATCCTGCCCGCTGACAGCGTTAGAAGCTATTGTCCTATGGGTTGACAACACTAATACACGTTTGTTGACAACGTCATTACTGCTCGTATTGTCCAATGGGGTGACAGCAGTGGCACACGCCGTCGCTGGCAGCGATTGGCTAGACCCACTTCATTCTCTGTTGGCAACACGTGGCACCATTGGTGCCAGCGGATAAAGTGCACGGGCTGGGCCAAATTTTTAGGCACGTGGGAAACCCAAAGGCCCTTTGGAGACCCGAGGGGAAAGTTAGCATGCGAGCGGTGAGCGGAGAGCGGAGAGCGGCAATTGGAGAGCGGAGATTTGACTTTTCATCAAGTATTTTGAACAAGTATGTACCCTATTACCGTGGATAGTTTCTAAAATTATACTTCTATTTTTAGATTTTATAAACTAAGTGCATGTATTTCCGTGGAAATAATTATCAATAACAATAATATTAATCCTAATATACTTTCTTGTGTTAAAATTAGGGCTGACGTCATGATGACGTCATGTCTGTTTATAGACCCATTGCGCTTTTTAAAATCCTATTTTTTCATCTGTTTCATATACTTTCCCGATTGACAACAGGAATCCATATTTTTTATATGTTCACTGATACGATGAAAACAGTGAATATTATTAAGAAAAAAATAAATGTAAATCTTAAGACTATTACTATTTTAGTAGTGGTTCTGAGAATCAGAGATTAGGGGTGTAGACCAATACATGTAATCTATGATTACAATTTCTTAAGGCGTTTCATTGTACTCCAAGCCAATATGTACTCTGCTCATGACTGTTCAAGGTCGAGAAGTTCAATTCAAATGATGTTGTTCTTTAGTTCAAATGAATGTGCCTTCTACATATCAATGTTTTCACACATTCATAATGTGAATGTTTAATATGGTCATGTGGTTTGCGGCATGGATCAGCACTGACCATCATTACTTATAGGGCTCACGTTTTCTTCGCTTGTTTACAATAGAGATATGGTTTAGTGTCTTCCTTCTTTGGTAGTGCAGAGTTCTTGCGAGATTTTTTTAGCAAACTTAGAGAGCGGTCAGGGTTGGTTGTGTGTTAGATACTAAAATGACAGGGAAGAGGAGGAAGGGGACTAAGCAACATAGGACTAGACAGCATTGTGCAACCCACCGTGCTCCTGATGCTCAGGAGGTTAGTGACGACAATACAACAACTAGGAGTGATGTAGAAGGCGGCAGTGACCGAGTCTTCAGCACTGAAGAGTTCTCCGACCCTTTTGAACTTGGAGAAATCGACATAGGGGTGCGTCAACGTATGCTTGTGGCTGCTCCTATGCTAATGGGTCGTGATGCAGTGTATGGAAAGGAGTTCTTTACAACTGTGGTGGGACTTTCGGATCAGGGGCCGCTTCTACGTGATGTTTCCAAGTACTATAGCTTTATCACTGATGAAGAAGTCACTGCAGTGTGGAAGGAAGGAGTTTCCAAGGGGCGATACGACTTCTCTAGGTGCGAAGACGAGGAGCAACTCAAGATTTTTGGTCAGCAGTATTTCAAGGTTTACGGTAATAGACCCCACAACAACTATTTCTGCCTTCGTTTTCTCAAGGCATGCTTTGCTACTTTTGTTCACGGAAAATCAGTGAATTGGTGCGCTGAGGCATTGGACCGCCATGAAGCTCGACTAAAGAACGCATGGAGAAATCCGACTAAGCTAGGACCAGTCGCCGCTAGATGCCAAGTTGAGGGCCTCATCACGATTATCAAGGACTTGTGCGGTACAAGTAAGGGCGGGGGAGAAACTGATCTTTGAATTCGTGAGATCCAGGGAGCATTGGAAGTGGAGCAGCAGAAGATTGAGGTTGTGAAGGATGTGGAGGAGCGTCTTCATCAATTGCAAGAGAGGTACAATAGTTGCCTCGCAAGGATGAGTGCTGAATCCTCTGATATTGCAGAAGAAGATCTGAACAGCAGATACGTTTCAAAGCTTAAGGAGGCGCGGCAAGTTCTACGTTCAGAGGGTGCCACAGAATTATACAAGAGAACAATCCAAGAGTCAGAGGAATTGCTCAAGGAACTGTCTGAGATGAGGGAGGCTGAAGCTCTAATCCGGGAGAATGTTGTACAACTAGAATTAGCTATGGGTAACGAAGCAAGAGCCTTGGAGGGAGCTATCGAAGAGTTACAAATCAGTCAAGCAGCAGTCAGAGTCGCAAGGGCACAGATGCTAAGCCTAAAAACTCCAAGGAGGTTTCAGTATCCGAAGCAGCAGTCAATTCGACCATTGGGTTATCCAGGTAAGAATGGATGTGCTTATTGTGGTCAGGGTTTCATATGGAAAGCCGCTGTTCTATCTTCTTGTGGCTGTTTTCTTCATCCTCCGTGTGCAGCAGAGATGATATCATGCCGAAACTATCGATGCAAGGTTTGCAAAGACCTGCTCCTAGCATCATCACCAATTCACCTTGCGGAACCATGGGTTGCCCAGTTCGGTGGCGAGTTAAACACACAACAAGAAATTGAGGTTACAAGCTTCGAGGCAGTTTTGAAGGCCGCAAGTGATAGCATCAATGCTCCAACAGTCACTGGAACCAAGAGTTGATAATACCACCACGACTTATCATAGATATCAATAGATCTTAAGTATATTGAGATATGATAATCCGACTTTATTTAATTTTTCATCTAGATGTAAGTAGTATCATAGGAGCAGCAGTACGAGCATATATGAGGTAAAGATTATGGTTAAATGACGAGCCATTGAATGGTTCAGATGTAAACTTCTCAAGAAGGGTCATGGTCAGAAAACTCTGAATTGACGATGTTTAGGCATTAATGTATATAGTTTTGAATATACTCTATGTTATATTAGTTGCAACGTAGACCACTGCACTGGAAAGTTCTCATATTCCTAATATACTGATTTTGTTTTTTATCTTGAACCTGCCATTAAAAATGTTTTCACACATGATGGAGGGGTAAGGGGAGAGGGAATGAGGGACAATGAGGGAGTGTTAAGGAAGTGGGATAGGGAGAGACCGCGAGGGAAGAGTGACTAGGTGGGACAGAGAGTGACCGCAAGGGGAGGGGGGGTTAGTGGGAGAAATAGGGAGTAGTCAGGGAGTGGGACAGGGAGTGACCGCGAGGGGTGAGGGTGGGTTAGGGGGAGGGATAGGGAGTGGTCAAGGAGTGGGACAGGGAGTGACGGGGAGGGGTGAGGGGGGGGGGGGGGGGGGTTAGGGGGAGGGATAGGGAGTGGTCAAGGAGTGGAACATGGAGTGACGGGGAGGGGTGATGGGGGGGGGGGGGTTAGGGGGAGGGATAGGGAGTGGTTAGGGAGTGACGGGGAGGGGTGAGGGGGGGTTAGTGGGAGAAATAGGGAGTAGTCAGGGAGTGGGACAGGGAGTGACCGCGAGGGGTGAGGGTGGGTTAGGGGGAGGGATAGGGAGTGGTCAAGGAGTGGGACAGGGAGTGACGGGGAGGGGCGAGGGGGGGGGGGTTAGGGGGAGGGATAGGGAGTGGTCAAGGAGTGGGACAGGGAGTGACGGGGAGGGGTGAGGGGGGGTTAGGGGAGAAAAAGAAAGTGTTCAAATAGTGGGACAGGGAGTGACTGGGCGGGGTGAGGAGGGGTTAGGGGGGGGGGATAGGGAGTGGTCACGGAGTGGGACAAGGAGTGACGGGGAGGGGTGAGGGGGGGTTAGGGGGAGGGATAGGGAGTGTGCAGGGAGTGGGACAGGGAGTGACGGGGAGGGGTGAGGGGGGGTTAGGGAGTGGGATAGGGAGTGACCGCGTCGGGTGGGTGGGGTTTAAGAGTTGGGATAGCTAGTCACCGCGAGGGAGTGGGCTTGTGTGAAACTGCGATAGGGGTGGTTAGGGGGTTTATCGGGGGAGGGGTTTAGGGTGTTTTGGGTGCTAACTATTGATGCAAGATAGGGAAATTAAAGGCAAGTGCGTAGGTGTGAGTAATAGACTAATAGCATGGGATTAAAAACAGGGAGTGACATCGAAGCTAGCGCCGTTGCCGGCAGTAAGGTATGGGATGGCTGAACAGTTTTAAAGAGAGGGACAAATATCGATTGTCTCATCAAAATCGCCGCATGAAATGAAAATCCTCAAAACCGAAAATACTCAATCAGAATCCAATACAAAATCCAGAGAATGTTGATTACAAGGAATGTGGAATCCTAAAATGACGCCTTGTAATACTAACTTTTCAAGCACTAAATTCATCTTCACCTTCCGAAGCACTTAAATCCAAAAAAATGCGGGCTCTAGGATCAAATTTGCCGAATGGTGAAGAGGAGGCACTGGAGCTTTCGGATAATTGATCGGCCATTTGGATGGCCACACTTTCTGCATAGCATGGCAACTGAAGGTCTGAGGTACATGGCGACTCCCATCCAACCATAGAGCTACTTGAACTCAAACTGCAATGGTTTAAAGCAGCGCACAGGTCAGAAATATTGGTCGCAAATTAATAGTACAAGTATGACATATCTAAAACGTTAAACATAAATGACTTACTTACAAAGATCAATTCGATTAACGTCCGGAAGAGCCTCCTCATCGTCATCATCTAGCGTCAGGACCTCAGTAGTTAAAATAGGAGGGATAGGCTGAAGTGGTGCTAGAACCTCAGTGTAAAGTCCAGGGTCAGCTTCTAGAGCTAGGATGTGCCTGCCTGTATTCAATGAGGCTCGAATGGAAGCCCCTGTTACATGCAACCAGATTAAATAATACAGTAAAATAAACACGATAACAACTGCAAGAAAATAACTAGAAAATATCCAGATGACATTTCGTACCTGTACCAGCAATAAGGTCAATCACTATGCCATTGTTTGGGCAAAGGCCAGTGATAAGCAATTCCATGAAAGATACTGCCTTCTCTTTAGGTCCCCTCTAAAGCGTCCCATCCTTCTGAACCTTGACTGCCGAATCTTCTGTGACAACATTGTTGATGCAGTCGTCCTTGTCGAGTTTCACCTTTCCAAAACGTGGATTTGTCCTGATTACGAGCTCCATTGGCTGCCTCACTGATAATGGCAATGAACGAACCATCAGAAGAGCTTTAAACTTGAGGGTCTGCGATTCAATGAAAGCATGGTAAGTACTTTGCAGATAAAGAGAAAATGAGTTTATAAAAATGAAGAGAGTTTTGATGTGTTTGGCTGCTTACAAATTTGGATGGGTTGGTGGGATGCGTACGATGCATTGAATTGATAATTGTCCACTCGTCTTTGACCTTCAGATCATTGTTTTTCAGGTAGGATTCAATCTCCCTTCTTATCTGCGTGCTCTCGGGATAGAAAATGAGAAGACCTCCGTCGTCGTGCAAATACCCTCCACAGAAGCCAATGATATACTTTAGAAAGTCCTTGATCACCATGTTCCAAGCAGGCACACTCGGGGCAGAACTAGATAATCCCGGTACAGGAAGGCCATCTGGATACTCGACGATAATAAAGTCCGCGGCTGGTTTGTAGACAAGACGTCCCTGGAAGTAGAACTCTTTGCTTCCACCAACCTGGAAGAGCGTAATCACATAAATCTTAGAAAACTGCGTCAAAGCCAAGGGTGGACAGAAAATATGGTGAAAGCCAAAGTTGAATAGCCAAAGTTTTTGGTTTCATTATAAACAAATCCAAGATAAATATGACCCGGATGATGTGAGATTAGATCTGAACTAAAGCAAAGTAATATGGCTGAAGGTACCCGTTCTGAGCACTGCCGCTATCGGCAGTGCTCTTGAGAGTTTGAGATGGTCCGGGGTTATGGCAGGGCATAATGTTGGATATAAATGGATCAAACCAGATAACATAAATTGAAGGAAAGCAAAGAAGTGAGATTTCGTACCTTTGTCAGGAATGAATTCATCTCATCGAAAGTTGTTGGAAACTTCCCATGTTTACCTTTATACTCTAGCATCCCGTGCACGGAGTCGTTGATTATAAGTACCTCTGACGCTGCAGTTGAGGTTGTAACCGCCTGAGACTGGGACATTGATTTCACCGATGGAGGAGTGAAATCCATAACTCGATTATCTGGCACAACCACCACAGGACGCTTTGCGTCACCCTCAGGACGGGTTCCCTGACCTCCCCGTTTTTTTGCTTGGGTTACCTGAACAACTGATGTGTTTTTTACCGCGGTTGCTTCATCTTGTTTGCTGTTTGCCACGTTTAGGGCAGGAATATCCTTGTCTTCATCTTCTTCTTCAATATCTGATGCCTTTCTCTTTCGTGCACTTGACGTCCCCGGTTTGGCAGCGCCCTTGCCCTTCAGAGTGGATTCTTGAGGAGATCTAGAAGAACGCCGCGTGGGTGTAGTCGCCGGCAGCTTGGACAGGGCCGGCTGAAGGGAGTCGCGAAGAGCTATATCAAATGATGGCGGTTTAGCGGGTGGGCAATCCAGATACCACCCGCAACGTTCATAATGGCAGGGGTCCCAGGCCTTCATGATTGCCTGAGTATACATGCATTCACTTCCATTCACATCCAGGTAACTTGGGAAGAATGCCGGCACCTTCAATATGGCCTTCCTTGGGAAAAGAACATATTTGAAGTACCTGTAAATGACCCTTCGAAGTGCAGGATAGAAGTTGGGCTGATTCTGCGCAGACTTGTTCTTGTGCACTGGCTCCTGTCCGTTGAATTCCCTAAAAAACGCCGTGTCCCATAGATTGCAGCGCATAGAGTCCACATAGTCAAATATGTTCTCCATTGGATCCTGCCCATTCGGGTTGTACTGGATGGAGACACCCATGTCCTCAATGACACCGTTAAAAAGCTCTTCGGCCTCGACCGCCAACTGCGATTCAATCATCTAGTTCATTAGAGTGTTCGGTAATAATGCCACCACGATATTTCCTACCCAATACTATCACACTCCATTGAATTGTTCTAAAAATTATCTTTCGGACCTGCCCCCAATACTCTCAATTATCCTGAACTGATGACCCCAGACCCCAGGCCCCAACCTGCTGCACCCAGCCCTTCAAACAAAACTTTCCATAAAATATTTTGTGCCTCCATGAGAACTGCCGGCAACGGCATCGCATCAGTTGACACCGACATGTCATCCATACCCACGGATGCCCCATCCCGCACACCCCATCCCGCCATCCCCCTTCCCTCATATCGCATACCCCACCCAACATACTCTATGCCGCGACCCCATCCCGCATACCCCTCTATTCCCATCCCACATACCCCATCCCCCGACCCCATCCCGCATACCCCTCTATTCCCATCCCGCATACCCCATCCCCCGACCCCATCCCGCATACCCCTCTACCCTCGCAATGCCGGCACCGACAGCCCCCCTTATCGACACCGGCAGTTCCTATCGTACCCGGGCCCAGGCCCGTACCCGTATAGGAAGCCGAACCCGAATACCCGGTCGGATCTGATGCTAGGACTCTGCCGGCACCGGCATTGCTTATTAAACTCCGGCACTTTCTCACATTGACCTCCCTTTGCTAACATAATGGATCGACTCACATAATGGATCCAACAGATGTAACACGCCATTAGAATTTTTTAAATCCCTCTCTCGCATCATTTAACCAAGAGTTGTAAATAACTAAAAAAGCAAAGAAGCTTACATGTGCCCACCAAGTAGCCTTCTGTAACCAAACACCAAATACGACATCCGAGAAATTCTTCTTCGGGAACTTGTGGGACTCTCTAATAGCATAAGAGGAATTCCACCGTTGAAGCCATTTGATCTTCATTTTATTCGGCATAGCAGACGTAGCAAACATCCACAGCTTCTCTTTGAGCATCTCCGGATTATCATCATATTTCTCGTAATGGATCTTAATCTCCTGAAGGAACTCGGGTCCAAGCTCGGGGTCCGCAATAGGCAACAATTTTCTCAAATCGGACTGTTGACCGTCCTCCACCTTCTTGACTGCTTGGTTTACCCAGTCATCAACTGACTTGTTTGTCCATTGACGTTCTTCAGGAAATTTCTCGTAAAATTTACGCTCAGCCATAGCTGCGGCCTCTGCTAACTCTTGCTACAAAAGTCACATGCAAGAAAAAAATAACAATGTCAGTCTCATTGCTTGTTACGAAATGTCAATTTAATGAATTCAAAACAATAATGGAACCTTACCTGATTGAGAACCGCGTTCAGAGATTCCAGAGTCAAGGTATACCATGTCCGCGACCTTCCAGCCTGCTTGGTCTTAGCTGCTTCCAGAGCAGCGCTAGATACTAAACCTTTGAAGTAGGAAATTGGTTGTGGAGCTATGCTCTGAATGCGGTATAGTTTGTGAACTATATTTGCCTTGACATGCGATTTTTGATTTCTCCTGTAAACGGTTTGGCCATGGTTAAAAACTCAAGAAAGAAATCCATAGTACTAAATCACAACCAGACAAAGACAAACTCAGGATGAAAGTCTTGGAACAAATTACCAGTTCACGTCGTGAAGTACCGCAACCACCGCTGGTACATCACCCTTAGGATCAAGGAGAATACTATCCACGGAATAATGCCACGTTATGTCTCCCTGATGGTACTCGTTGATTAGAGGCATCCAAGCCTGCAATCGCTGATTGCCGTCCCATACCATGAACATTATACCTGAGAAAACACACAAGTCTTCGTCTGCTTGAAGCATTTTCTCAAATTCATCGTTTACCTGCCGCCACTCTGGACTCCAAGAATCCGATATTTCTCTTGTAACCTCGGTTGATTGGCCGTTGTTATCCACAGCTGATACATAAAAGAATCCGTTTCCCTCCATATACCCACTGGCAATAAAATACGAAGCCAGATGAGAGACATCACTCTTGAGGTACGGTCGAACAACGGGCAGCGATATCATCCTGCATAGAGGGATTTTTAGTCTGCTCTTGGACCGCGGCTCCCACTTCAAAGCGTCCAGTCGTGACGCCGTATTGCATGTGGTGGCACCAACTAGATCATGAAGCTTCGAGTTGACCTCACTCCGTGTCAGTTGAATCGGATCGGGATCTGCAAAAAGGGTTAAGGACAAGACCCGCCTGGTCAGAATACCACATACATTGTTGCTTGAATTATTAATTATAACTCCTGGAAATCAAAGTCATATGCATTGCCGTTAACGGCATTATAAAATATAGTGTCCATACAAAAAAATTTAAAGGATTCTAAGTAATAGCCTGTGCCGGCACCTATGCTTTTGAGGGAGACTTGAAACTAACTGAGGACACGGCGAAGGCACTGCCGGTAACTTGAACTCGAAAGCGGGTGCATTATTTGATGCATTCTATGGTTCATTAGAGAAACATGAATCGAATTAACACTAGATAAAACTATGTGAACACACCCCTTAGCTGATGTCGCTGCCGGCAGTATCCTCTAACTTACCGAATATTTTAAAATTGTGACCTACACCATTGGATGCCGGCACCGGCAAAGCCGTCTACATGGGCTTCTAATTCCCACTGCCGTCACCGGCAACACCCCTGATAGTCGCCAAAAACTTATGGCATACGTATCATGAGGAAGATGTGTCACATAAATATGCCTCTGCCGGCACAGGCAGGGCCCAGAAGGAGGCATTCAGAACTCATATAAGGCCACAATGTCAGCAAAATAAGCATTGCCGGCAACTAGAGCTCCATTTGCATATGGTTTCACAAATTTGAGCCACTTATGCTCACCCTATTGGTATAAAATGTACTTGTTAAAAATTCATAAGCCTTCAAAGAGAAATCCAAAGTTAGCGGCAATGACTCGAACAATAAAAGAAGGAGTTCGTCTAGAAAATAAAGGAAGGCCTTATGAGCGATGCCGTCACCAGCATAGCTTTAGACCATATTTCTAAGAATGAAATATCAGCTTCTCAATGGCTCTGTTCAACAAAACTCTACATTTTAAGAGCAATGCCGGTGCCGGCATTGCTTTGAGCATTGACATTTTGCAACTAAGAAGCCTACGTGTGGACTGCAGCCCAAAAGGGATATGACCTTTTTCGACTACCGAAAATCAATCTGATGGCAACGCCGTTGCCGGCATTGATGTCAAGACGACATTTGCGAGACAGAAACTCTGATCCGGAGTCCAATGCAGCTACCGACTCTGGCATCGAAAAGATAACTAGCATACATACAACTACCGCTGTCAAGACGGCAACTCTCGTAGAACAACATTACTGCCCTTCAAAATAAGGACATTACAACATTTCCAACATTCAACTAACGCTATAGCATGACCTGTGACGCAAGTTAATGAACAAGCCTTTGGCGATGCCGGCAGCGGCATCGAGAAAAGACAGCTCCTGGGATACATAGCTCCTCTACGGTTCACTTTCTTGGACCCGGCTACGGGCAGCAAGACTACAAGGAACTAACGCATAGCACTTGCATTAGCCGACATATGCCTTAGATTACATTCGAAAGAAGCAATGATCAGAACCCTCGTTATCAGGTGTTCTAGCAAGACAGGGCAGTTAGGACTAGATGCCGGCAACGGCAACTCAATTGAAGGGCATCTAGAAACCTAACTATAAACTGATGCTTACAAGAGCTAACTATCCTACACACTTCAATCTTTTTCAAGTCGGCAGCGATCAGAAAACAACATTTCAACCGATCAACACGATGAAATTTAAGCCACTCAAGTTGCTGGACATCGCATCTAAATGTTCTTAGACGTAAGACAATGGACAAGCTTTGAGCGATGCCGGCAGCGGCATTGGAAAAAGCAAGCTTCTGGGGACCTTAGGAATGTATAAACTTTCAAGGACCCAATGGCAACTATGATCAGCATGAAGAGCAAGGACCTATTGTAAGCACATACCAAAAACAAAATTCGTCCTCGCAGGGCAAAATTACATACAAAAAAAGCAAGCATCATCACCCTCGGTTTCCGGTTTCCTACAAAGACAGGGCCATTTTGGACTAGATGCCGGCAACGGCAACTCATATAGTGGACATCTAGAAACACATTAAGTGCTCAAAAGAAAAGATTGACTTCGAAATCATCTTACCGCTTGTGTCTTGCTGGGTGAGCTGGATGTCGGTTGCTTCCTCCTCAGCCCCGCCTCCTTGCGTGGTTGCATCCTCCCCTCCGCCCGATGCAGTACCATCGTCCTCCGCGCCACCAAGTTGCATAGCCTCGCCCTGAGTCTCTCCAGAAGGCATCTCGCTACCCGAAGGCTGTTCTTTGTCCACCTCCATGGAACCAGAGTTTGCGCGGGTCTTTCGTTTTGGATGCGGCACCTGCAGAAACACGACTTCCGTTCAGAACCTCTCGATGTAGAATTAGATTCGAACCCAAAACTATGAAAAAATGGGGACTTAATGCATACCATACTGCAACTTGAATGATGGATAAAAAACTCAAGCTTCGGAAGAGATGCGACACCGACTCGAGGCTCCTGACCGACTCTGATTGAACCAGGCAGCACAGATAACCTAAATGTCTAGTGTCGAAGAAGCACTGGTGAAATCTAACAAAATGCGCTTATAAGGTAAAAAAAATATGCCCAAAGTAACTTCAGCCAACCTTGTGTACCTACATCCTTACTTGTCATTGTCTCACTACGTAGTTTACAATTCGAATCTCTCAAGTGAACGAACTGTTATGATAAGTTTGTAATGCATGATGTGACTTGCCTCCACTAAAAATGCGGGCGCCGTAAAACTTATGATTGTGACACAGTCGACGATTACATAGACTCCTCGTATGATCATATTGCATTAGCTTCCATTTTCAATCAGAATAAACAAATCATAACGAAGTGACTAAGCAGCACAGCTATCCAAACAACTGAAAATGTTCTAAACTGATATAATATGGGACATTGTATAGAACAATTTCACAGTTTTGCATGAAGGGAACATGTTTGCACAAAGCTCGCCTCTGTTTCGTCTGTAACACTTTTCTCAGACATCACAATCCTCGCGTTCCTCCCACGGCGCTCGTACTGCTTTGTGTTCTCTTTAGGTTCCTCTCTATCTACAACTGGCGTCTCTTGAAACTCCAATACTCTGGTTATCCCACTCTTTTCAAACCTCTCATTTTGTTTCCTAACCTTTGCCATTCTACTACTAACTAGTGCTTTCCGGTTACTATAATGCGTAGTCCTTCTCCTTCTCTTCTTCTTAACCTCTGCCTGCATGACACTCAGAAACCAAATCCGGGTGTGCGAACCTCATATAAACGCAGACCCAGTGCCAGCCCTCAGTCCTCAGCTCTAAAGACTTACATTGGAACTTGCTAAAGGTATATAAACCTAAAATGCTATGCCCCTAAAACCTAGATGCCCACTAGATCTATCTTAATTAGCTTAGACCTAGAAATAAACCACTAACTAGTCAGATTTAATGATTCATTCTATATTCAAAACATTCTTCTACTTTACGCTTGGAAAGACGGCTAATACTAATCATAGAGAATTTGGTGAGCAAGTTGAATTCTTAGCATGATGTCCCAATTTGATAGGGCGGCTACATGATAAAAATAAGTGTTATGCCGAATAACCTAACGAACTACATTCGTTCATTGATGTTTTTTTAAAAATCGGGTGGGTCCTGACAGTTACACTATTGCATAAATTGATGGCAATCGAAGCAACATTCCTCTCATTCTAGAATTTCAAATTCTTTACTCAAGTACTATCCTCTCTCCCTCCGATGGCTCATCTCCCTGCAGACAGAGTGTTAGGCATGGCCGTGCTTAGAGCGCATGGTGTTGGAATTCCACTTACAGTACGTGTAGATGAGGATGGCTTGGCATTTGTGACGGCACAACGCCTTAGCCTCAGATTTCACTTCAGAGAGGACACTGTTAGTATAGAGGAAGAGATTTATGACGATGAGACTAATGAGATTACACATACGCCAGATCAGGTTTCTGAGAAAGATGATGATGATAACAGGTTCTGGAACCTTTATCCTGGTAGGGACAGAGTTTATGGTCTTAGAGAGTCCCCAATGCATGCGTCCACTGAGATTCTAACTCCTTGTCGGTCATCTACTTGTACTATTCAGACTCCTCTACCTCGTGATGTCAAGGTGAAGGTAGAGCCTGGCTTAGATACTCCTGCTGTGACGCCTGTCATATCCCTTTCCTCAGACGAGGAGACTAGTCCTGTGAAAGCATCACTTGATGTTCCAAGACAGGCTGTAGAATCTAGCTTGCCAACTACACTTCCAGACAAATGTGCCAGTACCTCCCAATCCGTAGAAGAGGAGGCTGTTAGTGTAATTCCGCTTATTAGGAAACTTGCGGAGAGACCTAAAAAGAAAAACATTCTCAAAAAAATAGATTATTCAAGAGTGAGACACGAGAAGGTTGAGTACTTGCCTGCAGTGTTCGACGGTCCTGTAGTTTTTGAGCTTCCCCCAATTGTTAAAGGAGCTGCGAAGTTGCAGGCCAAGGCAATGCAAGGAATGGACAAGCGTTACGATGGCCATGTCTGGACCAAGACAAAGACCACCAACATCACTAACGACGTTGGCCTTTCGTTTCGCTACTCAATCTGCGTTGGTTGGCTGCGACGCAACAATAAAGACTGTGACTTTCTGAACCGTCAGCCTCGAATCGCCAAGGTCAACGAGACAGAGTTTGAAGGATGTACCCTTCAAGCGTTTCTGGTGGGTCAACCACCTCCAACAAGTTCAACACTGGTCTGCAAGGTATGTAAGGAACCTCCTGCATGTATTGCTACATGTGGAGCTAAGATTTATTATGTTTATGGCAAACTAAATCAGACTAGGGCATGTATCCATGTTGGGACTCATGATCACCCAGTCAAGGTAGGGGACTATAGGGACTCTTAGACAGAGATCAATAGCCTGATCGAGGAACAAGTTGAGAACACTCCTGGAGCTAAGAAGAGTGCCGTCGTGTTGGAGGCGAGCAAGGTCCTGATTGGCAGTTATCTTCTTCAGCCTGAAGATGCACCCCCGAGGAAACTGACGATGGAGGAGCTTGTTCCCGTACTTGACCGGTGCAAGGACATGGCTTCCCCAAATATCCGCAACAAGGTGATGACATTCAGGCTGCTGAGAAGGTACGGAGTCATGGACGCCATCACCAAGCTCCGTGGTATCAGTCTTTGGGCCTATGTCCAAGAGAACAAATTTCCAGGGCAGGGGGCTGATCTTGACAAGGTGTTCCTCTTCAAGATGTCTGAAGTTGGACCTGGAAGTGGCGTCGACTTGGTGAGAATAATGCAGCCCGGTGAAGATCTGCAGAACGCATGGGTCATGTTTGATCATGTGAAAAGAGTAAAGTATTGGACCACGATGGCCTGCCACGTGTACGACTCGACCTACTGTCGTGTCATGACGATTGCCACATGTGACAGTCCGAGGATAGCCAAGCCCAAATTCTTTTTTGGCAGAACCTCAACCTGGTCATGGAAAGGAATGGCGTCAAGGCGCCAAACTTTAAGGGCTTCATGGCGGACAGCGCTCAAGCCAACTGGAACGCAGTTTGGGTTGTGTATGGAAATGGCAATAAGGAGGACCCGATGGTGGACAGAGAGAGAACTTGCCTGTTCCATTGGACACAATCCATGGTCAATCACACGGAGAAGCACATCCCCGAGGAGTTGTGGGAACAACACAAGAAAATGTGTCACCAATACAGAAAAGCGCAGAGTATGGAAGAAGCGGATACCTTGTATAACGCCCTGCGCGCTTGGTGGGTATCCGCAGGAGTAGTGTCAGAGAAGGCCTTGAACAAGCTCGAGCTTTGGCTCGCATTCTGGCACTATCGTATTCGACAGTGGGGAGGCTTCATGACCCATGTACGATAATTTCTATGTAACTGATTCTCCTACTTCTTCAAATTAAGCTCTCTCGTCAAGGTTGATTTATCAATTCTAAAACTTTGTGTGCCCCCCTTGCAGAAATTTACAGAAGAAGAATTTTCAGAGATGCCGTCATGCAACCTGGCCGAAACTGTCCACAACAAATGGCTCCAAGCTTCAGGGAACAATGGCGAGGATTTGTATGTTGCTACTGTGGATGACTTCGTCCGTGCATTTCTACAGGTCGTCAATTTTTACCAGTTCCTGAAGGGTGACGTGGGCGGCACGGGACCATCCAAGAAGGAACTCAAGCTAAGGAACGCTGAACGCAGGGCAAAGCAGACAGGAAACCCCATACTTCTAGAGGATGCGATGTTGGAGATGCCCGGTGCACATGAGTTCTGCACAAGACTGCCTCACATGCCAGGAGAAGAAGTGTTTGGGTCTATCAAACGAAAGGCAGACCTTCCGATTGGAGCTGAAGAAGAATCACATCGTCCTGACAAGGTAAACTATTCTCATCCTAAAGGTTCAGGACGTAATGTTAGGGCTCGCACTATGGCGATGCCTGTCATAGTGGAAGATGACAATGAAGATGAGACCGAGGTAGTTGAAGTTCAACCTACGGCAGCAACATCCCAGGATACCCCATCATCACCTGTGAACGAGAAGGGGGTTCGACATGTCAATGCAGTTGAAGAACAAGGGTAAATGTCAAGGAGTGGCACATTTCGAGACTGCTCAAGACTTCCGCCAAGTGCTGCTGGGCACAGAGAGCGGTTACGAAGAAGAACTGTACCGAGAAGATTGTAAGGGGTGCTAATTCAACTGCAGCACCTACCTACACCGGAATCTGGACCAACTTTCGCAGAAACATAGCTGAAAAGACAGAGTTCTTCTTCTGCTCCGACGACATCGAGAGGTGTGTAAAGGGTACGAGACGCAGGTGGGTTGCCAAATACTCTAAGGACCTAGAGATGCCTCCGATTCCAGAGGTTTGGCCGGTGAAGCTAGGTACAAACCTAAACCTCACGGAAATTCGAGCACTTGAAGCGGCAGGGTTTCAACTCCCAAAGAAGATCCCCGTCTCCCCGAGACGCCTCTTCTCTGCTGCCCTGCCTCCTACAAATCTGAGATCAGTACCTGTTCCTGCTGAAGCTGACCGCTACCCTGGTAAGAGAGACGGCAAGATGGTGAAACGCACTGCCACTCGTCCGAATCCGGCTCAGCGCCTCTCAATGGGTTCATCCGACTCCCTTAAAGCTCGCCTACGCTCTGTCACTATGATACCTCACCCGGGCCATGGTTGCATCATCGGGCTTGATTCCGGCGTTGCTCCAGCCATCACATAGTACCACATCACCATCAGCTCCTACCCAGCTTGCACTTGCCCTGCATTCAGAAAGACCATGACGAAGTTCAGAGGACGGACGCAATTCTCTTATTGCAAGCACCTTTATTACATTCTATTAAAGGTCTGCAATCGTGACCCGGACGCCGATCTTTTCATTGATGCGCCCACCTTTAGTTTCAACGAGGTCAAGATAGTCCTAGAGAGTGGAATCTTGACTCACCCTTTGGCAAAGAAAAAGTAATGAGAGTACTTTTTCTGGACAGGTATTCACCTAGTGGACGGTGGTTTAGGGTGAGGCGATGTCTTTTGTGATTGAATTTTTCCTTGTACTGAGTCAGCATTACAAATCTCGTATTGCCTATTCCAATATAAAGGTTTTGTCATTCACATTTATTACACTATGTAACAATAGCTTTTGCATTGGACAAGTGCCCTCTGTTCTTTCTATCCACTAACAGGTTGCACTGAACTAATGCCATCAATACTTATTAATAACTATTTTATTCTTTGAACTTAATACGTTTCGGTATCCCACTTGCATTTTCAGTATAATTACCAACCTCCAGCTGTACTACAGGACAAGCTACATCCACGTTCTCAGTTCGTTCCCCTCTTGAAACTTGTCGTAGGTGGGGACGCTTCAACAATGGACGAGCTACACTCTTTCTTCGCAATGCTTCCCTAGAATAAGTCCCAGGTGGAATCTTCCCAACCTTGGAATATGCATGAGGTGGCAATGGCACAACCGGCTCCTCTTCAAGTACTAGGAGACAACTTGGCTCTTCAACAGCCAATGGTTCTCCTACCACGTCTAATGCTACATCCAAGTCACCATTTCTAGTATGATCTTCATTGCACCCATTATCCTCAGCTTCCCCCTCAACCTCCACAAACGGATGAAATGGGCCTTCCATATCATCCAGGGAGAGAGCAGTATCCCCGGCATCTTCCATAGCCTAAAAACCTTCCTTCAGGAACTTGCTTGAAGATGAGAATGAACAAAGAGGAAGAGACCTTCCGTTGCCACCACTTAAATATCCATGAGGTAGGTGCTTGGCGCCCTTGAAAGCTGGAAAATATAATGTTTAACGGATTTCATCCTACTAAATGGGGTGACTTGGATAAGCCACATTACATTCTTTGATAAGGAAACAAAGAAAAATTAAGCAAAAACACAGGCGTCGGTATTTAAAGATCGTTTAGAATTATCAAAGGAAAATGAAGAAGAAATAAAGACCATAAAAGAAAAAATAAAAATAAAAAAAAGTCAAAGGTTGGAAGTAAAGCTCAATAAACGCAACTCAAGGAGGGTGTTTGTACACCAAGTGAAAACAGGGCCAAAAAAGAAAATTGAAATGTGAAAACATGTTTAGAGTTGAAAAAGAAAAAAGAAACTAGTGATGGATGTAAAGAAAGTTCGCAAAAATAGATTAGGTGAAATTAATAAAAATTTAAAATTTAAAAATTTAAAAAATAAAAAATAAAATATAAAGGTTGAAAATGAAAATCAAGAAAGGGAACTCAAGGAGGGTGTTTGTACACCAAGAGAAAAACAGGGCCAAAAAAGAAAGTTGAAATGTGAAAACATGTTTAGAGTTGAAAAAGAAAAAAGAAACTAGAGATGGATGTAAAGAAAGTTCGCAAAAATTGATTCAAGTGAAATTAATAAAAAAGAATATATATATATATATTAAAAAAAAAAAAAAAAACTAAAGGTTGAAAATGAAAATCAAGAAAGGCAACTGAAAAGGGGTGTTCTTAAAATAAGGGATAACAGAACCAAAAAAATAAATTGGAATGGGAAGAAATATTATAATTAAGAATGAACAAAGAATAATGAAGAAGAAAATGAGCAACCAAATTGGAAGACGAAAAGAGGATAAAATTCATCGATGAAAGAAAGATACAATAAAGTAATAGAATATGCTAATACAGGTGGAATTGAAAAGATAGGTGGAATGAAAGATCATGTGGTGGGTAACAAATTCAATAATAAAAAATAAAAATAAAATTATGACCATAATGAAGAATGAAATGAAAGAATTTAAGAAATATATTGAAATGGACGTATCACAATAAAAGTTAGTTAATCTATCGTACTCACTTCATACAACACACACATATGAACATATGAGGTAGTTAACAATTATTAATGAACCCTGATTCAGACCACGGATATAGGGTAATAATTTTTAAAAAGTTTCGAAATCCACGGTAATGGAGTAGAAATGTTTTTAAAATGGAACTGCGTCCACGGTAATAGGGTCGCTAAAACTAGATATATTCTTAGAATATTCCACTTTTTTATTTATAGAATATATTTTTAGTAAAAAAATTACTGTTTTTAGATTTAAGACTTCATTATCTGCTCTCCGCTCTCCAAATCTCCGCTCTCCGCTCTCCGTTCACCGCTCACCGCTCGCATACAAGTCTCGCCCGGAGACCCGATACTTCCCCTAATGGATGCCTAGTTCTTTCTTGTTTTACTGTTAACTTAATACTAGGCTTCATCGCATGTGTTAGCATTAACTAGATTATAGCTTTGAACTCATGCTCCCTTTATACAAATAGTTTAGGGTTGTTCTGAATCAAATACTACTTCATTTCGTAACCATTGAATGGTAGGATCATGCTAAGTTAACCATGGTGTTCCCAAGATACAAGCGTAACGTCCTGTATTGGTAATATCAGCTACTGATTCGTCTTGTGATTCCCCACTTGTAACTTAATTGTAACCTCTTGGTTGATAAGCCCTGAATTGATTGTTCGACCATCAATTAATCTAACCTCCCGTAGCATCACTTTAGATCTAACCTCCGCTTTGCATTTTCGGGTGAATGTTGGGTGCATGAATATCCCAATTGCTCTTGAATCAATAAGTGTAGTTCCTTAACCCCATTGATCTTTGCTTCAAGTGTTAAATAAGCTTCAGGGTCTATTGTAGCCCTTAAATAAATGGGAGCCGTGGACTTTCCTAATTCATCAATTGATTGGATACTTTTCTCTTTTTTCGATTGAGATAGATCTTGGATTGTTTTACTTATTTAAACTTGTAGAGATGATGTTGCAAATCTATACTAAAGCTTCTCTTGTCCAACCATTTTCTCAAATGTGCCCGGGTACCAAGATGTATGCCTCAGTCATGGGCTACTCCTTTTCCCGCATTATCCATTTCATCTTCTTCATTATCCAAGACTGCCAAAGATCTAGGTTTAGGGTTTAGAATTCTCCATATTCCCGAATCCAGCGCTCCTGCTCTATCCTCCATTATAGCACCTGCTCACCAGTTACAGGAGGCAAAAGGTGTCTGTATTCCTCATTCTCAAAATTGACACTGTCGCTGCGCAAGGGATGGTCTCCATCCAGCCACTGACGCGCGCAATCACAATAGACGTTCTTCTCCAAAGCTTTAGATCTCCGTGATCAAAAACCTTCACCACATATTGGACACCCAACAAAGCCCTTTGTCACACATCTTGCCATTGTCTCATAGGCCGGAAAGTCCTCCAATATCCATATCACCATAGCCTTCAGTACGAAGTGGCTCTCATCCCAGTAGCGGGAGCGTCCATGCAATACACGCCAACTGTCCATAGTTCTAGAAGTTCCTCTAAAGAGGCTCAAGGAATACGTCAAAGTTCTCAAAAGTGACTGACTCTGGCCCAGGGATGATAACTGATAGCATGATGAATTATCTTTTTGTTGTAAGCCATGGGGGTAAATCATAATTCATCAGCAATCTTGGCCAGAGTGGCTACGTACTTCGCTTCTCCGAGTGCGGGCAAAAGCCATTGGTAACAAGCCCCATTCGTATGTTTCGATCCTCATGCGCAAATTGCTCCCAGAACACAGAATCAATAAACTTCCATTGCCTAGAGTCAGCAACCTGTTTCATGATGTTGCCATCGCCCTTGTTGACAGCCTGCCATTTCATCTAAGCGGCTTGGACAGGACTCTTGAACACGCGTTTCAGACGTGGAATCGTAGGAAAATGACGACATACCTTGTGCAGTATAAGCGAATTCCCAAGTCGACGACGGCGAGGCTCACGACATTTAAGACCAACACTGGCGTCTCTTAGGGCGCCTCGAAATAAGAAGCAGGGGACACATGTAGCAGAGGTGACCTCCGGCTATGGCCCTGGAGAATTGAAGGGTGGGGGCAGGGGACCTGGCGCTCACTGGGCAGACAGCCCCATAGGATTTGAATTATTTTATTTTTTTTATTTTTTATTTTTAAGAAAATTATTTGGGAAAAAAATAGAGGCAATAAAAACCAAAATTCAATGAGATCAACCCTAGCTACCCCGTGATCGTTGTTTTGAGTGAACCCTAAAATTACTTAACGGGCAACGGGTCCTACCGGACCCGTCACCCTTATTCGAACCCTTCTTGCTCCGCTCGATGGGTTTGAAAAACCTTATATTATTCATATAAATTTCTGAGACAATTTGTCTCCAAAAAAAAAGTTTAAAAATAAAATAAAAAATAAAAAATATGAAAGTTAGGGCTGCCCGGTGAGAGCTGCCCCTGCTGGAAGTCGGGTCCTCCTGCCCCCGACCCTCCACTCCGCCGGGTCGAGGAGAGAAGGTCACCTCTGCTACATTCATGCCAAGAAGCAGTTGTTTCGAGAGACATCATAAGACTTATATGAATGCTCGAGTCGTTTTGATAAATGCGCTGCCTCGTGTCCTGTCCGCGGAAGAGTATTTGGCTGAGGCAGAATTGTACCGCTCAGAGAGCAAAAAAGGTAGTCGATGTAAGCATTTGTGCAACCTCCCCACTTTGTTCCACTCATAATGACATAGGTTGCACCCTGGCATGCTAGAGTGTTCAGAATTGGCAAAAAGGGGCGTTGCAGCGGCGTCCTCTAACTCCCGGACGACTGCATCTTCAATAGTATCGTGCTCGCCCCAGTCTAGATCTTCGTCGTGTGAGCTGTCGTCCTCTTGAACTCCTTCCGCCGCAATTGGTGACTGAGGTGGAGACCTCGACAGTGACGGCGATAGTCGGTCTCCTGCACTCCTCGACGGCGACCGTAGTAGGATAGCGAAACCAGGAGACTCTGCCTGCATAATCGGCTCCTCCTCCAACGGAACATCCGCATGCCTTTTCTCGGTGTTGGCTCCGTCTGGCGGTGCCGTTGGATTATGCGGACGGAGGTGCAGTAGCCTCTCCTTGGGCTATCTCTGCGGCGTCTACATCGGCGCCGGTGGGTGGAGCGAGGTCTTGCAATCTGCCCATATCTGCAGCCCCTTCTGCCCACAGTCGATCATTTAAGTCCATAGTCTCAATGAGCATGCTTGTAGTGTCGATGCCACAGTCTAATCCTGGTTGCGCCCTTGGAGGTCCTTCTCTCACTTGGCTCCCGTATCTCTATCAGATGTGCTCATCCCACTCGGTATCCGAGTCGTCAGCATTGTAACCCTGTCATCCAGGAAAACCCCTAAGCTTCTGAAGACAAACACATAAGAGCAACGGGCAATCAAAGTCGCTTCCAATCCTCTATTGACAATGTTATATTGATACCGAGCGCTCTCCAATGTACATATAATGATCTCAAGTGCTACAGAGCTTGAGGCTTGAGTAGAACCTGAACCTGGAAGCAAAGAATTATTGAATTGCAGTGCAAGCACAAACTATGGTTTTCGTAAGTGCAACAATACGCGAAATGGAAATAGACGGTAATGTACAATTCCGTGACCGAGATGAAACCATGTAGTAGGGTTTACGCAATTGCAAGACGACGCGAGCTGCAAGAAAAAGATAACTCACATCGCAAACCACTTCTCACCTCCGAACTACCATAAAACCATGGATGGCGTCCATTTCGCTTCAAACACCTTTTGTAGTTCACTATCAGCTTAGACAATCTAACCTCTTGATAACAGACCCTGCAGGGGCAGAGCAGGGTCCTCCAGTTGTTCCGCTCCGCAAAAGCCACTTCACGTTGTAGCAAATTCTCCTCTCTTGCTCGTATTCCCTGCTCCGTCGGCTAACGTAGGCGAATAGCTGTGTCCACGCCGTCTGTCATGGCGGGGAACTATCCCTGCCTTAAAAAACAACGACGAGGAGCCTGTGAAGGTTTAGGGTCAACGAGTGAGACACCGAACGGACAAGGTTCTGGAATACCAGACGGTTAAGGTTCTGGTCGCACCAAACGGACCAGAACACAGATACAAATGTCATAGACCCCAGACAGAGGGATACATAGTGCGAACACATTCACAGCGGAAAGAGAGGGGGCCATGTCGCATGGAGATTAACAGAGTTCGAATGGTTTCTATAGAGGAAGATAAAGATAACACTTTGTACATCGTGGATTGCGCAATGATTAATGTGCTTATTATTTTCAAAAATGTACAGTCAGGTACAGCTCATTTACGAATTCTTGCATTCACAGGGGAAAAAAAGCTTCATTGCTGCCAACTTTGCCGCCCTCCCAAGAGCTCAAAAACTGGTATTTTACCATGAAATATTTACAACAACATTATCTTTAAGTTAATAACACGTGCACCAAATTTCAAGGCCAGAAGATCTACACAAAAAAAGATATTCAAAATCTACCAACATGTGTAGCTAAGAAAAAAAAATTCAATACTACCAACTTTGACACCCTCCCAAAGATTGGAAAAACATAATTTGGCCATGAAAATTTTAGCAAGAGATCATCTCTATATTGATAATATGGGGTAAAATTTTCAACTTCAAAAGATTTGACTACAAAGAGGTACTTGAAATCTACCAATCGACAAGTGTTTTTTAGAAAATTTTGACAACTACACATGTTGGTAGTTTTTGAATGTCTTTTTATGTTTGAATCTTTTGAACTTGAAATTTGTCACACATATTATCAACATAGAGGTAATATCAACGTATATGCAGTAATTACACAAGAGTCACGAGTGACAAGTCCTCCTTCTGTTGTGCAAGGGCAAAAGCGCATTCCAAATGCCTTGGGTAGCCGATGGGGGGTAGCATACCTCTCTGGAGGGCACGAGTACTGTACCATGTCTTTGTCCAATTGATCACCGGCTGCTTGAGCTTGCTCCACCCGTGCCGTCAGCCATTCCGCAAAACGCGGCAATTCGCATAGTTCGGGTGGATACGTGACATGTCTCAAAGGTTGATGACGTCTTGACTGTATCCAATATGCCTCACGCTCCTCCCAGCGGTGTCCCTTTGCAATAACATACTCCGTTTAAACAAGACCAAATCCCGTTGTTGAACGAAGGAAAGGCGGCATCGATAGAAACAACACAACTGACTGCATGTTTGTTAGATTGGATGTCCACAACGACATCTAACAATCTGTTGTAATGTCATGAATGACATCTGCATTGATATAATCTAATTTTGAAAAAATACTAAGCGATGTTTTGGGAGATGTAATAAAAGACATTCTACGAGACATGCAAATGTCTACACATTTCACTGAAGCACTGCCCTGAAGACGGTTTTGTACTCCTACTGATTTCTGGAGGCGCCTTAGATGGGTGGGTGTTAAGCTTAGGGGCTCACTTTTGCCATGGTTCTAAGCATGGAGCGTTGTCGATGACGAAGGCATGTGCATACCCTGATACCAAGTCAGACAATCTGCGCTTGGTGTTGTTACTATCACCCAAGATTTCGTCATTCATGGTGGCATCTTCAGTGGCGTTCCAAACGCAATGTGTTGTTGCTCGATGTCGCCTCATGTACTTTGTGCAGGAACCAAGGGTGTCCTCTAAACAATACCCTTCTGTGATGCTCCCCTCTAGCTGTGCTTGTGTCCTAACGTAGTCTTTCAGCATCTTCATGTACCTCTCAATTGGATACATCCACCTACAGTGGACCAGCCCACATATAAACAATTGATCCACAAGATCTACGGGGAGATGTGCCATCAT
The DNA here is from genome assembly GCA_014871385.1 of Ceratodon purpureus. NCBI lineage: Eukaryota > Viridiplantae > Streptophyta > Bryopsida > Pseudoditrichales > Ditrichaceae > Ceratodon > Ceratodon purpureus. The sequence goes on along the minus strand of CM026426.1, from coordinate 63,834,263 downwards.
GTTCAAAAACTTGGGAGGAAACTCCTTCTCTAGCACACACGACGCCATTGTCACGTCTCGCATGAGCGCGTCGCTGCTGTTTGCTGGTACCTCTTTCTCACAAATGCGTTGAAATATCTTGCATATTTTGATGATGGCTATGCGCACCTCTTCGCTCAACAAGTTTTGGACAGCCACAGGGAGTATCTACAAGATGGACAGCATGGAAACATCACGTATTAAACTGTTAGAGGAAGTGAGGTTTAGGTACAATATGAACCCCGCAGTCCTACATATGTGTCATCACCTGTTGTTATTCATGTTTGTAGGAACACCAACCATAGTTACTAGAACATTATAATGTCCTACTGAACAGCGCCGCGTAGGCATACATAAGGACGTTTTGCAGGATGTCCTTCACTAAATGTGACAACATATGGGAGTACGTCATCAACAGAATTGGTCTACAACTTTGCAGCATGCAAGACGCCCATAGGTACGGAAATCAATACCGTACCTTCTGCATAAGGACATGATAGTCGTTAGTCTTCATGTATTGCAGTTTCCCATCCGGGAATTGTTTGTGAATTGCCCCCACGTAGTTTATTGGAGTGCGGACAGTGGACACTATGTGAACAAATTCGCGCTTCTCCTCGGGCTTCAATATGTATGGGGCTTGCGGCATGTAGTATTCGTCTCTTCGGCGTCGTGGAGGCTGCAACCACAAGTCTTCACGGATGTTCAAGTCCTCCACGTCTTGGCGACTTCTAGGGCTGTCATTCATTCCAAAGAGTCTTCAGAATGATCTCCCATAGGTTCTTCTCGTAGTGCATAACGTCGAGGACGTGTCGAATCTTTAGATGCTATTAAGATGCCCTCGCAATTTGTTAGCACCACATCTAGAGTCATTAGAAAGACTACATGTTGCCAAGACATCTACTGAATACGCAACAACGTAAACATTATTAGCAACAACGCTGTTATGCTTAGGAAAACACTCAAGGGAGAGCAGTCATTCTCAATTGACCTGCCAATACTTAAGGAAGTTCAAAGAATACGCTTAGCCGCTTAATGCCCGTGCTATGCACAGGTCACTTAGGCCTCCTTCCGAGCCACCAAGGTCTAGATACGACTGCCGCCACGCAACATACCTAATGACGTCTAATCTTGACATGGTTGCAGGTGCCGTCCGTGTCTCGCGCTTGCAATTGAACCAAGTGTTTCGCCCAAATATGGATGGTGGCGGGGAAGAAAATGACATGCACCCCCAAACACAATCTTCAAGCCCCGCGTCGTACAATCTGGATGTAGATCTCATGTCTTTGCAGATCTAGCATCTATTTTTTGGCCGCAGGAAGGACATCCCTTATATCCCTTACTGCATAAACCTGAGATGAGGCCATATGCGGGAAAATCTATAATAGTCTACATGAGCAAACCTCGTAGATTGTAGTTCGTGACAGGTCCGGTTTCACAATGGGGTGGCAGTAGTTGGAGTGGACCTGGCATCCATTGCATAATTTGTGGATGGAGACCGCAATTTTACTACGTTTGAGAAAATTGACCCACTTCATCGAACTGAAACTTCTTGTTCCGTGACTGTACATGCATCCGATAACTTTATAAAATCTCCAATTTTGCAGTGGACGATGTACGAAACTTGTTTTTAGATTTTAAGGGGAATCTACTAATTGAGAGAGGAAGTTTCCTATGTCATTCGAATTCGACGGTCACAACCACGCTTTCTGGACATTGTGCACGCTAATCCAGAAATCGTCGAATGGATAATATTATTTGAGGTAGATGTACAGAAAGTTCCTGATTGCTTCAGAACGTGAATGTACTGTTCAGATAGAATATCCAAGTTAGCTGGGCGTACATCTTCTACAATGTCAATGATCTTAGTAAAGCCCATTAGAAGACACATGTACTACTGTAGTCACACCTCACTATTTTCTTAAATTTTTTTTGTTGCTTAGATTCCGCATTCTTCAAATGCCAAATCTTTGTATAATGAACATTTTGAATTCTGTTCGTGCTTCAACTACAAAAAGAAACTCACACAGTTGACGTGAATAGGAGAAACATACCTTGCACATACTATAAAAAACGGATAAGTGCATTGAGAAATCACGACTTTTTGTTTAGCAATTCCAGAGAACATCGAAGAAACGCCTATTATTCTCAAAAGCATATTGAAGGTACAATAATGGATATGTTTACCGAGAAAATGGTCTCCGCTGTATGAAAACTCAAGATCTTCAGAGATCGCAATGAACTTGTACTGGAATGAAGACTATCAAAGGTAATTACATATTGTACCTCATACAATGACACTGCTAAAAATTGTCGGAACACGGAAACTCACTTAATATCCGGGTAACACTCAAAACGAGCAAAAACTCCCGTATTGTCCGCGTGGTTACGAGTATCGTCCACGGATTCAATAGTACTTTGTCAAGTAGCTACTCACACTCATTCCGAGTCTTCTCACTTGCTCGGATAGTATTTTCGGAACTAAACAATTTTTCTTTCTTCTCTCCGTTACTTAGTGTTTTTGCTAAACCAACCCCAACGTATCGGGTAGAATACTACCTCACAACTGATTTAGAATACTCTCGTCAGCAGATCACACATGTAGCTACTTCCGATCCGTGAGACTGCAACGACAAACCGATCCGGGTCTGAGAGAATCAAGATCCGGTTATCCCTAAGCAACCCGTACCACTTTCCAAACCCTTGCTCGCAGACTGCGGAACCTCTTCAGAAGTTCAGGGAGCCCGATCAAGTACCCCTCGATCCGCTTTGACCTTAGTGACGGCTATTCCGCGTGAGGTTTGGGTTGGGGACGAAACAGTGAGGCTTCAACTCCTACGACAACCTGCTCAATCTTTCTACTCAATCTCAGTACCGTTCCGATCCGGGTCCCGTCACAATTTCCGTCACCTTCCTATCCAAGCTACAGCAGAATTCTCAGCACTCTCTCGGATCATTCACACTTAGCTGGAAACCACGTATAGTGTATACAAAACACAAATACTTTACTGATAAGGAATATAGGAAGGAATTATGCAAAACAAGGACTCGGCCTGCATCCCCTACCCCACTTAAGTAAGCAGGGGCTTTCACAAAAGCGGCGGCGCCGAAAGGTTAAACCAAAATTCCTAATTCCTAATCATCTACTTAAAATCCTACTTTACGGTTAATACGGATCTTACCGGTCCGATACCTACTCATATAAATCCGAAAAGTGACAGACAGTTCCTGTGCAAGGAATCTATCCCGTCTTTGTCTTCTTGTTACTCTCCTTTTCCTTTGAACGCGTTGTCCTCGGCTCGGATCCTTCTGCCTTCGCAGCACGTTCCGCGTGTTGCCTTGCTTTCGCCTCGACCTTTGTTTCTTTAGCTTTGACGTCCAACGACTGGGTAAGGATCTTGATCTTAGGGGACTTGATAAGGGTACCTCTCGGGGTACAAGTGCCTGACGTCAGGGTACGGATATCCGTTCTTATCGTCCCGGATGGGGAACTCGCGTAAGAATCCTAGTCGGACTCGGAAAGTTCAATTGTGCCGGGCTTGATCGAACCCTTCCTCTTCCGCAACTGTCGCCGGGTTCCAGAGGAATCTGCCGGAGACTTCTCCGCAGGCATTCCGGCAGGGGTAGGTGTGACAGTGCCAGTCCGGGCCGTGGGTGAAGGATAAAAGTTCCGTCCTGAACTACTCGAGCACGCCTGGGTGGTGATATGGATCTTCTCCACTGACTCTCGTTTACCTCCCCCTCGTGAATCGGAATCACGACGTCTTCGACTGTCGGGGTTACGACCGGTTGCAATGTCCGTGTGACCTCTTCCATGACTGTTTGTTCCTCGGATCCCCTCATGGTGACTATTGTTCCCGTAATTTCCGTCTGGCCAACGGGGATCGCATAACTCTGCTAAACAATACTGGCTCTGAGAGATGCCTCCTTGGATATCACCCCAACTATCAGATACGCAATTGTCTGAGGTAGACCAAAAATACTCGGATCCGGGACCATGTCTTGCTCACACCTAATCTGCGGTGACTAAATCTACTCTCGAGGGGTCTTGAACCCTACTCCACGGGATTCCCCCACCATTGTCCAAGAGGAAGATCGAGGAAATCTCGGATCGACACTCGAACTTCCGGTTTCCGGGCAGAGCAACCTCTTCATCAACTTTAGAGTCTTGCCCATCGAGTATTCGTACTTCGACATGATCGTGATGATCCTCTCTCTATCCTATAGGTTAGCCGGGGCCATCACGTTCTCATCAAACAACCGGGCCTTGTTGACTACATTGCCCGGTACTCCCACCAACTTCCGGATCTCATTCAAGGTCTGCTCCTGCTTGGCGTGGAACTTATAGATCTCCTCGCTCTTCGTGGCCAACTCCGAGGTAAGTTCCTTGATCTAGAGCTCCAGCCGGTGCTTCTCGGCTGGTAACATGGGTGCATCCTTCATAAGCTCGATCTCCTGAAAAACCTCCTCTGGCTCACAGCCTCCTAACGATGTGCAGACCCTCCGAAATAGCGACTCAATCTGCTCGTAAGTAGCCTGAGCGTGGTGGGTCCCTTCCCGAAGTGACCGGACTGGATTGGCCGGAAAACCGTGCTCAGAACTGGATGCCTTCCTCGCCGTGTCATCTCGGGCCGTCAAGGGTTCCGCGTGATGGGACGTAGCTCGTTCCGACCGCGAGTTAGAGTGGGCCTTCGTTGGGGCAGCTTCCGAGATTACCTTTGCATCCGGTTCTCGCTCTTCCGTTGACGTCGTATCGGTGCCTACTTCGTGCTGCTCCTCCTCCGCTCCTTCCGGTACCATCTTAAAGTAGAGGATATCCTTCGCCACCCCGTAGTCCTCCTCCTCCTTGTCCATCAGCAGGCCACCTGCATGGTAGAGATGGTAAAGGAAAGGGGTAATCAGAGTTGGCTTCTTTCCAACTCCGGCCAGCAACTTCTGCACGGTATCCGATACGAGCTGGGCCTAGTTTATGGGACGCTCACCCGTATAGGCTCTGAAGATAGTGTTCCCGACCGTGATGGTGACTTGTTCCTGTTTCAACGGATATAGAATCGAAACGAGGAAGGCTAAGACCTATCTCTCTCTCCGATTCTTGCACGCGTCTACCTCATCTCCATTGTTCTTATGGATCTTCCCGAGGAACCTATCCTGCACGTACTTATCCGTTCTGGTCGCCCATCCGAATCCCTTTTGCTCGAAATCGTAAGCGGCTGCCCACATTTCTGTGGTCCACTGAATTGGGTGACCTCGGATCAAATTATCCCATCTATTATCCGGCCCATCTACGATTTCTCTCACCATCTCCTCATCCCTCTGCAACCAGGGTCGTGAAAGCAAACCCTGGCATCTCATCTGAGTGAGATCCTCAATCAGCTCCTTCATCTCACTATTGGTCCTCGGAACTGCGGGGCTAAGAACCCTGAGCTGAATTGGCGCCATTGCTAAGTCTCACTTCTCTCCCTTTACGAGCCGACAGCAAGAAACTCGACAATCCAACTGCCAGTGAATCAGAAAAGACAAAACACCTCACCACTCTTTCATTCTCTACTCACAGTCCGCAAAAAGAAACTCTTAACCCTAACACTCTAGCATATATACTCAGGGAAGCATTAACTCCAAGGCGGCGTATAATTGCAGCCGCCACCGTACTGGGCCAAGCGTCATCCAGTCATGATGACTCCCGCGTTGAATCGGATCCTGCACGCGGTTACGGTAACGGTCAACTCTTTGACCGGGTTCTCCATCCGAGTTTTCTCTTCTGAGTTCTGAGATCTGGATCCGAGAACACTGCCTATGTTAACTGATTTAAGGATCCTGGAGCATCCAGTTCTGACTAACATTTAATATGGATAGTGTCTAGCTTATTTTTACCTAATTAACCAAAAAAATGAAAAATTAATTGAATCCTAACTCTGGTTGGGGATTATCCGATTTATTCTGAGTTTCTCGGATCCCACAAAAATCAAAATAAATGATGCTCTAAATTCCAAATTTTTTCCCAACATACTGCACAAATGCTGCACTCACCGTCATCTACGACGTCAACGTAATATAAGTGCGCTTCGGCATGCAACACGAAATGTAAACATCCAGCACACAAAGCTTTACGAGAACAAGCAATTGAGTCATCGGTCCAAGAGATACAAATAGAACCAACCGTTTATGTTTATAATAGCGCCGCAATGGTACACTGAGAAGTAACAAAATGTGGACACTGAAACGGTCCTAGGTGAAACTGAATTCAATCTCTTCGAAGACATAGAATGAAAACAGAGTATTCTCGCTCTACTGTCTACATTTTTTAAGACTGAATGCAATATTCTGCAGCAACACACTTATCACAATAGTGCTGAGTGACCACTTAATTAGACTAAGTAAGATTAACTTCATCCAGAAAGTGGGCTCTTCTATTTATTTGAACTTACTTGATTTCGTTTCTAGAGTCTTCCGCCACTTTCTCTACTGCCGTGACTGACGTGTTAGCCTCCTCTTCTCTTCTCCGCTTTATACGTTGCACTTCCTTGTATCGATGTGCTCGCATCCTCCACTCCCGCTCCGTGTACTTCTTAGGCAAACCTAGATCAAGACAATCTCGGCGAATTGTGTAAAGGTCTTCAAATGCGCCAAAGCATTAACGTTTGAACCATGGCCCCTCCATGAAAGTAATGGAGATTGTCCAGCAAACGAAGTTGGAATGTTTGGTTGGAGAAGAACGGTTGCACGTCGATTCGGACGATCATACATAGCAATGTCGTCATCGTCACCGTCGGGAGAATAATGAAGTCATTCGCCGGTGCAATCTCCACTTGATTAGGGTTCTCAGAAAGCGGGTTACCTGGTACAGAATTCACAGTATCGTGAATTGCATCAGTGCTAACAACATCAGTGCAATCAGCATCATTGCCATCGGAGTAATCTTCATTCGCTTCATCTTCAATGCCTTCTTCGAAAACAGCGGCCAAGACAACACCATCTTCCACATTGTCTTCTTCAACACTGACTACGATATCAGAAGCCGAGGATATAATTTGTTCGTGTGAAGATGTATCATCGCAGCGGTCGGTCCATTTGTGGCATTAGTTGCGACAGCAGCTGCATCTTCTCCATTGACGCCGGTCGACTCAATCCGTTTCTCCTCAGGGATATTCTCGTTTTGACTGATCGGAGCCAACGGGGAAATGCCATTGAGAAACACTTGGCCCAAGCGCAAGGTCGGAGGCATTCTCCCCGTCAATATTCAAATGCGAGCTCCAAAGGGTCGTCGGAGTTCTTCGACACGTCGCTGTTCGGGAACAGATCCTGATGTACAGAAATGGCACATCAATGCTATTATGATATGAATCAATTTCATCACTGATTCTATAATAAAATAAAAATTCAGCATCTTCAATCTGATTGTTCACATACTCTGCTGTTGTAACTTAATACCCCAACAAACTTCGATGATTGAGTAGTTTTACATTTCAAAAGAGAGCATATTATAATAATTCGGGAACTTCATAGTAATGAAAGGAAATTAAAACAGGGTACGATTGTTTCTCCCCAGGGTATTCCCAGCACGCGAGAGTGAGGACAGGAAGCATACAAGTTTTCAGCTGTGGGAGAAGGGACAAGTAGACGGGATTTAAACCTCTAAATAAACAAGGCCAAGAAATAATGGGGTAGTCTTCGCTGTCTCCCTTCTTGATGAATTTAGAAACGAGCAACTAGTTAATTTCTTACCTGTTTTCGCTGGAGCGCTTTCTTCATCAAAAGATGAAGATAAACAGAATTTGAACTTCACCATGTTTGCGTTCAGATGCTCTAGTAAGATGATCGGAGAAAGGAACAATGTTCGACAGTGATGAGTACTGTAGGACAACTCTACAACAAAACAAAAAAACGACGAGGTTATCTTAATTCAGAGAGGCTGAGTACTATTGTTCCATTGAAAACCACTACTAGCGAAGTGGTCGTTTCTCACTCCGGACTGTAAGGGCTGGGTCGCGGCTTAGGCGCTCCTCCGGCGGTTTCTGTCTTTCCCTGCGTGGTCGCCGGTGTGGGCGGTGTGGGCCACTCCTTGGAAGGCTGAACATCGAATCAGGATGCGCGATGGTACTGGATTTATCCTGGGTGGAACCACCTCGGACAGGGTAATAAGCAAGCGCGAGCCACGTATGAATTACGACCCTCCCTCGACATAGCTACGAGATTACTGGTCCAAGACGCCGGGAATTTTAGGTCCCACGATTTCGAGGTCGTCCTCGTTGGGGTGACTCGGGTGCCGGTTGATGCCCGGTGCTTCATGTGGGAGAATGACCTCAATGTGTACAGTACGCTTTTTTTCCTGATGATATTACTGTTGATCCACATTACGGTAGTTGTACCGCGTCGTCACTTAGATTCAAATAGACGTCTGAGGGATGCAATTTTTTTCCTAATACTTTGAACGACCACATCCAGTCCAGTACATGACAAGCACGCCATTTCACAGAAAAAGCAGTGGAATTCATGGGCCTGTAGTAATACGAAGATAGAAACGAAATTCAATTATCCATTATAGAAGTATGTAACGAGTGCACCACATAGCGGATACGCTCAGTCCGGTGCAATCACGCACATGATACCCGAGTGAGTTCAAAGAAAATGTTAAGCTCACACCTAATTTCCGATCACACCTACTTTACGATCACACTAACTCTCCGGCAGTCGTCAAGTTCATTTTAAAGCTCTATATCAGCCCGTCCGGATGTGCATCAAAATGATTTATGTACAGACCAAAACCCCCCAGTACTCATACTATTACTGAAGCCCTCCAATTCTGAACACATCAGTCGCTATCGGTGTCCCCGATATTGATGCTCCCCATATTCCTTCCAACATTCGCATCGTAATCTCCCGATCCCGAACCAGAAGCCGCAACCTCTGCGTCAAATTCACACACGTAGTACAGAGATATTCTATAAGTGTAACTGCTGTTACAGGAGACATGGCTACGACTATCAGCACTCACAAAAAGTGATACGTTATATATATTCATGAGTACGTAAGCAACTCAGCAGTAGAGATTATCCTTATGTAAGTGAAAGGTGATAGATCGCTCACCGCGAGGGAGTAATAGTGGACGTCGCTGGAACCTCAGCGGTGAGAACTTCACAGAAACGTTGGAATCCGCCACATACTTGTCCACTACGATGTTGCAATCCGGCACCTGCGACGCCTCATTCCCCTCAGGTGGAAAAGCCATGTCAATTGTTTTCCATCTCATCTTCGTAAGCCACCCTTCCTGTGCCTCCTCCTCCGCCTTCCGCTTCTTCGACTCTCTCTTGAACTCCGTCTCCTTCTCTTGGAGGAAGGTCAACTGTGCTTCGGGTTCGATTGTGTAGAATCCAGCCTCCACGGCCCAGTGATCCACTGCAAAATTCAGAGGTACAGTAAGCCCACGTCGTCGCATGAGATTAAAAAAAAAAATCAAGACGGGTTGTGGTTCTGAAGTCGAATAGGTTCAGTAAGGTTTAGGTGTCTCACTTCTCGACTACAATTTCAGGATGAGACAATGACAGGGGAACTCTTGAAAACTCACATTCGGCGTGAACACGGTCGGAGATGTCTACTCCGAGGACATCCTCATCGCTAACAATGTCCTCGAGGTCGCGCTCCACGCCGGCGGATGGGTGGATACTCGTTTCAGTCCTATGCCTGTCGGACGGCTCGTAATCAGAGTCCGATGTGGATCGTCCAACCTGGCGACCACCGACAGGAGAAACTGCTGACGGCCACCCATTAGCAAGTTAAAAAGTGCTTCTATTCGACTAAACACTTAAGTGTTATATCTTCAAATCTACTAACAAGCTAAACCGAGGCTATTTCTGGAGTACATAATAGTACCTGGTCCTGGTGACACGGGGCAGCTGTCCCACTCGTTGCCTCCTTCTACGATTGGTGATCCTTGTGTTGCAATAGGTGGTACTTCCGCGGATTGGACCTCTTCAACCGAGAGTGGAGCTGTACCTGCACGAATTGGACCACACGCCTCGATACATTCTAATGATTGGCAGACGTAGTGGATTCCACCAAGCACAATGTCCTCCAATTGTAGGATTATTTAACTAACACTGGATTGAACATCAGCGTACATAATGGATGACAGGAGACTCACCGTGGTTATTAACTATCTTCTCCGACGAGTCACTCCCAGAGCTTGCAGTATCACTGTCTGCATGCGACGACACTATGTACAAACAGCCAGCATCTATTTCAGTACAGAACAATGTAATTTCATGTCAGAGTAGCGGAGTAGAATTCATATTCAAGGTACTTGAAGGGAAACGGTAGGGGGGGCTGACCTCCGATATGAACCACTCGCCCGTACAGTGGTGGGGAGACGACGGTGTCCGGCCTCGTTGGCAAGGCATCCTTCAAGTCGTAGCCGTTGATGAGCCTCATGTTCATCTGCCGAGGATGCCTATTAACCTCCCAGTCATCCGGAGCCCCCTCCAAGTCATTCGCGTTCAGCTCCGACGCCTCAATCCGTGGCCACCAACCGGACTCCCGTCTTGTTTTGCTTCTCAGCTCTTCTAAGGATATGAACGGACGCCCCCCCCGCTGACACTGCTTGGCGGCAAAGGAGGCCCAATCCACTGCGTGCCCGAGCTTCTCTGCAATCAGTCCCCGTGCAAAGGCGAGTCCAATGCAGCGCTGCTTCCCCATTGGGCGCTGGTGGGTAACCTCGTACAGACTCTCAATCCTCTGTATCATTCTCGGACTCTCGCTCGAACCTGGCCGCGCGTACCAGAATTTGCCGTGTTGCTTTGGTCCCCATCGCTTCGCACACTTCTCCTCGTTCACGACTATGTCTGGAAGTGCGTCCCGGTCGCGTCTCGGGGCTCCCGGCAAGTATCCGTAGTTATTCAGTTTCTTGTCCACGAAAAACCATCGTGGCGATCCCCGATGAGGGTTCCGTGGAATGTCATGGCTGTCGATGGCCATGTCTGCGAAGACATACAGAAGACATCATATTGATTAAGTCTTCCATAGCCGAGACAGCAAGGGTTAAATTCTATTCCATTGTAAATAAAAAAAAGGCGCACTAACTACACAACTCCAGCAAAGAGGAACGAGAACCCAACAAATTCGGAGGATGAAATGGTTACGAGTCATTCAAACACACACAATATGGAGGAGAAGGGCGTCTGGACCGTCGACAAGATATGGAGAAGTCAGCATGGTACAAGCACATGGAAATACTATTCGGAACATAATATCATAGATGGAAGCGCGTACCTGGTTCAGTAATGAAGCCCGTGATTCTGCTTCGCACGCACCGGGGAAGGAGTGGATTAGCACACAGACGCCAGAAAGCATCAGTCGACGGGTTCGCACTCTGGAGGCTCCGCCCACCTGTGCGATGGAAGCATTGAGGAGCATCCGCCTCTCCATCTCTCAGGCGACTCGCTTTATTCTGAGGAAATTAGGGTTCTAGAAGACAGCCGACAATTGATTGGGGCTGGTAGTCACCTCACATCTATTGCTCCCTGTCATAATATGATGCTGAAATCCAATGCGTGACGGGTGTGGATACGCCACGATGGTCATTGTGTCACTAACCTGTCAATTCTCCACAACACCTTCCACTCATTGACGATACAGCGAGGCAGACTGCTGCTAATTACAGCCCAGAGGTGACAGAATAATGACATGTGAAACTAGAAGGAGCCGCCTCGCTGATGGGATGCTATGCGTTCTACTCATGTCTACTTCAGTGCCCCATGACGGCATGACCTACGCCTACTTTGATGGAATGGACTCGAAACGGCTGGAACTGACATGCGTATGTACTCGTCCTCTGGATTATGATTGATTAGATGGACTTCCTGAATAGACAAACAGGCTAAGATTTTGTGACAGGTGAAAGAGGCTCCGCCTACTCAGTGTCCGGTGCTGGTGACATGACCGTCCTCCGTCAGAACCTTGGCTCGTACGTGAAGCAAGTTCTGACAAGTCAGTACATGGGACGAGCCTCTGACTCAGTTTGGACGTGTGAACATATTACCTAAGAGGGATGTGGATATACTAAACCGTGGACCTACTGATGCCCCATGGCCAGAGAAGCACACGGTATTTCTCTGAACAGAACCTAGAATATAGAGGTTGCGGAAAAACTTTTGGGGAGTTATTCAGTTACTGACCTCAGAGAGTAACCTCAACTGATCAGTTTGCAGAATGCTGTGAGAGACTGTAATGAAGGATTCATTCGCTGAATTGACGTACCAATGTCTTAGGGAATGCCGTAGTAACACCGAGTTCAAGCTCTGCGTGAAGGGCTGATGGCATTTCAAACTCGTTAGAGTTATGCATCGTCAATCGCATTAGGTACGGGAATCACTGGAACTGCTGCCTCGTCGTTGGGGATGTCGTCCTCTGAATCGGAATGGATGTGGTCCGTTTGCATGTAAGCTGCTTCTTCGTCGACCTCTTCGTGTGCCATGACATGCACCACGTCGGCCTCTAGTACTGGCTGCCTCTGAGGCTCAGCTGCAGCCTCGCCTTGTCCTCTAGCAATGTTAAGCTCGGTGGCAGTGGTCCGACCTGGTGCGCTAAGAGAAGCGTCTGGTAGCCCATCAGTGACCCGCCGTGATCTCGGCTCCTTGTACCTCACAACCTTCCATTCTTCATTGTATGGATCATCGACAAAATAAACCTGTTCGGCATTGGGTAGTCCATAATGACGACTGTGATAAGTGATACGATGCTCATGATGCAATTCAGAGGTTCAGCTTAGACCGGAATGCAAACATTGGGAGACTGTACGAATGAAAGGGAATTGCGTCGATTAACTGACCTGACGGGCATGTGCGGCCATGAGATACGGCTCGACGTCTGCACTCTGTCGAGCAGCGTGTTTTACGAGCCAAAAACCGTCTTGGTCTACTTTGATTGTCGGCTCCCCTGCGAGATCAGGCTTGATCCATGAACACCTCAATACGTTGAACTTCAAATGTCCGTAGTCAACGCGCAGTATGTCCTTAATAATTCCTACATAAAGGAGCTCCGACTCAATTTGGTTCACATCCGACACTGAAGAACGGCAGGTTTGGTTTATGATGGCTGCCACTCCAGCGTCGAAGGTTACGTGTTGTTTCCCGTCCTCTTCGTCAGTTCTGAAGTGGTAGCCGAAAGCCCACATCGAGTTATGATGCTTTACGTACGGAGACGGAAGTCTGGACATAGTCACCAGATCTGGAGAGGGGTTATGACCATCGATTCCCATTTGACGCACTCTCTCTTCGATCCAGTCTGCGAATGGAACGAGTCTCCTTGGATTGCGACCCCTAAGCGATCTTCTTTCCTCTGAGAAAATACTGCAACAGAAACGGCTGTAGAGTTAAACAGTACTCTACGTACTCGTTTTAATAACAGTTAGAGCACTCTTTATTTAGTCACCAATGCGATGACACTGACCCAAACAGTACGCATGAGGGTAGCATACCTATAGAGGTCCTCCGTGTGGACGCAGTGACGCAAAACATGTTCGTGAAGTTTCTTCAATTCAATGTCGTCCCAGAATTGCTCACGACCCTGCCCCTCCATCACCTCCCCTGCGTCCTGTTCGTCTTCTTCCATGTCCCAGAGTAGTCTCGCAACTCCTGGATACATTTGGAAATGCTCTGTGACGAATCCGATGGCTTCCGTATACATATAACCCTGGGCAATGGATCCTTCGGGTCTGGCCTTATTACGCACGAGGCTCTTCAAGTGACCTAAGTACCTTTCCACGCTATACATCCAGCGGGCATGAACGGGCCCGCACCAGTAAAGCTCCCTTGGCAAGTGAAGTACGAGATGGGGCATTATATTCCAATACGCCAGTGGGAAGTATATCTCCAGCAGAGAGCAAGTTTCGGCAATGTAGTTCAATAAGTTCGGGAGCTCACTCACGGTTACTTGTTTCTCGCAAATCTTCTTGAAGCAGTGCCCTAGTCGAATAACAGCTACCCGAGGTCCATCTGCGAGCGACCCTCTCAAGGCGGCAGGTAACACCTCCTCTAGAACAACATGCCAGTCGTGGCTTTTCATGAACTGGAACTTCCCTTTATCCAAGTTAACTACCTTCGACAAGTTCGAACAGTGACCAGTCGGTGTTTGAACATTCTTGATCGTCTGTAGGACTCGTCGTTTCTCACCGGGGCTAAGAACGTAGGGTGCCTGCGGCATCAGGTAGCTATCGGTTAACTCATCCCGCACAAGATGCAGACTAGGCATGACCCCTTGATCCTGTAGGTCCTTTCGCACGGCTATCGTGTCTTCTTCACCGAGTAAAAATCCAGTAATTGTAACCGCTATATTCTTTTCCACATGCATGACGTCGAGTGTGTGCCTAACTGGAAGTTCCTATTCACAGCACCATGAAGAAAGTTGTGAGACTTCAGCTGAAAATATAAGAATGGGGGATCAGCAAGCACGACTGACCATTGCACCGAGAAACATAGTCTGCTACATATTCATCTGGTCACACAGTACCAGATCATGCGCAGGTGAGCATCGACATGTGCAATTCATGTCGTCGAACAGCATGATCATATAATCCAATTCCAGCAGTCATTATACGCTATCTAAGAGAACAACATACGCTAAATGAATGGTTAGAAGTCCCGGTGGACAGAGCCTGGTAGTTCGAACCCCATTCACCAGCAAGTTTATCGACACCGAAAAAAAAGGCTGGGCTAAACTTCAATGACATATGTTAAGACAGCTACATCACCCCGACGTCTAGACATAGAGTCCCAAGTGATCATGACATGAAGCCACTGGAGCCACACAATATCGAGACGTCGAAGACAACATGTGCAGACTGTAAACAAGGATCAGGGGCGGCTCAGTGGCACTCTTACCTTCCAGTAAGGAAGCCTATATAGTGAGGAAACTCGCTTGATGCCGTGCCTTCTGACGGGGTCATTTTCCTTCGGTCTTCCATACTCTCTAAGCCACCTGACACGCTCCTCTCCCCTCTGCAATGCTTCACTTCCGGTAACGGGAGTAGGGGCCACTCGGTGCTCCTCATCTATGAAGTTTGAACTGTCGCCCCTGAAGGGATGGTCTGCCCTAACAAGGAACCTGCGGGCACATCCACAGAAGACGTTCTTGTGTAAAACCTTAGAACGCCGTGATCTAAAGCCCTCCCCGCACACTGGGCAGCCAACGAACCCATTGGTTGTGCAACCAGCTAAAACGCCGTAGGCTGGGAAGTCGCCAATTGTCCAGATGATCATCGCCTTCAATATGAAATGAGACGACTCCTTATAACGGGCGACATCCATGCAGTACACCCCTTCTTCCCAAAGATGTAAGAGTTCTTCAATCAGTGGCTCCATATAGATATCGAAGTAATCAGCTGTTACGGATTTAGGACCCGGGATTAGGATCCCCAACATAATAAAATAATTCTTCGTCGTAAGCCACGGTGCAATGTTGTAGTTCATGAGGACAATAGGCCATATAGAGTAAGTACTCCTCTTGTCTGCGTGGGGGTTGAATCCATCTGTAACAAGAGCCATTCGCACGTTTCTATCGTCATGGCCAAACTCTGCATGAAATCTCTCCGAGATCCACTTCCATTGCGCTGAGTGAGAGACATGAGACATCACACCGTCCGTGACTGCGAGGGTCGCCCACCATGTCATTGCAGCTGCCTGAAGAGCACTTCGAAACATCCGTTTGAGTCGCGGAGTAAGAGGGAAGGCCCTCGTAACCTTGAACGGCACTTCTGATCTCCCTGCTCTTCTTTTTCTCGGAGCCCTGCAATGTGGACAAACACGAGCGTCCTTCAGGTCCTTCCGATACAGGCAACAATTGTTGGGGCAGGAGTCGATTGACTTGTAAGTGTGGCCCAACTTCCTCAAGTACTCGGATGCCTCTCTGTAAGTCTTGGGTAAGGTATTCGGCTTAGGAAGAATGGTAGTGCTTAAGGTCCGGAATAGCTCATCCAGGTAGACGTCGGAACAGCCGTGCAGCTTTCCACTACTTAGAAGCACATACGTCGTTCCCATGCTAGAGTATTCTGATCCTGGGAACAAGGGAGTAGTCGCTGCCTCCTCTAGGGCCGCGATGGAAGCGTCTGTCTCGTCGTCAGAGTCTCCCCACTGGTGCGCCCCCTCGTCTCCAGAGCTATCATCAGAAACGTCGACTGACGGTGCATCGGAGATGTCACGGCCGTCTTCACCTGCTGCATTACCTTCCTCGCGTAAGGGGATTGCCGAGTCACTGCTTCTCTCCGGACTAGGAATCCCCCCACCCCGACCTGCTCCTACGGGTGATGCTCTGTTCTCCTGCCCTAAGTCGTCGCTGACTCCATTCGGAAATCTCTGTTGGTGCGGATCTCCTCTCGGATGCTCTCCAGCATGAACCTGGTCCACCATCACCTCTTCATGAATTCTGTCCACGATATCATGAGCTTCGACTACCATCTGCGTCACATCAATCCCCGGGTCTAAATCCCTCCGCCGTAGTGCGTTTGGACGCATTCTCGCCTGCGCTCCATAGTACCACGTAATGTGGTCCTCCCACTCGACGTCGGAGTCGTCGTCCTCGTATCCCTGGTACAACAGAACATCTTCGACTGTTAGGCAGGAGGTGCTTCATGACATGCGATATCCCAATTCATAGCATCAACCAATCGGTATTGTGTTCTTCTACTGTGCATGGAAGGTGAAGGCTCTAAGTGAATTTTCAGAATTCGAGTTCCTGAGTTGTCGTGGTTAATCTTACATATGAGCACCACATCAACACACGAAGGAAAATATGAGACATACCTCTGTCCTTCCATAGAACCACACATGCCTTCCATTATCCCTCAGGCATCTCCGGTATGAGTCGAGAGTGAGTTCCGCCTCCCGCATGTGGATTTGACATGGACATGGCAGTTTCGTCCAACTCATCCGCCTCGCGTACGCCAACTCCCGCCTGAGTAATTTCGCTCTCCGAGACAGGATGCGAGCCTCCCCCGGTGGATTCCTTCGAATGCCCTCTTCCATTCTAAGAACATGAAGAACGACGACAGCGGTTCTTCAGACTCACGCACTGTCAATGAACAGCCATGTACATCACGGTAACTACGTAATTAAGCACTTTCTACCCACCGAAAACTCCTTAATCACAATTGGTGCCCAACGGGTCAAGGAATGGCAGCATACCTAAATGCTTCACCTCGCAAACCCAACAAATGTAAGCGTCTGAGCGAAATCCCCTTTTCTGTGCAGAACTATTCTGACCAGCATTGGTCCTATCCAAGGCGATACACCTCCTCCAAGCCGTCGAATTCAATCCGAACCAAGTCCGCTGGAAAATCAGAGCTAGAGACTTCTGCAGAAGGCTCTTCGTATTCTTCGGGACGTGTACTACCTTCCGACGGATTGTATTCCTGCGTAGGGAGTAGTAAAAGACACTTGCAGAATAGAGAGGCCGACGTCGCCAATGACGAGAGTGTATTGCACCTGCAACGCAACCACTTCACCCGCATCGCTCCATCCAAGGTGAAATACTTTCCCCACATTTTCCCGAGAGCGCAGTTGCATTTCGGATTATTAAACCACCTAAGTTTCCTACACGAACTGCAATCGCAGAACTCAATGCAGACGTGACGAGGACCGAGCACTCCTAACTCATACACCCGGATTGCGCTCTCTAACAGACTTGGTGCCCCACCAAATCGGTCAACGCGTAACGAATCTGTTCCGTAATCAGAGCTATATTCCAAATCCTCTCGATGCATCCTCTCAGTACTCTCTATCCACTTCAACCACACCACGATCAGAGTAAGCACCTCAGAAATTGTCCGTTACTCTGTAAACCCTAATTAGGAGTGTTGGGTGTGCGTCTGCAGTACACTCTTCCGGAACGCAACAGCGCAACAAGGAAAGCAGAGTACATCGGTGAGCGGGAACGCATGTGCTCTCTTGAAGGGAACGTCCCCACCTGAACAGCGTTGCAATAGAAATATTCTATGTCTTCCCATGCACCTATAGACCATTCCAAACCTCCCGTAGTGCGTAACCAGAGTACCTTAGTCTCTTGGTGCCATCGTCCGAGGATGACCTTCAGCGACGAGGCTCCTTCAATCCCCGACCCTCGGCCCATCCAACCAATGATAGGCGCCGTCATCTGAGGGATTCTCGCGAAAGCTGCTTTTGATCTATATTATCTATTTCTAAGTGGGGAAGTTCGGTTTGTACCTGGTCGGCCTTGTCAGGTAAACAACCGGGTATATTGGTTAGTTTCTAGTAATCATCGACACGGCGTCACTTCGGAAACCCATCCACGACGTCCATGAGTGAGGACTTCCACCATTAAACCTAGGATAGCTATGATGCTGAAGATACCTCCTCTGAGACGGAGTTCCCACTCTCCACCACATGCACCACGATGGCGGACAGTATGGTGATATTTAGCATACCGTCCCGTTTTTATCTGATTTGCAGACCAGCAGCAGTAATGGTTCAGAGCGCCGTGATCGGGAGAGTTGTGGGCGCTCTTGTCTTACTCATCGGGGGGGATTTCCACTTTCTTGCAAGGCTCTAGGGTTTAGGGATGAGATGTCGTCGCCCATGGCTCACGTCGACGGCGGCTGCCCCTGGGGTTCTCAACTGTGTCACAATGTTATTGAGAGACATTTAATCGGCCTCTGTCAATCGCATTGCTGCGCTCTCTTCCAACCTCAGGTCCACTCCCTAACCCAATGTTCGTTGTCTGCACTCGTTTGTTTCGTTAGATTCTCTGTTTCTTTTTGGACACTGTTCCATCTGTTAAGTCGCGCACGGAGATCCCCAACCCGCCGTTTAATGGCGATGGACTCACGAGTACCGTCACCGAGCCGCATGTCCGCAAGAAGGATTGCCGAAGGACCGGGAGGCTTACACCACACCATGTTAGATGTAGTCGAGTTAGCCATCTTCCGCTTGGACAGGTACCTGAAGAGACATCGCATGCCGGTGAAACCGTGGGTGATGGATTGGAAGCGCCCTCGTAGTGGCCCAGAGTCGGATTGCGATCCCGCTCATGTCCCCGCGGAGACTTTCTTGGACTCCCTGCCCCGAGAGATAGTGAAGGACAAAATATGGCCATTGCTAATGAATGGAGAAACACCAGTCGATAAATTCAGAATGTTGTGTCATATTAGATGCGTGTGCGTCGGGTGGATGGTATACGCTGAAGGTAGCAAGGAGTGGCCTTTAGGATTAGAAGCGTGGATTCAGGGTGATCATCGGGTTGTTGCCGCAACAGGGGAAAATCCGTTCCATGACACAGACTCCGAATCCGACCCGGACTGGGCTAACGCAGATTGGGACTGGGACGAAGAGAGGTCCACAAGCGGCACTGACGATGAGGAATAGATACACATTCTGTAGAATGAGAGGCAAGAGCGGCTGCGGCTAACGTCATTGTCGTAATCATCTTAGTGGATTTCGGAGTTTGATCCTGTCCTCCTCCCTGTACCGGGTTATGCCCATTGTATTTCGATAATCATATGTCGCACTGCATAGTGTGACACTTCCACCGATATTGGCTCATTGTCACGTTGTATATGTTCTATACTTTTCTGTTGTGGAATTCCTCATTTTTCGTTTCCACTTTCTATTTCACGTGTCATTGAATTAACCTTGTACAGTGGGGTTTGTTATGGCTAACAGAATTTTATCCCGGTGTTATCATCCTCTGGTGGAGCTCAACATTTCGGACCTCCACATCTTTCCCAGAAAATGACGTCCACTTCCTCCGGTCAATCGAACATCCCGACACAGGTAACACACTTACGCATTAGTATATCAGATCCGTCCTAAGTTCATTTTTCTCAGTCCGTGGTGGATAAGCACGTCGCAGCTGCATTTACATTTTTATATACCTGATTCTAAAACAATGTTATCGGGGTCTTGAACTTGAAGAGTACATCCTCGGGACAGATGCCAGTGAACTCAAATTACCCTCAACGACCTCCGTACTTGCACCCGTGGGCGTCGCAGATGATGTACTCCGGGGCAGTTCCTCCTTCGATTGACTCTTCTTCGCAGTTGCAATATCTTTACCAAGGATGTCAGCATCCATCACTCCAGAACAATTCAGTTCCCGTGCCTCACGTCCGCAACTCCATGTCCCAATTTGCTCCCACGGGCGCCATGGAGAATTACCGACGACTATCGCTAAGTCACAGTCGCGCTATTCAGCAGAACTCCAGTCAATCACATTCTCTAAGCTCTCCTATTTCCAGCCAGCTGCCGAGGTCCCGTGGCGGAGATGGGAGTGCGAGCAAAGACACCGCTAGTGGAAGTAAGGGCCAGGGTAGCGGTCACACAGCTCGCACTGAGGGATCCGACTCCAGGATGCATAACAGCAATCACTCCGACCTTCCGCCAATACCGCAAGCCCCATATCTCCCAGGCAGTACCGTCCCTTGGCCTGGATGGCGTGGTGCCTCAGTGCTATCTCCATTCGACTTCCCACCTCCGGACATGACCTCCCCAAATGTTAGCCAGCAGCAGGTGGTGTTCGAAGCATTGCCCATCGTACCTCACAATCCAGTGGACGTGACGAGAGAGGAGGACCAGGGCATTCGGTACGAAGAATCCAAGAGGACAGCTCAGAGAAGAGCTCAACGAGCCCGGAAAGCTTCTTTTATAGAGAAATCTCAGCAGTGGCCCATGACGATCCAATGCACTGCAGAGGGAGGAATTCCGAAGGACGTCCGACCATTCGTCCACCGGCAATTCAGGGCATCTGCCCGAAGGTTTCTGAAAATGTCCACTATACATTTCAGAGACCATCCGGACTCTGACATCAAAGTGGTAGTAGAAGACATCGATCGCAGATTTGTATTCAACCCACCCTTGCGAGCGGGATATATCATGTGGTTTATAGAAAACTCCTTACGTACATCACGGTATTTATGGCGTAAACATTGGGTTAAAACAGGACGCGGGGAGAAGCATAAGTGGTGTCCCCAGAAGTATTTTCCAGCCCTTGTTAAGTATTGGAAATCTGCCGAGGCCGAGGAAGAGAGTAAGCGCATGAAGGAGGCCCGTAACGCAGCGAAAGAGAAGAAGAGACTACTCCTCGAGAGGAAGGACCACAGTAATATTGCAATTGACGATGCGTGGGATGTAAGAGTATTTTCTAACCCTCATTTACTGGTGAACTTTCATTGAAGTTTGGTAGAGACTTCGTTCTTCAATGCTTTGCACAGATGTCTTTGATTTCAGTAATGGACATCTTCTGCTTGAAATCCCGTGATGATTGGAAAAAGATGGACAGTAATGTCTTGGCCGCGTGTTGTTCCTCCATCGAAACACCTATTCATCAGAGAGAATCCCCACCTTTTTTTGCCTCACCTCCACTTCCGAGTTGGAGAGCAGCCTACTCTGCAGTTACTCCTATATGTTTCACCTGTTCTCCCCGCGTCCACGCTAACCTCCTCTCTCACCCTATTGTTTTTCATCCCCACAGTGAACCTCTCTCCTCCTTATCCCACCTCACCGACTGGTATTCCCCACTTATTTTCAATTTTAAATAGTGACAAGGCAGAGTAGAGTTGCACAGTTCAGCTCGTAAGTCAGTGAAGTTTTTTCCATTTTTTTCCCCTTAACCATGGGAGATTCTTCTCTCGGACGAAGAGGGAGTTTGCACGTGGAGGGGATCATGCACGCACAATCTGAGGATAGTAACGACGAATCTTTCATTTTCTGAATGAGGATCTTCCATGGGTTCACTGGAGCTTTAAGGCCGCGAATTTCTACATTCAGTACTTATGATATTTCGAATATAAATTACCTGACCACCGCGAGAGCTTGTGCAGCCCCTCGTCGATGAAGATGATGAAAACTTAATTTGGGACGACAGCGACTACAGCGAGAACTCGATCCCCTGCGTGGACTTGACAGACTCGATCGGAAGAGACGATCCTGAATTCAATGTAAGACCATTTTTTTATCCATTGATTGTGAAATACATTCTCCCGTCGAGTTAGAACTCAGCGGCCGTTCTAGAACGCAAAATTAAGTGAAGTACATGTTTTCGCTTTTGGTCGTTGCAGAGGGGTGGTTCCAGTACACCTGCTTCCAAAGAGGGAGACTCTTCATGTCAGGTAACAATGCGCCAAAAATTTGATGTTGTAAGAAGTCATGTAATCAGTAAATTGAGATTCGGTACACCTGTTTTCACAGTAGTGACGGCGGCAAACTTAGCCACTGAGTCGATCCGTCAGGTTTGTAATAAAACGCAAGCTCTGATTGGGAGTATGTATTTCCTCTGACACTTGCACGAGCAGGACAACCCGGAAGAGAGAGGCACTCCCAGCCACGTTCTTGGTAATCTGCCCAGGGTTCCTAGGAACGACAGTGCAGCGAGATCAATCGGCAGAGAGCTAACGGCTCTAAAGAAATCAGTGGACGGTATCTTGTCTTGGCGCGAGGGCGTCGACGCGCACATGTCGCAGTACAAGGTGGACATGGCAACCGTGAACCAGAAATTAGATCTGCTCATCAATGCCGTCATGCCCACGGGAGTCGGCCAGCGATGGGGTGGAGCACAACAAAATTTCCCCTTAGGAGACGTAGGAACTCATCCAGTCGACAACAATGAAGATGTCGCAGTGAACCCTGGTGTAGTCAACGTCACATCGATTCCCGGAGCAAGTGATCCGTCAGGGACGGCCTCCGGTATGACAGATGAATTAAGCACACGCACAAGATTATTTACCGAACCAGGTGTGCGCCTCTCACGCATCTTTCTGAAGTAGGTCTATTTATTGGGGAATTTTTTTTGTTATTCACAGCGCTTTTCAATGCTCGACTGAATTGCCAATAACCGTGGGTACCACGGAGCGACGAGGTCTTCATTCGATCCTTGTCTTCACTAACACTCGATGTTCGTATGTACGCAGTGGAGGGTCCCGCTGAGTCTGAAGATCGCAGAACCCGGAACAGTGACCCCAGAGCAAGTTCATTCGACCCCCTTACGTCCAGTCACCCGACAAATAGCTCACACCATACAGTATCAAATCCGACAAACGCTCCGCCAGTTCAGAAGTTGGGACCCGATGCTGGCCTGCAAGCTGCGTTCGGGTTGACATCCGCGGAGACCGAGTTGCTGACAAGGAAGCGTCTTCCGGAAAGAGGTAATACGAGTGGCATCCTTACTGCAGTCTTACCGTGTTCATCTTTCTAAACAACATAGGGAATTATTTAACGATACATGCGGCATCTATGTCGTTTCAGTGTTGGATGCAACCCAGTTGCCGGACGAAGAAGATAACCCTAAACCGGCGAAAAGGGGACGAGTTCCTCGAAATAAGGCAACAGTCTTCCCTGCAGCGTTACCTGCGGAGGAGCCATCGCCATCAGTTCAAGGCTCAGTGACTGTGCAACGGCCTAAGCGAGTGAGGAAGAGACCATCCAAGTTCATCGACCACGTCCCACCGTCAGAGAACAAGCCGAGGGCTGAGATGGTGAGTGACACAGGAAACTTAACAGGACAACCAACTCTTCATGGAAATGCAAACATGTCTACATAGATGTAACTGCTCTAAAGAACATGTGTGGCCTCACGTGCAGTCTGACCCTCTAACCCCCAAGAAGGCAGTCTGGGTACTACATCCGGAGCATCCCAACAAGACAATAGCGTTGGGAAGGTGCGGTCCTCACTGGCGATCGTACAAGAAAAAGGACGTCCCCAACGTGAAGGGCGTCCTCTGGGTACACGGAATGCAGCAGGTAACGATTGAACATGTGTACCCAGAGTTTGCGACAGCGGAGGTTCTCTACCCAGATCATCAACGAGAGGGGATTAAGAACATTGGTGATGCGCTTAAAGGGGACTTCTCGGAAGACGCCACCATAGTGTGGCAGAGCAGATATCTCAATTACGTGGAGGTCAGCAAGTTGAACTGAAAGGTTTGTTTTCTAACGTTGCATCATATGGTATTACATAATGTATGGTGCAGAGAATATTCATTTCCTTCGAAGTCACAATTCGGTCTTTAATTCATGAGCGGCGTAAGCCTTCCGGATCCGAGTTCTAACAACTGATATGGGGCTCGTAACGTACCGTGCAGCTCAGGTCGCTTGACAAGGCAGCTGGATTGTGAGATTTGCAGGCCGAGCTGTTCTGAACAGTTGGCAGTGAGTAGCCATTGCGTCGCAGCACATTTCTAGTTGAGCCGAATCTGAAGGAAACGATACACCGCCACAATAGACGCAGAGTGGGCATGTGACATGAGGAGTCCGTGAAGTTCGTAACGGGTACTTGCTGTCGCCGAGCTGCATTGTAAGTTTTTAACCTCTCTCAGGGGTAGACGGAATACGTGTTTGCAACGCCCATGTAGGTTTCTCCGCAGTATGTAGTTAGTGTGTGAACGGTGTTTTGAATCGAAGCGACGGGGAACGAAATTACAGGAGTTTAGGGTCGGATGAAGTGTTAGCCGACAGTGTTTCTATATGAATTTAAACTGCAGGGCTCAAGTGAACCTGTCTCCTTCATTTTCCATACATTTTTGGGGAAAAGAGTGTGTAATGAAAACCGCTGAAACAAAGAGTACTCCGTGCAAGGTTTGTTTCCTGTAATGCTGGGGTTAATTGATATTGGAATCATGTGGACGCACAGGATATGCCGCTCTTTCATGTCGTTCGTCATCACTGCAAATGTGCTGAATGTGTAATAGGAAGTTTAATGTATTAATCCCGTGGAAAATACACTTCGGCACACTCATGTACGTCCTCCTGTTTATCAAACCGCATAAACAAGGTCATCCACATTGACCGGCAACATATGTTTGAGCTCTCACACAAATAAACCGTAAACAGGGCCATTGAACCCTGGAACTGTCCGACTGATATCCGCCTCACCGGACCTAATAACCGCCTCCATACCCGACCATAACCTAATCCCAAACGTACAGAATACCCGGCAGATGACCGCACACACATCCAGACCAATATCCGGATCATTATGTCATTCATAACCTGTCTATACCCGGGCATGTAACGAAGGTCATATCCATATTGATACCTCAATGTTACCCTCCATCATAACCGCCTATTACCCGGCAATATCCCACCGCACAATGTTCAACATGTCTTAACCTGGATTGTGCCACGTGTGGGAACAAGCGTAGCCCGATCATTCCGGAAATCAAGGGGATGGTACCGAAATGGGCTTCTGAAGGCAGGTCCCAAGATCCTCCCCGCAATGTATCGGACGGTCCCCGCGGGCTGGGACCTCGGAGGAAATTTACCGGATTCTTTCACCCAGCTCTGCTATCCTCATCGCTGACGAGGCAAGTCCACGGTGTACGAATGCATCCACGCTGGAATGCTCTCCGCAGAGCCTTCGAAACAGGTACATCGCAGAGCGCAGGGTGCTCCCGGGGTTCGCGATCACGGGGTCCCACTCCTTGGAGTTTTGTGACGCCCAGCACTGACCAGCTCTCTCTCTCCCCCGCAGTTCGCGTATCTCTTCGGAGAGTCCTCTTTCCGTCGCCTCAGTCGCTTTTATGCTAATTTTGACAGTGAGAAAAGACCAGTATGCTAGTAGTGAACGCACAAGTATGCAATATTTATTTCACCACAAAACAGAAGAGAAAACCTACGACGAAATTGGTGGACAAAGTTGCTGGATGTTATACATAGATGACAACATACAAAGAAAGAAGCCTTCGAACTTAAATTACACTGTTTCCGCTAATGCGCTCACCGTTTCATCACTCAATTTTATCAATTTCCATTGGCGGCCACCAAACACCACTCCTCACAACGATTCACATGTTTTAGCAATACGGCAATGAAGTATCAGGAATTGACTTTCACCTGTTTCACTAAAAGCATGGGTGCTGCTACAACCAAAGCAAGTCCACTATAACCGAAAGAAAACGACGTCAAACACAATGAGCAAACGCAGAGAACTAGAATGCGCAGTGAACTAAAGATTGTAATGGAAACAAATTTTCAGAGAAGGCGGCTTCAGAGAGCAAAGTATATAATACTCTGGCTGACCCAGAGAGGAAGAAGGCATGCAACCGTCAATGAGGATAGACGATCTAGATTATCACCAAAGCACTTGGGAATCACATCTCCTACCACTTAAGTTCTCTCAATCAGAAGTACTAACAGGTGATAAATCCACGCAGCCTTTCCATTGTTCTAACATGATGATACCTGTACAATTGTGGCCAAGTCCCGTAAATGAAATGAGTATTGCAGAAACCTGGATTGTCATATCATACCCCCTCATTCGACAATGTCACTTCTGAGTTGATACCAAAGGAGATCACGCACAATCTCTGCACGTTGTGATCTGCATTCATGATACCCACGATTAGGCACATCACTCAACTTTTTTTTTTTTTTCCACGATGAACACATGGGGTTGGCAGTCGTTTCTGAACACAATCCATATTTTCATAAAGTGTCACTACTGCAAAAACGGTTTCTCTACACCACCGCAGTACACCGGGGTGGGTCTCTGGTGTAAACTAAAATCGATCCAGCCAATGAGAATTGATGTGAGCTTTCGGAATGAGAAATCGTGAATTCTGAGTTTGAGAATAGTATTCGCTGTACCGCGTGAGATGGAACGTTTCTATTTCGAGTTGAGAATGTCCAACAACTGTTCACAGTAACAGTTGCCGCGATTTCTGCCAGGAAAACCAATTTATAAATACAAAGCGAACTCTATTATTGCAGCCCCGCTGACACGCATGGATGGGATTCGAAGATGCCATATTCCACGTGGCGATGTGGGTGAGAAACATCCGGGCTGATACCCGTGTTTGGATTAGATTCAGGACTGAAATATATTGATAGCCGGATCAGTACCTAGACTTGTTGGAATGCGAGACATGTACCGGGAGTAACTTGGGTATCTCTTCCTCGGTTGATAACCGCGGTCAGAAATGAAGCATCACATTGGCAATTGGATATAGCGCGATTCACATCACCATATTGATATATCGCTCACAGTGATTTCTCAACAAGCACATTACATAGTAGCGTTTACAGTTTGTGTCTTTGGAAATTAACAGTTCAAAGTACGAGAAGTCTGAAAAACTAGCGATTACAGATTATGTCTTTGCAGTTCACACTTCAATGTATGAGAAGTCTCAAAAAAAAGCGACTATAGTCACGTTATGATGTGCACTTCACAGTTTTCAAAGTTGTCACTCAATCTGCAGCCGATAACATGTATAAAATCAGAACACACACATATCTTGTAAGGAGGAAACGTAAAGTGTAAACACAGACGCTAGCCGCATGGATATCAGAGGACGGCTGCCTAGAACGTTTTCAAGAGGTCGAGAACTGCTTGGAGGTCGGCCAATTCCGAGTCAATCTTCACGCATGCTGCAGTATATTCTGTCTGTGCTTGTGCCAACTCTGCGGTGAGTTTTTCGATGGCTGCAACACCTCGTCTAGACTTGAATTCCCAACCGTTCAGCTCGTGCATAGCGATGCCGACGTTCTGCTCCCACAAATTCTCTTGAGCTTCACAGATGCGGAGGAAGGATTTTCGGGCAGCGATCTGCTCCGGGTCTGTCTGAATTCCGTTGTCTTGACGTGCAGCGGCGCACACAACTCGGGCTCGCTGGAGCTCATCGCATGCACGATCGTGGGAGGCCATTTTTTCTGCCAATTTTATGTTCAGGTATTTCAAGCGCTCCTTTTCCTCAGCAAGCCTGGATTTAATCTGTGCGACGTCTCTCTTCTCGTTGTGAGAGGACTTGCATAGATTGTTTCGCTGAGTAATCACAACCTGCTCCATTGCTCCACGTATAAGTGCTAGACCGGCAAATGTCGACTTGGTCATAGAAAGAAATGCTATATCTTCCTTGGACGGCTGTAGGCTGCGTCGAGTACGGTTGGATTCTCCCGGGTTGAACTTGATGAGGACGCTGTCGGGGAGGAAATCGCGTACGGGAGTCTTCATCGGCTCATCAAAAACATCCGGCTGATAGAAGGCAACGGCAATTACTGAGCACATTAGAAAGGCAGCGCATGCATACAATACCATCACCGGAAAACAAATAATCACATTTGCACAATCAAACGGAATGGACGTCAAAGAAAAAACCAAATACGTAGTGCCATGTCGAATGAATTTAGCAAACAATGTAAAAACAGGGGAGGAAATGGTGAGGATGTACTTACCTCGGGCAGATCTAAGGGGAGTACTTTTAGCAGCGGAGCCAGAGGTTCGGAGAGTTCCACAAACTCCGGGAGGACGCAAGGAATGCCTGAATGAGATTGGTGAGGATGAGTACTTTTGTATGCAAATTTGGCCCAATTTATTTCGATTCTGTAGGCTTCTGCACAGAGTCCACGAGCAAAGTGGAAAGAGATGACTCCGCTGATAGCCCAGTTCACCTACAGCACACGCGTGTGTAGTTCCTTCACATAGGCTTCGTAGCGCGGATTGTCGTGGTTGTAGAAGACGAAGCCACCATTCGTTTTGGTTCCCCAGAAGTCTCTCATCTGTAGACGGGTTGGCAACAGCTCCGTCGGGGTGACTGCGGGGACTAATCCGAAGTTGTGCAGAGACATGTAATCTGCAAACTAGGATATGGATGCAAGCTTTGCTGGGGGCGGTCGCGATCGTGCCATGGTGCAGCCCGGTACACAGAGGAGAAACTACAGCAACTCTCAGCAACGACGAGAAGAAGGAGCAAAACGGACCGATTCACGAGAGAGCGAGCGAGAAAGATCGAATGGACTAAATGAGCAGGAGTATGTATGGACTAAATGGCGAAGGCAAAGGAGAGAGGAAGCAGCCAGAATTCATGATGTATATTAGAGGAGAGATCTGAACGGATTCAGTTGGAGAGACCACTAACTTCAGACAAATAACTTTTGTGTGTTGTCGCATCCGAAGTGACTTCCTCGGGTTCTCAGGGGAGGCGCCATTCATGAGTGCCCTAGAGTTTTTAGAGGGAGGCACAAGGACTGATTATCAATGATCAACCATAGGTATTGATTGACGGCTGAGAAGTGGCTCTTCCTGGAGGAAATGCATCATGGTTGGGGTCTTGCGGTCACGTCTTCATTTCCCATGCAAAAGTGAGGATTAATTAGACAGTCCACTTAATGGAGCCTGATGTCGACGTGATATCCACGGAATTGAACAGGGTATTTGACTGCGGGGACGGATATAGGTCGAGGTAGTCGGGCACAGGGCTACAAGCGGGGGTATCAGAGGCGGGTGTATTATCGGCCGGTTATCTCGTCATGGCTCCGGGTGTGTTCCGCGCAGACGGTCTAATACTGCGATCCGGGTACCAATGGGTGTATTGTTTGATTCCGGGTCTGGGGCAGGGTATGTACTTCCTGCCGAAGTGTGTCAACAAGCATTCTTGGTGTAAGTTATGGGATTCGAATTTTCTGAATTCCGGGACATGTTTTCAGGTGATTCAGAATTTGCTACCGTGGATATCACCACATGGTGTTGCACACTTGGAGTCATATGACATTGAAAATTCCATTACTCAGTATAAGAAGAAAAATGCATAGGAATGCAAATACAATTCGAATGGCAACTATGCTGAATCGTAGTAATAAATCGCGATTATGGTGAAAAACTCGGTCACAAGCGACGATGAGGTTGGACAATATTGGGAGCTCTTAGTACATACTATAAGGTGATATGCAGTAGCATTAACTCACTCCCCGCATGTTATGAAGAAGCAACTGGGATTTAAAGAACATATGAATCTTTGCTTGTAGCTAATGGGGGGAGGATTTACGGTCCTTCATAGATAGAGTAGTCGTCTTGGTACTCGTCATCTTCGTAGAAGGCGTCGTCCTCCGGGGGCAGCTGCAAGGCGTCAAGAACCTGTATCGTCGGAAGAGGGACTTCGGCCATCACAAGATGCTGTTCGGGCCCATTAGGCACGAGTACAGGTGCAGCAGCAGGCGTAGGGAAGAAGCCAATTGTACCTGGTGCATGTCCGATTCCCGCAAACATGGTGTGGTCGTATTCTCCCACCTCCCGCTTGCTTCGTGGCTCGTGAGACAAAACAACTTTCCAGCTACGATCACGAGCATCGTCCATAAAAAAAACTTGTGACACATGGTTTGGAAATACAAACACATTCTGTAGAAAAGTTGTGTCCCTCCTGTCAAGCTTGGCCATCCAGAATCCGTGAGGATCGTGTTTGATAGTGCGGCGGCCCTTGACGCGATACTTGATCCACTCAACCTTCATCACAACTGGTTTCAGAGCCCCGTAATCAACCATCAAAATCTCTCGCAAAATATCGACGTCAATTCCCGAGGTCTCCTGTTCGCTCAGGCGTCGAGCTATCCCGGAATCAAAGGTTACGTGGTTTGCAGCGCTTTCACCAACCTGACATCGATATAGAGCCCTGTAGGCATGCATATATCTATATGAATCTGCAAATTCAGACGGAGGGGATGACAATTGAATAAGGTCTTCTAAGAGGAGAAAATCATCCCGGCGGAGGTCCTGCACATGTGCATGCAGCCACGACGGAAAATCTTGCAGCATGGACAATTCTGGCGGATAAACGTAGGCCAAAGCTCCTCTTCGACGACGCCAGGATGCTCTAAAAGCAACACGATCAGCTTCACGTTCCTGTACTCGTTCCTTGTACTCACTGCCATGGCATGTACGTGGCTATTGTAAGATAGCAAAGAGACGGGGAGAATGGCAAGATCATAGTAAACATGGCCAGTGGCCTAGCAAACATAGTCAAGACATGGGAAAGATATCGTCAACGGCATAGCGAACAATGGTGTTTACCTGAACAGCTCCGCTGTGTGCACGGAGTGAGTTGTTATATATTCATGCACAATGGAAATGATCTGCTTGCTAAGCCGAACTCCCTTTCTGTCTCCCATTAGAACTTCTCCAGTGTCACGGGCTTCGTCTTCGGGGTTCCAAATGCATCGAGTTGAATGCTCGTATTCTTGGAAGAATTCAGTCACAAAGCCAAGAGCCTCGTCAACTGCGTATCCAGATGCCACACTCGCTTGAGGGCGGGATCGCTCTCGCACGTACCGTGTCAGCGTACCCATGTACCTTCCAACCGGATAGCACCAACGAGCAGTCACGGGTCCACACCAATGCAATTCTTCAACTAGGTGGATCGGGAGATGCGCCATTATATCCCAGAATCCAGGGGGGAACCATACCTCAAGCATGCACAGTGCTTCTGCTACGCAAGTTTGCATGTCCTCTAAATCGTTTGGATTTATAACCTTTGCACAGATTCTCTGGAATGCGTGTCCAATCCTCATTATAGCGTCCCGTGGACCTGGGTCAAGGAGGTTCCGTATGGCCGCAGGAAGAATTTGTTGCACCAATATATGGTGGTCGTGACTCTTTAGAGCAGATAGTCGGCCATCGCCAACATGCTTCCGAAGAGTCGCACTGTAACCGGAAGGTACAGCGGTAGATGCCACCAGTTGCAGAAATTGCTGCTTCTCCTCGTCATTGAATACATATGGTACACGGGGTTGCATGTAAAGGTCTGATGTACCCCGACGAGTCAGCCAGTAATCGTGCCAGCGTTGTGGAATACGATCCTGCTCCACGTCCTCCATATCCTTTCTTACAGCAGGTATATCTTTCTCACCAAACAAAGAACCGATGATGTTTGCATGACATCGAGGGTGTGGCGAACCTTGAGTTTCTGCACATCAAAGTAAACAGAGGTTAATAAGAAATGGCGTCTTCAATATGTTTGTCAGCCCATATCATTATGTATTGTGCTCAAATAGAAGGCAATAAGTATGTTATGTGTAAGCACTGCTGTACATGTGTGACACGTATTCGACAATCTCGGGAAAAAAATGAAACAGAATACAATGCAAATACGCAAATAGACAGCCATGGCCGGTCAATGATGGGTCCATACAAGAGGGACTCAGTATCTCCTCACATACTCAGCCTATGCAACGGGTTCATGCGACATTAACATTGATCAGATAAAAGAATAAGAGACACCCTCGAAACGTGAAGTCAAAGCAAAGTGTGTCACATACCCGCCAGTACGGTAGACGCCATAGAGAAGATACTCTATTCACACCGTATAGACAAGCAGGGTTGTCTGCCTTTGGACTGGAGCCGTTTGCCATGAATGTCTCTCGCAGATGTCCGAAAAACACATGCTCATCAGTAGAGATGCGAGTTGGGGCAGGGCGGATTTCCGGTTGTCCATCAAAGTCAGCAGTGTTGTTGCGCCACGGATGATCTGGACATAGCCATCGCCGATGGTGGTTGTCCCAGACGTTCTTCTTGAGCAACCTTGAGCGACGACTAGAATTTGCTGGCCCACAGACCGGACAACCCATATATTCCTTGGTGACACATCCCGAAACAATCCCAAGCGCTAGAAAATCATGGATTGTCCAGATTACCATGGCTTGTAGCATGAACCAATTGTATGTTACGATGCTCGCTTGCAAAATCTGGGTACTCTTGATCAATTAGAGCCCACTGCCATGAGTCAGCTGCCATTCTCTGCATGTTGTCTGTGCTCCTTTTCAGCCATTGATAAGTTTGAAAAGCAGCTTGGATGGGTGTCTGAAACATCCTCTGAAGTCTTGGGATTAACAGAAAATGGCGCAACACCTTCACTGGAACCTTAAACCTTGGCGCCTGACAAACTCTGCAGTTCTCCAAGTCCACATCTCCAAGACCGCGAAAAAGCATACAATTGTTTTGGCAGTAGTGGATGGCATCATATGCCAAACCCATCATCTTCAGGCGCTTGCTAGCGGCATACTTTGACGTCGGTAAAGTGTTCACAACAGTGAGGATACTGTATGCTAGTATTTTGAAGAGATCAGAGATGAACGAGTTAGATGTACCATGAGTGCGGCAGAGATTCAGGATTATCAGCGTCGCACCTAAGGATGATAGAGAAGCTCCGGCAAATAATAAAGTGCGAGCGCTGTCATGTAGAAGCGCCTCCTCGGGAGCCATGTCAGGCTGCGTTTCGTCATCGACTGCGCGTAGATCATCATCTATGCAGAAGTGCTCTTGCTGGTGCGCATCCTCTGGAATAGGTTCATGAAGCCCAGGTTCTATGTCAGCTTCCGGTGCCGTCTCCTCGTTGTCTGGAGACTGTGGCATGCGATGGTCGTGTCTTCCATCGTTGTCATCGAAGGACCAATTACCTCCATCTGATGGTAGCCCGTCCGGATCCAGGCTTCCCGCCCCCGCTGCAGCTTCATCGCCACCCACCAAGAAATCGTAATGATTCAATGCGAAGTGGACTATGCCTTCGGTGTTCAAACCTTCGTCCAGTTGCGTTGCTGCTGTCCTTAAGTGACCCCTCCCTCGAACTCCACAATCAGCTCGGATTTCTGCTTCCGATTCGTCGTCTGACGAATCCTCTAGTCCAACCCATCCCTGCACATGTCATGTTAGAAATGATTCAGTAAATGTGCAAGACATGTAGTGTGTAGAACGATGATAGAGCATCACTTTCTGTGGAATAGAGCATCACCCTCGTTTGTCCTTGCAGGAATGGATAGCGGCCAACCTCGTGGAGGTGTTTCTTGACCATATCCCATCTCCTCCTACTGTGGACCTCGCCCATGCATATGTTGCATGGGCATCTTGCAGATATTTGCCCCGTCATTCTACTCACAACGTCTTCTCTCTCCAGAACCTTCACATCCCGTGCCCTGACTCGTATTGGATCGCTTATCGGCAGTCGAGCCTGGCCGTCCATAATGGCTCAATATGGCAATATTAAACTACGCAATGTCGCAAATTGAAACACGCTTAGGTCAACCTATTTAACGAAATAAACTCCATGGATTGATTCTTGCAAAATATGAAATCATGCTCCTCAGAATAGTGTAATACCAATTCAGTGGATTCTGCGAGCCCGGTTTGACGACGACAGGATATGACACCTGGAAAGGAAAAAAGCGCAACCTCTCTAGACCGGGGACATGTAGCTCTTCAAGGATGTCGCACTATTCGTAAAAATGAAAAGAAGGAAAATTGATGAAGGGAAGACCGACACGGACAAGGAAGAAGTAATAGACGCATGGTACACAGAATTGACGTCAGTTTGACTAGAAAAATGGGGACTACACTATACGCAGAATTATGGATTTCAGTGCGCTCATCAAGCAGACTACTACCTCGGTAGCAAGTACGATCACGCAAAAAATTTTTTTACCGAAGACGACGCATATCCAAGTGAAGAGTATCACTGATGCTACTCCGAGTATGGAGAGGCGTTATTCACTACTCATCATTGGAGCAAAACGAGCAGAGAACCTTTCACTTGGAAATTTGGCTCAATCGGACAGTGCCGTGTATTTGATCTTGGTCTTCTCGTAACTTTCACAACCCTTGTTCTCGTCCAGCTCGTCCTCACGCCATGCCTCAAGCAGTACCCCGAACCAGATCGCATCGCCAATGTCCCGTGCCATGCAAGGACGTCCAAACCCTAATGTGGAAGTTCAACCAACCAGACGATGTCCTGCGGGGATGGCCAACGTCGTTGGGACTGGATCGCCATTCGGTCACTCGTTGAAAGCCCCAACTTGTCAAGGCCTGCTAACCCGCCGCCAGATATATAAAATTCACATTCACCTAAATACATCTATGCCGTGTACTCAACAGTCCTGGTTCCGTTGCTCAGTGTAGTGAACAGACAAGTTCAATAATCCAAGATTTCTCTGGGGTGCCATTGGTCGACTCTACTGCACACTGTAGACTTCTATCAGACATAGATAGCCATGTGTCGTAATGGACGAATCAGCGACGTGCATCTTGATGCATTATTCTTGCACTGCTCCAGTTATCAAATTTGAGATGCACTCACATAAAATTTATATTAATATGCGGAAATCTAGCAGTGCGACTTTCTAGAGCAAAATTCCAGTCCCGGATTAGAATTTATTCTTGATCCGCCCTGCCATTAGAGCGTTCATTGTCATTTTTGTCTCATTCAGACATTGTTAGCAATCAACGACGTCTGTAGTATTCCTGTCCATTCTACGTGGCCTTCATTTGTGAGGGTCTTACGACACAATATCGCACTCGTCAGCTACTGCGTGGAGTCATTATAGAATGGTTCAAGTTGCTGTAAGTAGTGTTCTGCGAGGTAGCCAAGTTTGGGCCTGACTTACTCATCAACTTAGAACGGAATGGATAGTTGTAGTCGATAGCATGTGTACCTTTGAGAGACCGGTCATGCTCCGTGTAGGCAATCACAACTTACTGCAAATCCTCCGTTATTGTCCTGGATCTGCAACGCTACAATGGTCCAATCACAGTCAGTTTGGTTCGGAGTCGGGAATGCCATGAGCGACGCTAGAAATCAGTCTAGTTTGGTGCATCATCGGATCTTGACTGTGGCACTTGCATGTCTTTCCTGTCGCTTGTTGCATTGATCGCTAAACTATTTGCTCGGAATGTCTCCTCGATGCACACCTCCATGACCTCGCTGCATTGTTTTTTAGCACTTTGCCGATCGCGAGTTCAACCTCTTCGCACTATTGCAGCATGATTCCATTACTAAATGAGAATTATTTGATCTTCTTGTAACGTAATACCGTTTCTGCTGCCGACAAAAGAAAAACCGTGTTAACAGCCGTTTACTGCACCACCATAATGCATTCGTATCAGCCGCCTGCATGATCAACCTAAACCTCATTACAATCACGCTGTACTTTTAAAATAACCATTTCCGTAATTGCCCCCCCCCCCCCCCCCCCCTTGCGTCTGACAGCCCCATTCCAAACATGGACTCCTGACACGTCACCTTCACCACGGCCAAAGGCTTTGAGAACCTAACTCGTCCCTCCCCCAAACCCTTTTTGGTTCCACGTCTATCAGCTCTAGCATGTCGGGCTTCTGTCGAGACCTGCAACGAGTGTTCCAGATAGTTGTCTGCGCAGAACCTCCACCCAGCACGTTTGCCCCTCCACGACATACATTACTCGTTCAATCTTCGCGCCTCCATGCTGAGCACCAGCCCTGTTCCGTGCTCGATCAGCGTTAGAGGAGGATAGAGGACTTTGTGGAATGCGGCAACAGAGACATGCGACGATGGTGGCGCTCCTGGTATTCTCAAATTCCAGAACACGTGTGGGAATTCGGTTAGTCTACATGGCCTCCGCCAACCCGTGCATTTCCTTTGAGACTCTGAAAGTCAGTGCTCGTTCCAATTTTGTGCTTCAGCATTGTCGCAAAGATCCAAGTAGGTCAATTTGAAACCTAACGGTCCTGTCCTTGTATCCGGCGTAGTCTCCATCTACCCAGCTTGTGAATGATCTCCGAGCGGGTGGATGGCGCGTTCTCCTAAATTTACGATTTAGATGCTATAGTTGAGACAATGATGGAAACCCTAGAGCCGTGCAGCAGCACAGATTGCTCTTCTTCGTCGAATATATATTCACCGTCTTACCTATGGGTGCGGCACTTGAAGTTCACACGGCAGAGTAGAGAGCCCTTGTATTGCCTCGCCATAGCTTTTTCTCAATTTGCGAACATGTTCTCGCGAGCCGAGATGGGGTCACCTTCTTACGGGAATCGAGTGCCTGCTGGACAACCCAACCAGGTGCGTTTCAGCAAGTACTTCACATCGTAACCTTGTCATTGATTACTTGTGGAAGTTCATGCCATATGTAGTACAGTCCGAGATTATTCAGACCTTCATCTCATATCTGTCTAATGATGGCATAGTCATTTCATATCCGGTTTACATACAATGCTGACTTTCTGTATAACATTAACTCTTATTCTTCAACGCAGGCATCTCCACAAAGTACTACTGCTCCCCCTGTCGTCCATAATGGCAGACCTGATTATCGTGGCCAGAGCCAGCATGCGAACACTCTTCAGCGTTCACGAGCTAGATCCTTTGCAGATCGCGGCAAAGTTATTCCGATTCGCCCTCGATTGGGCTACGGCCCTCTTTCCACAGTGGTAAGTGCACCGTCTTCCTTGCATCCATCGACAATTTCCGGGCCTGGTAGACACTGCATGTCGGAGCCACCTCCTCGCGTCTTGCAACACAGTTTGTCCCCGCCGAGGTCTGCAGATGACCGTGCACTTGTCGTCACGGCTCAGCGTCCACGCCACGCACCCTGTGCAGCACAGCGCGAAGCCGCCAATGCAGCCCGCAGCCAGAGTCGACAACTGGACATCATTGGTTACGGGGAGATGAGAGCTGCACATGCAGTAGGGAGAGAAGCGCGATTCCCAATCGCGACAACCCCGTTTAGTGAGATCTTAGGCCAACGTACAAGGTGGCATTGGGCTGTCTGAGCCATTGCAAGGCAGACATTGGACTGGTCCACTTGCGGGGCAAAAAACATCCAGTATCGTGGAAATGGAATCTGGCTACCATCCAACGCAAATTAGACGAGATGTTCACGTTTGACGTGCCTGTGAGGGAGGATGTCCTTACAGAGTATGTCGCTGGTTTCATCAGCAATGACAGATCAAAATGGAAAAAATTCTAGACCGAACACAATCATCAGAAGCACAAGGACTGTCCAGATGAAGCGTTTGCAATGCTCGATCGGTACTAGAGAAGTGACGTGGGGAAGAGGGAGTCCAAGATCATGAAAGAGAAACGGTCTCGCGGGGATGCGACGTCCAGTGGAAGCCTACCATACAACGATGACTCACCATCCCAGAAACGCACAAGACACGAACAAGGAGAAGAGGATTTTTTAAATTTCCCTGTCTCGGGGGGTGCACTCCTTGAAAAAAATAAGGATATAGGTGCGATCATGGAGTATTTAAATGGGGGCTATTATTTTCCTTTTCTCTAATGTTTGGCACCCTATGATTACATAATTTGAAACTTTGGGTCATTAAAGTAAGGGCATAGATTAATTGTAATTTTTGAATTCTATCTATATATCATATGCTATATTACTTTAAAATTTTATTTTTCAGATGGAAAACAAGTGATTATGGTAGTGTTTAATAATGGCGCAGTGCCAAAAATGGAGCTCTATCGTTCCTAAAATGGTGCCCTAATGTGACACCCTATAATGTCTGTAGTCAATACATGATACTATTGCATGGGGAAGCTATTATGTACCTCTGACTAAAGATTACTAGAGCTCCATTTTTGGCACTGCGCCATTATTCGACGTTCTAGCATAAATTCTGAATAATCCATACACTATACTATTTCTACTTTTTTCTACTTTGGTAGAATATATATCACTCTATATTAATTATAAGGGCATCCAATGATATTTTGATATGCTATTGTAGATCTAAACTAATTGTAATTTTTAGCTCCAAGATTTATTTGACACCCTACATTATTTCGCACATACTTTTCTACTTCTACCACCTAGTGCACCCCCCGAGTTCCCTGTGGATGCAACCGTTGATCCCATGTCACGTCTTGGCAGCCCGGTAAGTGCATACGCTAAACCTCTTGCAGCGTAATGTAATTTGCAAATGGCACCGACAGTCTTAAATCTCGCACCTCTGATTATTATTTTCTTAAGATGTTCAATATCTCTATTCTCTGTACATATATGTAAGTCTATCACATCTAGTCCAGTCCTTCACTAATGAAGTTTATACTTTGGCTCTATATTCATAATTTATTCATGTCAATTCTTTGCATTAACTCACTCATCGACTCATGACATCAGAGCGCAGTCTGTAGGTACTTAGGAAGTAGACATTTCCGAATTCTAACACGTAGAGCCATCATTGAATTTTAAACGTAGAGCCATGGCTGAATGCGAAAACGTCCAGTCTTCTCAATTTTGAATAAGATGTGCTGAGCTCACCTCAAACAATATGTATTTTTTATCTTCTTCTAATATCTTTCAGTATCGACTTGTGCAGGACTCTAATGCCGTAACCTTCACCACCCAAACCCCGTTCAACAGCCACCATAGCATTCGTTCCGAGCCTTCTGTACCTCTCGGCCATGACTCCTTCCTCGACGCAGAAACTGAATATGCCAACATCCCCAACAACATTGTATTCACCGAGTCTTCTAACCCGCATCCACCCAAGTACCGTCAATCATTGGTAAGTGCCACTGAAAACACTATCCCATTAGTTTTTTCCTTCACCCCTTAATTATTTCTAATGATATTAACCGGCTCATATGCCACTCTTCCTTGTAGGACTCGAATGGTCGACGTCCACATGGCCGTGCGCACGCAAGCAAAGAACTGAACGATTATGAATCGACGCTGTTCCTCGATGATTTGCAAGCCCGGGAGAAGAAGCGCATAGAAATGCTGGAATCTCGGCTCATAAGAGCCGAGAACTCGAACATGGCCATGGGGAGCCGACTTGACTTCATTCAAGCGGATTTCAGCAGCACACGGTCCGCAATGCAGGAGCTCATAGCCATTATAAAGAGGATGGCTGCAGCTACAAGAGAGGCAGACAATCATCTCCCACGTGACCAAGACATGCACTTGCCATCCCCGGACAAATCTTGTAAGAAATCTCCCTTGCATGTCGCACTGCTGGTATGACACTGCACTGCAACCTATGATAACCCATTTAGATCTAATTTGCTTGCCCCGTACAGTTAACTAACATCCGTAGCCTATCTTCTTCTGCAGTATCAGCCTCACCTAGCGAGAGGACAGTCATCCTCTCCCCTCAATCGGCTGTAACCAACATAGTGCCTAAGTCAAATGAAAAAGATCAGTCGAAGACCCCTATTGTAGAAAACATCTCCAATGCCACAATTGGAGCCACCATGACGCAACCTCGACCTTACGTTCATTTGAATCATCCGCCATTAGCACCTTCAGACCCAATGCAGCCTGCCACCTATCCTCCACAGGTAGACATGACCAGCAATCTGGACCACGAAACGCCAGTGGACATAGCCGCATGTGGATATGCCGCCCAGTTGGACAGCTGCACAACTCCACAGGCCATCGATGGCGGGAAGACGATGATGAGAATTTTATTTCCCAAATCCTAGGCTCACTGGGATTCCTCTGATTTCGAGCCCACTCCTCCTCGCCATAGTCAGCCACCGATTCCAGTACCTGTTGAAACCCGTGGCAGGAAGAAGGGCAAGGTTTTGACATTATGCACAAAAGCTCCACCGGAGCCAATAGTCGCAAGAGACGAAGGTTGTGACCCTATCTCCTTAGGGAAATTGATTTGGATCCTGCACGAGAAATTCCCTCTTGTAGCTGTGGCGCAAGGCAATGCGGGTGTGGCCTGGAGAACCAAGTCCAACCAACTTGGCGCACAGTGCTCCCCAGGGCACCAGTGGATTCAAGTTCAACGCGTCTTTCACCAAGACGTACCGTTGTTTTTCCCAGAGCCAGAGGTGGGCTGTACATTTTTTAAGAGTGCATTGCCACCGGCCCAAGGACGCCACAAGCATGTAATGTGGTCCTCCCGCCACCTCGTCTCATTCAAGCCGTAAGTTCAGCGCCACCAACTGCATTATCTTCTTAAGTTCTTAGCGGATGATGCTAAAGTGCGAGCCTTGAGCGGTGAGCGGAGAGCAATGAGCGGTAACTTTGCGGAAATTTTGATGAGAATATGATTTAGAGCGGTAAGATTACGGTATTTTATGGACTAACAATCTTTTTAATTTTTAAAATACTAAATATAGTTCGTAATGTGACCTATGGCCGTGGTCTATTTCAGTGAAATGACTGAAGGACCTAGATCTATGGCCGTGGAAAATCTCGGTGTTGGGATGAGTGGGCAGTATGGGCCTGCAGCCGTGGAACGGTGTAATAAAAATTGTTTAGCTAGGGCTCATTTTGGGGACGTGTACTGAGGTGACGGTCACACAGAAGAGGCCTTCTATTCTAATTATGATATTGATTTAGGTACAGATATTGTCACTGTTGTATGACAGTGTAGACTTTGTATCTTTGTGAACATGCTAAAGAGACCTTACATATTACAACAAACTTTCAACCGGACAACTCCTCACATGCCTCCGATGATTCAAATCATCGAACTACAATTACTGATCATTTTTTGCCTACATCCAACCAAGTGAATGACTGCTTGAATTTGAGTTGAATTCATCGTCATCCTTCTTTTACCAAAACATTTGTCTGCCAGTAATTTGTCTGACGCAATTTTCAGGCAGAATCAAGAAATAACATCGTTGCATATAGTAATAGATCTCGTCCATTTGTAGATATGCGAGAGTAGGTCTCTAGGAATCAACTCTGTTCTCTGAATTCCTCAATGTTTTTAGTTTCTCATTGCGTACATACTTCGCGACCGAATACACATAGTCCCCTCCAGATTCAAAATGTATCTCCTTATCTCGTTATAGTGAATTGTGCTGAAAAGGAAGCCGTCAATGGATTGGTTAGTATGAAATAGAGTTTTTCGGAAAATATTAGTCCGAATTCAGTAGGTCTACTAGGTTCTTTGCTTCGACAACGTATAAATTAGGAAATGTAAAAGAAACAATCTATTCCGCAAATTTTCGTATGAAACAAGAAGATAGGATTGCGTGGAATCTTATACTGTTGAACCTCTCTAAGTTTAGGACAATCCAAAACTGTTGAGCAAGCGAAACAAGTTGGCAGGGTACTT
Organism: Ceratodon purpureus; assembly: GCA_014871385.1. Taxonomy (NCBI): domain Eukaryota; kingdom Viridiplantae; phylum Streptophyta; class Bryopsida; order Pseudoditrichales; family Ditrichaceae; genus Ceratodon; species Ceratodon purpureus. The sequence continues at coordinate 63,792,716 of CM026426.1, read as the reverse complement.
GGGCGATGACTGTCCAATCTGTGATGAATGGCCGCATACCACGGAACCTCAGTGTCGTTGGAAGATTCAGGCAGATGGAGTATATGTCTTTCAATTCAGTCCTCCCCGAGGTTTAGGGTACTTTCAGACGAAGGGCCACTTTGGGATAAATCCATACACCTGGGGATTGATTGATGCACTTGCGGACTACTTTGTTTCAATACCTAATTACCTCGACCACGAATTGATGCTGGTTTACAGACCAATAAATGGTGCTACGACAGTCAGAATATTTCCATCCCGTCTTCAGAGAGAAGCTGGGAATGAACGTACACCAGCCGGTTATTTTAAGGAGAGCTACACATTCACATGTTATTACGAAATGGATGTGCAAGTTCATTCTAACGGCAACAAGGTGATTCCGCAAGGATGTGATCCTATGGATACCTCCTGATGACCCGGATGATCCCCTGATGTCTATTGATTGCTCTTCGAAAGCAAATGACAATGGTATTTTCTTGGATAGAAGAAGCTGTAATCAGAACAGCCCTAAGTGGATAAAACAATTTGATTGGATTAGACGTCGTTTGCCAGCAGTGGATGTGGAGGACCGTCATCCAACGTCCTATGCGGATGATGAAAATCCAAGCAAGCGTCAAAAACTGGAACACGATGAATTATGACTACTGTGCACAAAAGGAAAGTGATTAGAACATGCATATGCAACATAGCATACACTCGTTCACACGTACAGCAATCGAAGATAGAAAGAGCGGTTCAGACGAGGATATAGATTACTGTAGCGGACCGTCAATTGAAAACGGTTTAGGGTCTCCAAGGTCGTGCATTAACCTCGTGGTTGATGTGATATGGTCAAAGGCTTTTACCCTGGTCATTAGTGTACCTCCCTCTGACTGAGAGTGCAATAGGTTTAGGGAGTCTGTAAAAAGGTTTGTTTGGGTCCGGGCGCGCTTAGGAGACTCCCTCCTAAACCCTGAAAAAAGATTTGTTCGGGCCCGAACACACTTAGGTGACTCCCTCCTAAACCTTGAAGAGGGTTTGTTCGGGCCCTAGCACACTTACGTCACTCCCTCTTAAACCGAATTATCCAGACCTCTCTAAAAATTAAATAGTTCTTTACATTGCTTTCTAAACAGTTCTTTACAGTGCTTATATATATTCAGAGCGAAATTCACAATAAATTGGAGAAATGGAATCCAGTGCTACTCCAATTTTTTGGTAGTGGCCCTTTTAGTCTCACTACTTCACCATTGAAATGATTTCAGGCGACACATGTACAAACAACAAATCAGATATCACTAATTGTCCAAGTACTTGAGAAGGCCACTCTCTAGGACTCGCTTCACTTCGTTGAAGCTAAAACTAGGTGCATGAACGAATGTATCCGACTCTGATTGAAGACCGCAAACTAGAGTGAAGAGATAGTACAGATGCTTACAATTAGCCCATTGACCCCGCTTCCCAAGTGCCTGCATTGCCATCTCCTTGAAATTCGGGCAAGTGCAGGAAGGGTGTTGCGAAATGGTCAAGTAATACTGCTGTACCTTCGGAAGCTTCCCGGAGTCCAATGTGACGATGCATCCCAGGGCTGGGGCTGGCAGCATGCACAACTTGCTCACCTTCACGTTCAACGACAAGGCAGAGGCACAATTATTGCTATGCTTTGTTGACGGGGCCTTCTTGTTCCGTCGAATGAGCTTTCCTAGTCGCCGGGTAGGGAACTCGTCCAGGTATGCCGGCGTAGGGTAGGCAGATAAGTCCACTGCAGCTGCCCGGTCTTGAAAGAGTCTTCTCGGCGACATCTCCTTCTGCTGTGGGAGTCTCAAGCCGGCACTCTCTAGAGACAGGATTTCTTTCTTCGTTAGCTTGGTCCCAAGCTTCACGGGCCACACCTCAGGTACCTTTGACACCGATAGGACCCACTTCCGTTTGCTACCCTTGACGCACCTGTCAATGTCGTCGGTGCAGAAAAAGAACTGATGAGTCTCTATTCTGTCTTTCCTGTAGTTCTTCATCGGGCCCGTGTATGTCGGCGCCACAGTGCTCTTCCCGTGCTGCACGATCCGAGCCACGCATTTCTTTTTAGTCACAGCATGTTGGGCGAAGCACGCCTTGGCGGATGTCTTAGGAAGTCGTGCAATGTGCTACTCGGAAGGCTTGCAGGCGGTCTCCTCCACTGAAGTGACGTGATGGTAGTCAACTGGAGGTGGAGACTGGTGAGGGTGAACGTTGGCTTGGTCCTCTTTGCTGCTTGTAGGGGACTCTGCTATTACCACCGTCGGAGGATATTCGCTCTCTAGGCGTGCAGCTCGGGTCTGGACACGGGGTCTGGACACAGTGATCTTATCTGGCCTATGAGACTCCCGTTCATCTCCCAATGCAACATCGGGTTTTTGTTTCAGAGAGACACAGACCTCCTCCTTTTCAAGATGCGGGTTCCTGGTGCACCACTCGTTCGCTTCTGGCATGTTCATAATCGCTTCATGTAGGACTTTTGGGTTTCCTGTTCTTGCTGCAGATCTCTGTGCCCGTCGGAGCTTCAGCTCCTCTTTTGACGAGCCTTTCCGAGGACGCTCCCCTTTAGGAACTGGAAGTAGGCAACGCATTGCATGAAGGCCTGTACAAAGTCGTCGACAGCTGCGATATACAAGTCGCTGCCCTGATCTCCAGACTGCTACTTCCATCTGTTGTGGATTGATTCAGCAAGGTTGCAGGACGGCATCTCCGCGAGTTCATCTTCGCTATGGTTCTGCAGACATCGATGATTAGGTTAGATAGCTCAGTGTTCGATAACGGATTGTAGAGCAAGTTGCCTTAGATGTGACAAAGATTGAAAGGGCAAGAGTTTGATTACCAATTCCATGAAGCTTCCCCACTGGCGGTACCGGTGGTGCCAGTATGCGAGCCACGTTTCCAGATTTGAGAGCCCTTTCTCTGTGGCAGCGCCGGATGACATCCACCATGCTCGGATTGCCAACAACTTTGTTTCAGCTTCAGCGAGTGTCGTCGCGTCCTTGTAATGCTGGCAGAGTTTGATGTGCTGTGCTCGGAGGTCCTGGCGGATGTTAGCATTTGTATGTTGCTCCAAAGACTGCCTCCAATGGAATGAGCATGTCCTCTCCCTATCAATCATCCTCTCGGAGGCGTTAATGCTCCCATAGATAATTCGTACTGCGTTCCAGTTCGCTTGGGCACCATCCGCCATGAAGCCCTTAAAGTTCACTCTCACGACCCCGTGAGTCTCCATGACGGCATTCAAATTCTTCCACAGGACGGACTGGGCTGCTGTGTCCTCCGATTGCATGTCGCACGCTGCAATTGTCATTATCCGACAATAGGTGGGGTCGTAGACGTGGCAGGCCATTGTTACCCAGTCCCTAACTCGCCTCACGCGGTCAAACATGATCCACGCATTCTCCAAGTCATCGCCAGCTTGCATACGCTTAACTAGATCGACTCCACTACCCGGCCCTACCTCACACATCTTGAAGACATACACCTTCGCCGCATCATCGCCTTGCCCCGGGAACATGTTGTTTTGGATGAACTTCCAGTTGCTGAAGCCTCGCAGCAGCCTGATGCCATCCATGGTCCCAAAGCGCCTAACATTCTTGATCAATGTAATGTAATTTCGAATGTTTGGGGAAGAGAGGTGCTTACAGCGGTCGAATATTTGTTCGAGCTCCTCCAATTCCAGAATCTTCTGCGGTTCACCCTCCTTGGCCAGAAGTAACGGTCCAAGCAGCTCCTTCGCTGTTTCAAGGACAATGGCGGAATTGGTGGCGGACGGAGTTCGATCCACCTGCTCCCTGATCAAATTCTCCGTGTGGTCGACAAAGTCTCGGTTCTCTCCGGACTTCACTGGGTGGTCATGAGTTCCCAGGTGAACGCAGGCCCTCGTCATGTGAGGTCCTGCAGTGACATAGTAAATCTTTGCAGGGCATAGTGCAACGTAGGTTGGTGGAGTATCGCAAGATTTACAGACTGCAGTGGAATTGTGCGGCGGAGTGGAACCAACCTCAAACAGTTTCTCGGAAATTACATCCCACTCAGTCTCGTTCACTAGCGTGGTCCTATTCTTACGTGTCAAGAACTCACATTTGGAATTGTCACAGCGGAGATGGCCAAGGCACGATGAAGAGCGGAATGTTAGCTTCAGGTCGTTCTGAATGTTAGAGGTTACTGTTCGAGTCCAGGGGTGGCCATCGTACTTCCTATCTATCCCACGTAACTGCTTTGCAGCAGAGTGACGGCCGTGTGCACCTAGGGGTGGGAACTCGAAAATCACATCGCTATTGTACACTGGTGGGAGGAATTGAACTTCCTGCATTCTAATTGCATTGAAATCAATGCGCGACAAAACACTCTTGGACCTTTTACGGACGCTAAGCTTCATGAGGCACTGAACGACGCTCTCTGATGAGGAGACAGCAACGGTAGACGCAACCGAGGACTTTGCAGAGACAACCACTTCTTCACGATTATCATCTAGAATTGGCAATGTCTTACCCTTGCTCTCATGAATTACAGTGGTCTCTTCTGCGTTCTCACTATCGGAACCATCACTCAACTCATAGATTGTCTAAAGACCTGGCTCAGTTTTTACCTTCCTCAACAGTGGTTCAGACTCTATGCAAACTGTTGTGGACAACCGGGGAGTAAGCAATTCAGTAGAGGCACCTAGGCCAGACTCCGTAACTCCGTAAACTCTATACTTCCCAGGTTTCAGCATCCAGAACGTTCCAATCTCATTCTGAGTTGGTAACTGACCCACTGCATGCGAGAGTCCACCAGTAATGTCGTCGAAAAATTCCTCTTCTACATGGAGAGAGTCCTCCCGAAACCGAAATCAAAGACTCAGAGTTGTGGAACTGATCATAGCACACCCATCTGCACCCAATGGAAAGGTAATTGGAACAGAATGCGAGTCCGCACAAAGGTAGGCCATCCTGAGCAGATTAAGTGGCACTCGCAACAGTGAGATGAGATAGCAGAAAGAAAGCAAAGCAGATTACACAAAAACATATGAGTACTGGAGTACTAAGAATACAAATTCGATGGAAACCAATTAACAATCAGAAGTTTAGAGAATGAGAGGCATCATCATCGTCGGTTTAACTTGAGTCATTGCTGAACTGTATGTACCTCTATTGAAATTATTTAGGTGAGAAGTACTTCAACTCTGGACATGGTGGTGGGATAGGCTGGCCTAATCACAATAATTATGACAAGTGCTGCAATAACAGAGCCATTACATATAATGACGGCAAACCGGCAATAAATAGCAGCATCTTCGATAAAATAAAACCGTGAAGAGTACATTGGAACCATCTACATCTTCATAATGTAGAAGTATCTAATTACTGCACGGCCCACTAATCTATATCAGCCCACTAATCTATATCACCCTTGGCGGCTGCGCTTTTTAGATCCCTCAGCACTGTTTGAATCCTTGATACTATCTTCCTGTGGCTGTTAAAGGGATTTTCTGCCTTTTTACCTAGGAGCAGTTAAATAGGAGCAGGAACAGTAAACTGCTAGGAGCAGTAAAAGCAGTTAGGAGCAGTAAAACAGTTAGTTACTGCAGATTTCTTAGTTACTGCGTTTTGGATGAAGTTTTGACAGTCGGATGAAAAATCGACTTGGATGAAAAACGGACTGATTGGAGGGTGGCGGCTAGGGTTTGGGGGGGGTTAGTGAGGAGTGAGGGTGGCGGCTCTCACTCTCTCTCTCTCTCCCCTTGGAGTTTGTGCAGCTATGGAGGATTAGGAGAAGGTTAGGATGGTGGTAGTAGGAGCAGGATTGATAGGGCAGGACTGATTGTATGAAGCAGTGAGTAATGGGAAAACAAGGACTCTTTTGAGCAGATTGAGTGTATACATTGAATGCTAGGATCTGTAGTCAGATTTGCTTTGTGGGTTCTTGCATTAATGGAGCAGTAGATCAGGGCAGTATGGTTAGAATCTGGTGCTGTTCAGGGACAGAATGGTGATGAGCAGAATTAGTTAGGTGGGTACTAAAATTTCGAGGGTTTCTTCTTAGATCTGGACAGTAAACTTAGCTTCCAAAGGGTGAGCTAAATCACCCTTTAACATTGGCGACCATGCATTAAGAACGGATCAGGTGGCTTTTGCTGCGAATCTGTACAGTCCAGGACAGTTCTGGAACAGGTTGACAGGCACAGTGGCCAAGGGAGAGATTACAGTCACAAATTTGCAGTCACAGGATTACAGTCACTGCTTCACAGTCACAGGAGTACAGTCACAGGCCCAGAGTCACAGATTTACAGTTACAAGATTACAGTTACAGGGTTACAGTAGCAGCAGTACCACGGATGCTGCAGCAGGAGGACAGTTCGAGGCTGAGGGGATCAGGTTCCAGAATCCAGTGAGGAGGAGCCAATGTCCAAGCAGTCAACAAGAGGACCACAGATCCAGCAGTTGGAGCGCATTTCGAAACTGAAGGTGCCACGTTCCGGAACCTCATGGGAGAGGAGCCTATGCACATCAATCAACGGCACACGAGCTGAGGACAGCTCCAAAGCAGAGGGAGGATAGTCACGGGTATCAGGTATGTTCCGAACCACTGTTGAATTCAGACAGTCAAGAAAGGAACGGTAGTTTGCGTGAAAAAATGACCAGTAAAAAGTAGCAGTAAAAATCAAAAAGTTACTGGCCAGTAAAAAGTATTCGAGCAGTAAAAAGTATTGGTAAAAAGTTAAAAAGTTACTAGCCATTAAAAAGTAACGGTAAAAAGTTAAAAAATTATCAGTCCGTAAAAAACAGTTGAGCAGTAAAAGGTAACAGTGGAAACTGAGGGTAAAAATGCGAACAGTAAAGATGAGATAAGAAAACAGTAATTGGCTTAAGCAGAAAACGGGAAAATGGGGAAAATTGAAAAGTTAAAAACAAAAATGAATGGACAGTAAAGAACCAGGAGACAAACTGTGGTTAGAAGCTTGCAAAACTGTAATGTATGGAAGCTTGAAAAACTGAGACTATGCTAGAACTTGCGAAACTAGGGGCAGAAAACTGTCTATAGTAGGACAGTAAAAGACTGACAGGTCCCAAAGGAACCAAAGTGGAAGGGTGAAAAAAGGGATGGACTGGACAGGAACCAGGAAATAGGAGGACTAGCATCCAACAGACCAGAGGAGGGCTGAGGACAAGGAACCGACAGCACCTACCCAGGAGTTTTGAAGGAGCAGACTCAGTTACTAGAAGTACCAGCCAAACCAGAAGAGCACCTGACCAGAGAGTACCAAGGGAAGAGCAGCAAACTATACTGCAATGGACAGAGAATACCCAAGGTGGGACAAGGAGGAGATAGCCAGGAGACAAGCAGCAGAACGGTTGGCAAGATACGAACTCAGAGAGCAAAGAGCAGCAGCAGAAGTAGGAAAACCAATGGGAGGACAATTAAGTTCAGAAGAAAGTATAGCTAAAGGGAGAACCAGGGACCTGATTGACATGGACCTGGTAGGAGAAAATTTGAGCCAGGAGACAATACTTGGAATAAGCAGGAGGACAGGGTCAGCAAGAGGAGAACCTGGCCCAAGCTTCAAGAATTGGCAAGAGGATGAGGAAGAAATTCGGAAGTATGAGGGACATCCACTATCACCCAGGACCAGCAGGAGGGAATTCCCAAGGCCAGGTGAAGGAGACACACAGCATTGCTGGAACCCCCAGACTAGAATGGCATCAGCATATGACCATTACCAGGAGGAGGAGAAGAAAGGAGGCAGCAGACCAGACACACCAAAACCAGGGGAGAAGACACCAGGTGATTTGGTGGAGACATTGGAAACGCTGAAGAAGAAATTGGAAGAAGTTCACACTGGAGACAGAATCCAGACAGGAGCAGCAGTACTGTCAGAGATGTATAAAACGGGTAAGCCAGCCCAGGTGAATCCCAGGAGACCAGTGGTACATTTTGCACAAGAGCAGTTTCAAGGAATGGAGCTGGAGGAAGATGAGGAGGACAGAAGACAGCTGGAGGAGTTAAAGGCTCGACAGCAGGCTAGAAGGCAGGCAGAAAGGGAACGAAGAAACCAGCAGGCAACAGAGGACCTGTACAGCAGGCAGATGGAGGAGCTAGGCCAGGCAGCCAGGTTCAGAGAGACAATGGAGGCTTGGGAAGAAAAGAATCGGGAGGAAATCAAACTGAAGGAAGCCATGAAGCTATGGCAGGAAACAAAGAGGCTTGAAGAGCAGGACCAGGAGAAGCAGAGACAGGAGGCTCTCAGAACCTGGCAGGAGACTCAAAGGAGAGAGGAGATGAAGCAGGCAGCTGAAAGAAAAGAAGCAATGCAGCAGGACTTGCTAAGACAAGAGGTTCTGCGATTATTACAAGAGGCACAGAGATTGGAGGACCAGAAGAAGAAGGAGGAAGAAATGAAAGAAGCTACCCGGCATGCGACCCTTTACAAATGGCAGGAGATATTGAAGAAAGAGAGCCAGAAACTCCAGGCCAAACCAAGGGCGGATCCGTGGGCAGCATATGACTATTCAGTGGTTCAGGGGGACAGACCAGGTCAGCTGAGGGAAGCAGAATTGATGGGAGCACCTTACACTACATCTGCTGTACCAGGAAGGCCAGGAACAGACCATTTCCCAACTTTGAGGACTTGGGTGAGCCCAACAGGAGGAGGCGGGGTACAGTCTACCTATGTAGATCACCTTACAGGTGATGAGTACAGACCAGAAGTCAACAGAACTGCATACTGCCCAAGCGGAGGAGCAGAAGCCGGAGCAGAAGCCGGAGCAGGAGTTCCTGACACAGGAACAGGATACAGAAGACCAGCGGAGATAATGAGAGGGATGCCATATGACACTAGGCCACCTGCAGGAATAGGAGTACCAGGGGATACAGCAGACAACAGTTATCCAGTGAGGCATGGTTCACCAGCCTACCCACCAGCTGTTAGACCCAGAGTACCCCCAGTGACAGGACCAGTCCTTGTGGCACAGAGGAAGCCGCTGACCTACACGAAGTACAAGGAAGGGACGAATCCAGATGCCCATATACGGTTGTTTGAGAGGACCCTATGGCACAACGGAGAAACTGATGAGCAGGTGATAATCAACCTGATGGGTACCACTTTGCTGGACAAAGTTGGTGCATGGTATGAGAATTTCCTGGAGAACCATGTCTACTGCTCATGGGAGGATGTTAAAGCTGCTTTCAGGAGGAGGTACAGAGACCAGACTACTGATGAGGCAGTATACAGGGAATTGAAGTCCTTCAAACAGGGGGACAGAGAGAAGGTACATGACTACTATGATCGGTTTATGACATTAATTAAATGTCTACAATCTGATCCAGGAGAAGGGTTCCGAATCACTAACTTTCGAGCAGGACTGCTGGAGTATATCAAGATCATTACCAGTGTGGCACCAGTCAGGAGTTTGACAGAGCTAGTGGATGCAGCCTTGAGATGCGAGGAGAACTGCACTGACTCTAGTGGTAAACCCACTAAGATTGAGGTGAAGAAAGTGGAGACCAGCAGTAAGGCAGCCACAGTGACCAGGAAGGAAACAAGCCAGGAGGCTCCAAGGAAAGCCTGTGGAATCTGTAAGAAGCTGGGCCATGACGATGCAAACTGTTGGTACAACCCAGCCAACCAGAGGGGGTCAAGTGCGAAGAAGGAAGGAGAAGAACCTGTTTGTGTCAATGAAGTATCTGCTTCTAAACCTGCAGGAACTTACAGTTACAGCCAAGGGTACCAGAGACCACCGAACCCCAGGGCAGGCAGTAGTCAACAGAGGAGTTATGGTGATCAACCACCGTGTTGCTTTTTGTGTGGAGGAGCAGACCACAGAAGCTGGAACTGCCCGAAGAAGGCACAATGGGATCAATTTTTAGCTGACCAGGAGAAGATGAACAAAAAACAGGATCACCATGTGAGCAATGTGGAAATTGAATGGCTGGATGAGCCACAGGACCTAGTGGACGTGGCCAATATGACCAGGGCTCAAAGGAAGAAGGAAGGATTACCTCCTATTGAAGACCAGTCCAAGGAACCAAAACCAAGGAAGGCCCAGACCAAGGAAGACTTGAAGGAGGATGAACGGCTCAGGGATTCTATGCTAGAAGCCCTGAAAGAGATTCAGCTCAAGGAGGAGCAGGAGGCCAGAGCAGCAGAGCAGACCAAGACTGCTCACTCTCATGAAGCTCAGGAGATGGCTGAAGCAGAGATACAAGACAGTGAGTGGGCAGGATTCCCAGATTCTGACGTCCTCAATTACAGCTTAAAGACTGCTCAACAGGGACCAGGAGTACCTGCAGAAACCAGTACAAGGGGGGACCAGGAGCAGGATTATGCAAACTTGGTGGGCAGGAGGATATTGGCCAGTCCAGTCACTGTGCCTTTGGGTCAGCTACTACAGATGGCTCCAAACATGACTCAGATGGTCAAGGCTCATGTGTTTCCGGAGTTAAGGGCCAGTAAAGGTTCTGGTCAAGGCGAAACGGAGGGGGTGGAGCAGATGACCAGAAAAGGAGGTCAACCAGGTCTGATACCCAGCTTGGCAGTAGATGTTGACACAGAATTGCCTATGTTAACTGTGCAGATTGGCAACGGGACCTTGAACAAGGTATTGCTAGACGGTGGATCTGGTGTCAATCTCATTACTGAAGAGGAGCAGAAGCGTTTAGGACTGAAGGACCCACAACCTGCTCCCTACAGATTGAAGATGGCAGACCAGACTGTGGTGGAACCAGTAGGGATAATCAGAAATGTGAAGGTACACATCCATAGCATTCCTTATCTGATTACACTGACTGTCATCAAGAATAAGGAAGTGAATGAGGAGTATAGCATGCTGTTAGGTCGTCCTTGGTTGATCGATGCAAAAGTCAATCATGACTGGGGTAGAAATCTGGTCACAATTCGAGGCAACGGGACTGTCAAGACAGTATCAGTGAGCCAGAAGAAGGAGTCTGGACCAGATTTACCTGAGGTATTGGTCTGCTACAACCTTATCGAAGGACTCATCGATGAAGAGGAGGAACATTGGCTGGCCACCAAGCAGGATGTACTGGTCGTTGAGACAGTAGCACTGCCCCAAAAAGATGGAGACCAAGACCCGGTGGCAGGAGCAGAAAGAGCCTATCTGGACCAGTTTCTGACAACCATACCAGAGTACTCGACCAAGGGACTGGTCGAACAGCAAAAGGGGGATAGTGGTCACACACGCCAAGAAGGGAACAGTTTAGATTACCAGGACAGAGCTGGCACCAGAGAGAAGCATACATCAGGTTCACAGGACCATGACAAGCGAAGCAAGGCAAGAGAAGACCAAAACCACCTGAACAAGACAAGAGAGGACCAGGGAGAAGACCAAGACCAGCAAAGGAAGAGAACAGAGGACATGGAGGCAGACCAAGATAGTGCAGGCCTCAAGGACCAAGACAACAGTTTTTTCAAGGATCAGGAAGAAGACCAAGACCAGCTGAACAAGACAAGAGAGGACTACGGAGAAGACCAAGACCACCTGAACAAGACAAGAGAGGACCAGGAAGAAGACCAAGACCAGCAGAGCAAGAAAAGAGAGGACATGGAGGCAGACCAAGACAGTGCAGGCCTCAAGGACCAAGACAACAATTTTTTCAAGGATCAAGCAGCAGACGAAGGTGAGTGGAGGAGGAACAGAGAGGACCAGGAGAGCAAAAATGAAGAGGGACATGACAAAGATCAGGAGAACAGGTGGGAAGAGGGCCAGAGTTTAGAAAAAGGAGATGAGGGCAAAATAGAGAAAAAAATAATAGAAAAAAGAAAAAAAAAAAGAGGAAGTAATCAGAAAAGGGGTAGGAGAGAAAGAAAGGAAGCAGCTAGCAGTATTGTGCGGGGTAGTGGGAATCAGCCCTCTAAAACAGGAACAAGAGATGGGACAGCAGAAGGAGCGCTATCAGACAAGAGGAGGCGGCAAACAGGGTTTCAGTAGGAGCGGCTGCCAAAGCAGAGAAAAGCAAGAGCATTGTGAGCCAAGAGGAGGAGGCAGCCAGGATTATAGCAGGAGCGGTTGCCAGGGAGACCAACAGCAAGAGCTTGAAGACCAGAAGAAAGTGGTTGGAGACCAAGAAGATGAGGCAGCAGCCAAGATAGAGGACCAGAAGAACGGGAGTCTGGAGAAGGATCAGCAGGACATCAGTCCAAATGACCAAGAATACAGGGACCAGCCAAGGTGGACCAGAGATGGAGGAGGTAAGAAAAATAAAAAAGAGAAAAATGAAGGAACTGACCAAGAGAAATGGGACCCACAGGAGGTAGAACAAGAGCAGCAAAGATCCAAAGACCAGGCTAGGATGCCACAGGGATCTAGAGGAGGACACCAAGTCAAGAGGATGGGTGGGCAGAGGAGTAGTCCAGTACAGCTCTCCAGTAGCCCAGAGATGGTTTTACTGTTGGCACCCACCAGGCAGCTGCCAGTATTAGAGGAGCAGCACCAGGACCAGCACCAGGACCAGCCCCTGGAGCAGTCCGAGGAGCAGCGCCAGGACCAAGTTATAACAAACCAGCCAGAGGAGCAAGATCCTATAGACCAACAGGAGGAGCCAAGTGTGGATTTATCCACAAGCCAGGTAGACACCACGATCTCAACTAGATCAGGAGGGGCATGGCAGCAGGCACCAGAAGACCAAGTGAGTATCACCAAGGAGGTGGGCATGTTGGTTCAGCAGTGGCAAGTGGCATTGGCACAAGCATCTCGTGTGCAGGATTTGCAGGAGCAGGAGGATCGGTCTGGCCCCAGCTACCAAGACCTTATCAGCTTCAGGCTTAGTCAAGAGGAGAAGATTCGGGAGTTGACTAACCAGCTCCAACTTGCTCAGCAGCGGTTAGTGGCACTTCAGCAGGACCAAGAGAGGGAGAGCCAGGCTTGGGTTGATCAGGGGGTCCAGGCAGAGGTACTCAGGACCAGGAGGATGGAGTTGGAGGTCAAGACCAATGCCCGATTGAACAACTTCGACCGATTGGCACTAGAGAATCAGCAGTTGAGTACGAAGAGTACTGGTAGGACCAGTGGTAGACTCGGTTTTAAATTTTTTGACACTTTTTAATTTTTGGCTAACTACATAAAACTAGAAAGCCGGAGCATCTGAGGGCAGATGCAGACTAAAAGGGGGATAATGTTAAAGGGATTTTCTGCCTTTTTACCTAGGAGCAGTTAAATAGGAGCAGGAACAGTAAACTGCTAGGAGCAGTAAAAGCAGTTAGGAGCAGTAAAACAGTTAGTTACTGCAGATTTCTTAGTTACTGCGTTTTGGATGAAGTTTTGACAGTCGGATGAAAAATCGACTTGGATGAAAAACGGACTGATTGGAGGGTGGCGGCTAGGGTTTGGGGGGGGTTAGTGAGGAGTGAGGGTGGCGGCTCTCACTCTCTCTCTCTCTCCCCTTGGAGTTTGTGCAGCTATGGAGGATTAGGAGAAGGTTAGGATGGTGGTAGTAGGAGCAGGATTGATAGGGCAGGACTGATTGTATGAAGCAGTGAGTAATGGGAAAACAAGGACTCTTTTGAGCAGATTGAGTGTATACATTGAATGCTAGGATCTGTAGTCAGATTTGCTTTGTGGGTTCTTGCATTAATGGAGCAGTAGATCAGGGCAGTATGGTTAGAATCTGGTGCTGTTCAGGGACAGAATGGTGATGAGCAGAATTAGTTAGGTGGGTACTAAAATTTCGAGGGTTTCTTCTTAGATCTGGACAGTAAACTTAGCTTCCAAAGGGTGAGCTAAATCACCCTTTAACAGTGGCCCTTCGATGCTCTCAACTGCCCAGCATCCCATACTCTTTAGCTTACGACCTCTAGGGCGGGGGGTACTTCTTAAAAGAAATCTAGAGTACGTTCCAGGTTTGATGACCCCTACTCTTGCATAGACATGGGATGCTTTACTTGAATTGCCCTGAGTGCGCTCTACTTCAGCCAGAGCTGAATGAAGCAACTTGCCACAGCCCTTCCCATCTACAGCATGGACTTAATCAATGGGGGCATCAGATTTGCTGCAGTCCGGTATGTTGCATTCCGGAACTGGTTCAAATGGACCATGAAATTCATCTATAGACACGAGCTGATCTCCCTCCTGCTCTAATCTTGAAGCGAGGTGACTACGGGCATGAAGCGGGTTGCTGTCCATCCCCTCCGAAACTTACGAGTATCTATCCAGAGATGGGAAGTCTGAAAATCAAATCTGATACCAAATGAGACATCCAGGTCACTTATATAGAGAATGATAGTATTAAGCATGGAGTCGCCTTCTTTTAAGTTATTTTCTTTACTTTTTAAAGTGGGTTACATTGATGGACGCCGCTAATAAAAGACGGCAGTTTTTTTAACAGGGAGGCTAACATACAGTAAGTTACTGACAGTATGGAAGTTGAACCAACTTCCTTGGACCAACAATGAAGTCCAGGATATGAAAATCTTACGACATTTATGTCTTGGTGCCTTCGAGGAATTCTAAACATTTAGTCAGTTCATAGATTGTTGAGGCAGCAATGTCATGGATTAATCTGAGACTCTCGTAGTAGCATTCACAGAGATGATAACCAGATCGAGTGCAAAAGCTAAGCTCGAATTTAGAAGAGAGCAACGTCAAGAGAGGTTACGTAAGTTAGCGTGCAGGGACAGTTTAGGTACTCCATACAACTTGCGTTCAACAATGGGAAGGAAGGGAGGGAAGTCTAATCAGGCTGGTGTTAGCAAGGAAATGGGAGACGGCGTCGGGTTTGACGATGGAGAGGTTCAGCCAGTTAAATTGGCATTTTTAGACGGAGAGGCTTCTTCACGTCAGAAAGAAAGTAGAAGGGAGGTAAGGGACTGCGATGCCACTGGTTATCGTTCTAGTCAAACCATAGATTTCGTGTCGCATTTTCTGGGCAGCTATTGAAATGCTTGCAATTCGGGTGTTGAATCTAGGGTTCAACTATCGAAGGCAGTCCAGTGCCTAAGTCTCTTCAAACCCTCCCACGGTCCGCATGCTCGTACGCTCCACGACCCTCTCTTGCCTGCGATTCTAATTTGAACTTCTCTTTTGTTGTCGAAAGTAATGCGACTGGGTGGATTATGTGCGCAAGATGTAAGATCAGGGTCCGAAGACTCCTCTTTGGGTCAGACGAGGCAGCAGCGGCCTAAACGAGTACAAGGCTCTAAGACTTCACGGAGTCTCAAATCCGTGTTGGAATCCACTTCAGGTTTGCAGTATCGAGGAATGGAGGACCTGGCAGCTGCAAGAGCCCTAGGAGATGAGGAACGTATGGAAGTTGACGAGGTAAATCTCAAACCAAGCATCTATTAGTCCTTCAACTGTGCCGAGCAATCTTGTAGGTCAGTAAACGACTTTGCTCTTGTATGCATCAACTTTAAGTAGAGCAGAGGCTGCAGTGACATGGATGACCTGTACCGACAGGTTTCTGAAATGCATCATTACTGAAATTCAATCTGTATTTGAACTACATGATGACTCCGGTCACTGCATCCAAGTCATTAGTACGTCAGTCCATTCTCTTTGACTGAGAAGACAGTGGTCGGCAACTTATCTTATCACGTGAGGCACAGGTTAGGACTAATGAGGGCTGTGAGAGAGTGATCGGCCCTTGCAAAGTTGCAATGGGGCTCCTTAACCATGTTCTCTTGTTAACCAGGGTCATAATATGGAGCTGCCTGAGGTGAGAGTTAGAGGGGTTAAGGGTAGAAGTTGGAGAATAGCTACAAAGGCAGACTGAAGACTGTCCGTGGGTGTTAGTCTCGGGACACGGTCATAGGGCCATCAGGGTGTCCCTTTGAGTACCGGACCTGAGACCGTTGGGTCTTCCACGGGCGCGCGGTTCAACTCTGAGACAATCAAGGAAGCTAGACAGGTGTAGTCCCAACCAAGACCCCGTGAACACCAAGAGAGGGAGAGAAGCAAGGGGATTCCAAGAGGAGGCTCGGTAGCCGGGACAGTGCAAGGTAAGGATCAGAGACTCGTGAGTTTAGACAAGCAATAGTAATCAATAAGCAAGATTCATACACACGAGATAGGTGAGGGCAGAGGGTGGAGAAGGCATGGTGTAGTATTAGCTGAGTAACCCAAGACTGTCCATGAACACCAAGGTTCAGGCGCTTACATGAAGGGGCAAACTGTTCTAGGGAAACCAGCTGCTCTGAGACCGGACTCGACTCTAACCGCAAAACTGAGGAGTGAGTTCTCTACCCTGGGTACCTTGTTGATACTAATCTAACTAGACTTCTCCTTGTAACTCCTTGTTGCACTATCAGTTCCACCGTCCTAGGCTATCCTCGCTGGCCTTGCTAGGGCAATAACATTTTGCCCTCTCTCGGAGAGTGCAATTAGTCCCGAATTGTTGGACTTCAGCCACGCGTTCGCCGATGAGCAGGTCTCTGATCCGGCCTGGTCTCTTGTCGTGGTACCTGTGCATGTCGACGAGGAGGTGCTTGGTCTCCGTAAATGGCTGCTATGGCTGCACCCACCCCCTTATGGATTAGGTTATGTTTAGACCGGGAAGTGATAGAATGCTGATATACGTCATAAACGGTTTTTCCTAGGATTTTGTTGCAAGCAGGGCATTGCACATGGTCAGCTTCAGGATCACTATAGAGGTTGATCAAATCCGGATTTGCAGAAATATAACGTTTAACTTCTTCAACAGCAATTTCTAACTCGTCCCTGGCTTCATCCTCATCACTCGCCTGATCTTCAAGACCGAACTCTTCTTCTAGCTTTTTTAATGCTTCCTTATGTTTCCTAAAGGATTTGGGTCGCGTGGTAACCTGGCTTGGTGATGCGTGGGTTGCAGGGAACAGACTTGGCGAAGCTTGGGTTGCAGGAGGCAGGCAAGGTGACGGCTGTGGAGTATCCTCGGGATCCGTGAAATGCTCAGGGATATGGACTCGGTCATCTTGGGTTTCGATGTCGGAGATGGCCGCCAACTGATGGTCTTCCAGTGGATGTATGGCAGGGCTGAAGGGTGCGAGCTCCACGTGCGGCAGTGGAGACATGGCCTCGAGCTCCATGTTGTCCCAATCGTTTTCTGACTGCTCTAACTCCAAGGCTACGAGTGCTTCATCGATGCACTCGTTCAAGAAGTCTTGCGGGGGATCCTTGGCTGTTTGGGGGTGGGTGCGCAGCTACTGATATGCATTGGATGCAATCAATTTGGCTGCATTGTGCACCCACCCGACCTTGTTGGCCTCGAATGTCTACATTGCAAGTTCTGCAGCGACCTTCTGCTCCTGGATTTGTGCCACATCCTCGTTGCTATGTGAACTCTGCCCCTGTGATGCCAAGGTCTTGCACCTGGCCAAGTACTCTTGGTTCTGCTGCTCCAACTGCTTGGTGTGCTCCAACGTGGTCGCCTTCTCCCTGGTAAGCATTTCCACGCTTGCATGGGTGGCGGCTAACTCTAGTTCTAAATTAGCAACCTGGTCTCGGAAATTAGATAGTGTCTGCGTTGTTTCCTCTTGTTGTTTGCGATGCTCTGTACGGGCCTGCTCCAGCAGGCGTTGTGCTTGCTCCTTGGCTCCTTGGATTGCAGCAGTCAGTCGACGCTTGTACCGTTCTTCCATGCCCTGATGTTCCTCCTTCTCCTTCTCTGCAGTGCGGATCCACTCCAACATCTCTGTCATGCAGCCCGTGAGTGCGGTGGTTTTGGTGTGGAATTTGGTTGCCATGGGTCCCCAGGCTGTTGCTGCTACTGCTGCTGCTGTGATCGGCTCCTCGCTCCTGGGGCGCTTGTTGGGACCAGGGAGAGCGGGGTCTCGAGCCGTGGCCGTGGCGATCTCCCTCTGGATGTCAAAGAAGGTTCCCATGAGTGGCGGTCTGTTGTATCTCTTGTGGAAGGCCAAGAAATGGGCGATGTAGGCTGTTAAAAACGGACCCACGGGGCTGCTGTAATTGAGGCGGTTCCGGTACCCACGCATCTGGATGAGAAAATTCTCTTCCACCATGAGGCCCCAATTAATCTTCTCTCCGAGGTGAGCCAAGAGCAGTAGGGACAACTGCGATGGCAGGATGCCATTGTAGTTGTTCTGGAAGTATACCTGGGATAGAACACCACGCATTCTCAAAAACCATGGATCCTTCATGTGATTGCCTAATGCGAAGACATCATACCTTGTATCCTTCCGGGGCTCCAAGCTGCCTACGCGAGCCAAGACGTCAGGTTGGGGATAGCGCGAGCCTTCGTTCCACGCGGTGGCGCCTAGTTCGTCCCAGCCGAAGAACTTGTGGAGATACCTGCTGGTATACTCCACAAGCACACCCTCGACAACACCAGCCGGGTGAGTTGCTGACTCACTCTGAGTGCGCATAGAGTTCACGAATTCGGTGCAATGCTTGATGTTAACCTTCCCATCGAGCGAGGTCCAGTAACGTGCTAACCCTGTCTCTGTGAGCCAGATGAGGTCCGGCTGCCTCTTCCATTCCATGATCATGCGTGGGACATGGAATGGCGGCTGGACCTTGCGGCTCTCCATGTATGCTAATTCGGTGCAGTGTCTCGCAGGTACGTAGCAGTGGCAGTTAGAGCGTAATGCAGGGAGCTGAAGAGATGAGGAAGAAGACAATGAGCAGTCAAGGCCTTGGGATACACTCAGCACGTACTCAGGGAAATGCGTGGAGAATGGTGCACCGAGACACCATGAAGACAGAGAGGTGGACAGACGCAAAGGTAAAAGGGAGCTGAGGGAGGGAATTGGATGGTGAGCTGAGGCAGCTCCATGGGACCTTGGCGGCCGTGACGGGATAGATGGGAGCTGGAGGAGACAGTCTGGCTGGACTCTACCTAGCTGCCTGCCCCGCGATGATTGTGGCGGCTGGGGCCTATGAGTGCGGGGGCTAAGGGGAACTTGAAGTGCCCCCTCGATGTGAGTGTCCATGGAGTCTTGGCTACCATGTAGGCATACTTGAACTAGGCTAATGTGAATTTCCATGGGGTCCATGGGTTCCTTGGTCTGAGTTGTTTCCTCGGGTTCCTCATCATTTTGTGCCTCAGTGGCCATGGTTTTATAAATCTCCCCAAGGCTAAGCGTGGGGGCGGTTTCCGTGGTGACCGAATGATAATGCTTAAGTTTGGTGGAATTAACAATGGTGGCATGTTTGTCAAAGTAATCGTTATTTACCAATAGGACAGTATTATTTGGAAGCACCAGCTGAACCCGGTACGGCCCATGCCATATTGATTCAAATTTAGTCTTCCTAATTTTTGGGTCTCGGGGGCACCATAAAACTTGGTCACCTTTTTCAAAAGCCCGGATTAATTTGGAAGCTTGGAAATACCTTGCAGTTTTTTCCTGTTTGTTTTGGATGTTTTTAAGTGCAAAGGCTCGAACTTCCTCTAGATGGTGGATGTCCCTTAGACGAGCAGCCAGGACTCGATGGGGCGTGTAGTCCTTGGGATCCAGGGATTGGAACGTGGGGGCTATGTATTCGGTAGGTAATAGAGGTTGTGTACCATATACCATTTCGAAGGGGCTTACGTGGGTAGCTGTTTTTGTGGCAACACGGTATGCCCACAGGGCTGCAGGCAGACAATCATCCCAATCACTCTGATTTGCATGTATGAACCTGCGTAACATGTTGATCAAGGTTTTATTGGTAGACTCTGCCTGTCCATTTCCTTGGGGGGAGTAGACTGTGCTAGTTCTGTGTTTGATGATGTGATTATCTAAGAGGTCTTCTATCACTGCGTTTACAAAATGGCTTCATTGATCGGACATTATCTCAAAGGGGCAGCCAAAACGGGTAATAATATTTTCATATATGAAAGTTGCTGTGACCATGGCCGTGTTCGTTCTGAGAGGTTTTGCCTCAACCCACTTGGTGGTATAATCCGTGGCTACCAAGATGTATTTGTACCCCTGTTTGGTTGCGGGTCTAATGGGACCAACAAAATCTAGCCCCCAACGCTGGAATGGTCCCAACGGCGGGATGGATTTTAATGGTACACGGCCTTGATATTGAAAATTCGTGGTAGAAATTTAACATGCATGGCAGTGCTTAACGTACTCGTCGACATCCTTGTGTAATGTTGGCCACCAATAGCGGGCAGTCAAAATTTTCTTGATCGTGGTGTCAGGGCCTTGGTGACCACCTGCAGGTCCGTCATGGAGAATGGCGATTATATTTTTTTCCTCTCCTGTGGGGACGTAGAGGCGGGTTTCCTGGTCTGGCCCAAGGCGGTAGAGTTGTCCCTGAACCACGGTATATGGCAAGGTTGTGCGTACAAAACTGACTTTCCTTGTCCTTGAAAGGCCTTCTGGTGTTACGCCTTGAGTTAGATAGCGTATGATGTCTCCACGCCAGTCCGTGGGAATACTAATTTCAAGGCTAGCAGTCTGGATATACGGCTCATTAAATGAATAATCAATGCCTTCCTCGGTTGCCTTGGAATCCCTGGATAGGAAATCAGCCACTATGTGCCGTTTGCCTGGTACGTAAACCACTTCAAAATCATATTCCAGGAGAATCATGATCCAGCGGGCTACGCGCCCTGTGACCAAGGGTTGATTTACCAGGTAAGATAAACTGTGATGATCAACCATAAAACGGAACTTGTTGCCTAGTAGATAATGGCGGAATTTCTTGACAGCATAAATCATGGCCAAAGCTTCTCTTTTGGTGGTAGAATAATTCTTTTCTGCTTGATTCAACACGCGACTAGCGTATGCTATTGGTTGGTCATATTTTCCATTCAAGTTCTGAGCAAGCATGACGCCCACAGCGATATTGGAGGCATCTGTATGAACATGGAATGGTTTGGACTAATTTGGGGCTATTAGAATAGGGGCCCGAGAATAAGCTATCTTGATTTTTTCCAAGGCGGCCTGGGCTTCAGGGGTCCAGTCCTGAGGGTACTTGTATTTTGCTTGGTTCAATGCTGTGATAGGGGCAGTGATATGGGCTAACTTCTCTATGTATATTCCGTTAAATTGAGATAAGCCCAATATTCGTTGTATCCCCTTCTGATCTGTGGGAGGGGTGATGGCTAGGATATCCTTGATTTTTTCGGGATCCGGGAGTTTTCCGTATTTGCATACAATGTAGCCGAGGATCACACCCGCAAAGAAGAGAAACATACATTTCTCTGCATTCAAGCTAACCCCGTTGACTCGGCAAGCTTCGAATATTTGCCTGAGTTGTGACACATGATCTTTAATCTGTCCATCAACCATTCCATCATCGAGATATATTCTAAAGAAACTTTTCATGACACGTTGGAAAGTCATGGGTGCATTTTTAGCTCCGAAAGGCATTCTTTCAAATTGATAAGGTCCCCACTCGGTAGAGAAAGCCGTTTTATTTTTATCGTGCTCAGCCATGGCTACTTGGTAATATCCTGAAAAACAATCTAAGAAAGAGTACATCTCATGACCAGCTACTTCATCAATAATTTCTTCCATGTAAGGCAGGGGGTAATGGTCTTTCTTGGTAGCCGCATTCAATTTACGAAAATCTATGCAGATTCTCAAGGTTCCATTTTTCTTGGGAATAATCACCATGGGAGATAACTAGGGTGCAGAGTCTACTGGTGAAATGAACTTGGCTTTCAAGAGTTTGTCCAGTTCAGCCTTGACTCGTACTGCGTAATTCGCGTTCATTCTGTATCTTCGTTGTTGGACTGGTGTGGCATTCGGGACTAGGTCTATAGTGTAATGTGCTAGCGTTGGAGGTATCTCTTTCAGATCTTCGTGGCCCCATGCAAAAATGTCCTGATATTCATGGAACAGGGCTATCGCGGCTTGTTTGATTTGCTCAGGGGCATCAGCGTTGATTTTGATATACTTGGGATTTTCTATGGTTCCCAAGTTTACTAACTCTACTTTGTCTTTAGCACCATGAGACCAACCAGTAATCACTTCCTTTTGCAGAGCTTGGTCTGCAGGAATAGCATTTACGGTTACTGCTTCTTGAGTTTCCTGGGAAAAATGTGGAGGTATGTCCATTTTGTCTTGCTCAGCTACCATGCTGGCCAAGTGAATTTCTGCTACTCGAATCAAGTCAGGGTTGGCTTGGAAAACCAAGGCTTCTTGGGATGGGGAAAGACCATCTTCCCAGCTTGTTCCTGCCTTGTGTCAAATCTGGTTTGCTTTTGCCCTGGTGATGCAGCTATCCACTGGGATGACCACGGTTATTCCTTGTCGCTGAATTCGGATCTGATTCCTGGACCAATCGTGTACAGCATTCATATCTCTCAGCCATGGTCTTCTCAGGATGACAGGGAAGCTAGTGCTATCAGGCATATCAATTACTACAAAGGTAGCTGGGGTAGATACTCCATGTGTAGTAATGGCTACGGTTGATATTATGCCCAAGGGTGTTACTGGGGCATCATTTGCCATGCGCAGGATAAACCGGGCTAACTTGGGTGATGGTAATCCCAATTGTTTTCTTAAATAATTGCTCATAACATTAACCCCTGATCCTCCATCTACTAATACATTGGTTAATTCATGGTTCCCAAGTTGTAAATGTATAACTGCAGCATCCGGATCCAAGGTAGTAGCATTAACTTCAACAACCTCTCGATTGGATGGTTCATCCGGTGAGGCTGTTTGTTGTAAGTATTTCTGAAGTTCTGGGCTTAATTTGATTAACTTGGACAATGTGATGGTGACATTGGTGTCATTTAAGATCTGTTGTAATGACGAGGTGTCGTGTGAACCTTCTAGGCCCTCTTGTAGGTCTTGCCTGATTCTATGCAGCCTTTCCCAATGATTTTCTGAAAATGGTTTTCTGTGTTCAACCACATGGTCGTCCGTGGTAGTTTTGGATCTAGTGGTTACCACGGCCGTGCTGATTGTGGATACATTAGTTTCGACTCCATGGACCTCAGTAAGTGTGACTCCTCCTCGTCGAGGGGTTCCAGGGGCTTTCTGAAGTTCTCTGGTGCCATGATTCCTTGGGTTAGTACGGTACTGGGCCCATCTCTGGTGTAGCTGTGGACACTCTCTCCGTCGATGGGTTACCGATCCACATTCCCAGCAGGCATCTCTGCGGCTGGGCTGGAAAGCATCAACATTGATTTCCTCTGGAGACACGGCTGCCGTGGTAGGACGAGGACGGCGGTTCTCTTCAGTTCGAGACGGAGTATTAGCATACCAGCAACGTCCTCCATGGATTTTTCCACAGTTGGAGCAGGGGGTTACTGGTGGTCTATTTTCTGGTCGTAAATTTGGCAAAGGTAGCAAGGGTGTCTGGGTTTTGTTCAAGGCCCCTAACTCTTGGCTAATGTCATTTGCCGCACTCAGAATATCTTGCAAAGTCTTAACTCCACGGATTACAATGCCTTGTTGAATCCATGGTAACAGTCCCTTTTTAAACCATTCGCAAAGATAATCTTCCTCAGGTCTCTGACTTAGTTTGTCAACCAGTTGTTTGAATCTATCGTAGAACTTGTCTACGGGTTCATTTCTGTCTTGAGTAATGCTACCCAAAGCTCTTAGGACCTCAGAACTGGTTTTAAGTTTTCTAAATTTATGTAGAAAACTTCGTTCCATGTCTTCCCAGGTTGCGTGGGAGTGTTTAGTTTCAAAATCAATGTACCAATTAATGTGGTTTCCTTGGAGTGTGGTTTCCTTCGAAAATGTTTTGGAGATCTTCAGTGCTGGTGACCCCATTTGTACGGGCAAAAACTTTGAAACGTCTGATGTGCCAATCTGGATCTCCTGATTCATCAAAAACAGGGTATGAGATTTTGGGATACGTGGTATGTTTACCTAGGTCCCCTTGGCTAGGTCCTGTGGCAGCAGTATGATTTTCCCGGGGTAACGTTGTGGACCTTATAGTCTCAGGGAGGGCCTCTGAAGCCTGAGCCATGGGATGGAGAGCCTCCTGTGTCCTGCTTTCTTGTAGTGTGTGATATTGTGCACTGAGTAACTCTAACTTGGCGTTCGTAGCCTCGTTTTTGGCTACCAGATCAGTCATTTGTTGCCTCCTCCATACTAGAAATTCTTTCCTGGATTCGGGGTCCTCCTGTTGAGCAGCGTCTTCTGCTTCATTAATTCGCTCCAAAGGGAGTTTCCTTGGAGGCATGGTGAGAGTTTAGTTTTCAAGGAGTATTTGGAATAACCTCAGCAGACCATCCCCAGCATGGTCGCCAAAATGTTAACCTGGGTCATAACATGGAGCTGCCTGAGGTGAGAGTTAGAGGGGTTAAGGGTAGAAGTTGGAGAATAGCTACAAAGGCAGACTGAAGACTGTCCGTGGGTGTTAGTCTCGGGACACGGTCATAGGGCCATCAGGGTGTCCCTTTGAGTACCGGACCTGAGACCGTTGGGTCTTCCACGGGCGCGCGGTTCAACTCTGAGACAATCAAGGAAGCTAGACAGGTGTAGTCCCAACCAAGACCCCGTGAACACCAAGAGAGGGAGAGAAGCAAGGGGATTCCAAGAGGAGGCTCGGTAGCCGGGACAGTGCAAGGTAAGGATCAGAGACTCGTGAGTTTAGACAAGCAATAGTAATCAATAAGCAGGATTCATACACACGAGATAGGTGAGGGCAGAGGGTGGAGAAGGCATGGTGTAGTATTAGCTGAGTAACCCAAGACTGTCCATGAACACCAAGGTTCAGGCGCTTACATGAAGGGGCAAACTGTTCTAGGGAAACCAGCTGCTCTGAGACCGGACTCGACTCTAACCGCAAAACTGAGGAGTGAGTTCTCTACCCTGGGTACCTTGTTGATACTAATCTAACTAGACTTCTCCTTGTAACTCCTTGTTGCACTATCAGTTCCACCGTCCTAGGCTATCCTCGCTGGCCTTGCTGGGGGAGTAACATCTCTTTAGATTTTTTGTACAAAGTATGGAGTGTGGCAGTGGACTGATAGGTTCAGTGAAGGCTCAGGTGAGGGATGATGAGGGCCGTGGGAGAGTGATCAGCCTCTAGCAGACTTTTAAAGCGTAGTTAAGCTTGTATTGTTTTGATTTTTTGTACAAAGTATGGACCGTAAGAGTGTGGTAGGCCCCGATCAGAGTTGCAATGGGCAGTGGATTCATTGGTTCTTTCAAGGCTCGGGTGAGGACTAATGTGGGCTCTGGGAGAGTGATCGGCCCCTAGCAGAGTTGCAAAGGGCACTGAAGCTACTATTCTTTTATTCTTTTAAACAAAGTATGGACTGTAAGAGTGTGGTTGGCCCCGATCAGAGTTGCATTGGCAGCGACGAATTAAGCTCATACAAGGAGTGGGAACCTTCTAATGAGGGCTGTGGGAGAATGATCGGCCCCTACTGGGTTGCAATGAGGCTGGGTAAGCTTCTATTCTATTGAATTTCTATACACTGTATGGATTGTGGGTGAGTGGTCGGCTCCGTTCAGAGTTGCAATGGGCAATGAAAAGATTGGTTCTTTGAAGGCTTGGGTGAGGACTACTGTGGGCTGTGGGAGAGTGATCGGCCCCTAGCAGAGTTGCAGTGGACAGTTACGCTACGATTCTTTTGTTTGTTTGTACAAAGTATGAACCGTAAGATTGTGGTAGGCCCCAATCTGAGTTGCTTTGGCAGTGGATTGATTGGTTCTTTGAAGGCTCGAGTGTGGATTACTGTGGGCTCTGAGAGAGTGATCAGCCCCTAGCAGAGTTGCAGTGGGCAGTGAAGTTACTATTCTTTTATTCTTTTATACGAAGTATGGATTGTGAGAGTGTGGTAGGCTCGGATCAGAGTTGCATTGGCAGCGACGCATGAAGCTCATTCAAGGGGCGGGATCCTTCTAATGAGGGCTGTGGGAGAGTGATCGGCTCCTAGCACAGTTGCAATGTGCAGTTAAGCTACAGTTCTCCTGTTTTTTTGTGCAAAGTAAAGACTGTAAGAGTGAGGTAGGCCCCGAACAAAGTTGCAAAGGCAGTGGATCAGTTGGTTTTTTGAAGGCTCGGATGAGGACTAGTCTGGGCTGTGGGAGAGTGATCGGCCCCTAGCAGAGTTGCAATGGGCAGTTAAGCTACGATTCTTTTGTTTGTTTGTACAAAGTATGGACCGTAAGAGTGTGGTAGGCCCCGATCAGAGTTGCAATGGGCAGTGGATTCATTGGTTTTTTCAAGGCTCGGGTGAGGACTAATGTGGGTCGTGGGAGAGTGATCAGCCCCTAGCAAAGTTGCAAAGGGCGGTGAAGCTACTATTCTTTTATTCTTTTAAACAAAGTATGGACCGTAAGAGTGTGGTAGGCTCTGATCACAGTTGCATTGGCAGCAACGCATGAAGCTCATTCAAGGCTTAGGTGACGATAATTGTGGTCTGTGGGAGAGTGTTCGGCCCCTAGTAGAGTTTCAATGGGGCTGGTTAAGCTTGTACTGTTTTGATTTTTTGTACAAAGTATGGACTGTAAGAGTGTGGTAGGCCCCAATCAGAGTTGCAATGGGCAGTGGAAAGATTGGTTTTTTGAAGGCTCGGGTGAGGACTACTGTGGGCTGTGGGAGAGTGATCGGCCCCTAGCAGAGTTGCTGTGGGCAGTTAAGCTACAATTCTTTTGTTTGTTTGTACAAAGTATGGACCGTAAGAGTGTGGTAGGCCCCGATCAAAGTTGCAATGGGCAGTGGATTCATTGGTTCTTTCAAGGCTCGGGTGAGGACTACTGTGGGCTGTGGGAGAGTGATCGGCCCCTAGCAGAGTTGCAATGGGGCTGGTTAAGCTTGTATTCTTTTGAATTTTTGTATAGTGTAGGGACTGTGGAAGAGTGGTCGGCCCCGATCAGAGTTGCAGTGGCAGTGGATCGAATGGTTCTTTGAAGGCTCAGGTGAGGAGTAATGAGGGCCGTGGGAGAGTGATCGGCCCCTAGCACAGTTGCAATGAGATGTTATTGATGGTGGGATCAACATGCTTGTAGGACCAACACCCTCCGGTCGACGATGTTCATGATGAAGATGCGCTAGCGTTGACACAGAAGACAGATTGCCAGGACAAAGATTCTGATGGCGACGAGGACTCCATTGGCAATGCATATGCTGGAAACGAGGACGACATTCGAACACGACAGAGGGTCAACTCTGTCTCGATAATTGCAGATATCCGGTTGCAGCCACTTAGCGCATCCAGATTTAACATTCCCCTGTGTCGAATGCAGCCCATGCCGATGGTCCGTCCAACCTTACCGAGGGATCTCTCAAAACTCGAGCAGGAGTTTGTTCACGGATATCGCGAGGGTGCAGCAGTATTCTATGTGTCAACTACTGACGAGGACGGCAAGACCAGAGAGGTTACCGAGGCTGACCCGTGGAAGTGGGGACCAATTTGGACTAAGAAAAATGAGGAATTTAATAACTTCCTTCTGACAATTCTAGAGTTAGCTTCCTTCACAAACACAATGTTCTTTGTGTGTAATGGCAACCATCGATACCAAGCCTAGACAAACCATATTGATCGATTGCACAAGATGGAGGAGTCCTGGCATTACCTTGTTGACTCCATTCTATTAGACACTAAGGGGAGAATCGGTCTTGTCATGCAGTTGATGCACAATATCAACAAGTAAGTAATATTGCTTTTCACTAACCAATCTTTTCAAGCAAATATGTAAGTGATTAAAGGTATTTCGTATATAGGTGATTTGAGGTATTTACTTGCTTATGAATTGTTTTAATATTGTCCCCTGTGATAGGCACACGGAGGACTCTCATGTCAAAACCAATCTAGTTCATACCCTCTTCAGGGTTCAAAAATATGGCTTGATGCCTTTGGAACAATTCAAGGATATCTTGTCGGATTCTGATTTGAAAAAATGTAAGAAATCGAAGCACATTACATGGCAGACCTTGCCGATTAAAGTGTTTACGAGCTTCATCTTCCAGGTATGTTCACAATAAAGCGTATCAGGAAGGGCTTATGCCATAGTATAGCCCCAGTTATATCAGTAGTTCATTCAGGGATTGGTCGGTAACATGTTGATCCTGATGGGGGCTATATGGCGGGATTATTTGTTTGCTTTCATTTCCCATCGATTTCTTCCAGGATATCTGTGGCAAACTGTCCCAATGTTTTTTTTTTTAATAATTAAGGATGCGCAGCTAACGTGTTCTTTTCTATTTGGACTATCTGTGTTTTAGCATGAGATTAGCCGTGCGGCCGACGATTGTCTAAGAGGTTTCTTGGAGCAGAACGATGGTGACGTCTCCGAAGCGGAAAAAGTGTTTGCTATGAAAGCAGCCGTGAAGAAGGTAACGGAAAAACTCAGGCAAAAGATGAATAAATTTGTTGCTGTGGCAAATCCCAAGCTGACACCGGCTTGGTTAGGTGAGGTACATAAATTCCGGCCCAAGCTCCATAATGCAATTTGCGTTAGACTCTATGTGGTATTGACGCAACACTTTTTAAATATACGATTTAACAGTCTTGCTTCACAAAGGCATACTTTTAAGTAACATTGAATGCGGGGCACTTGGCTTCCCACGAACTGCTTGGTACATAATGCTACAGTGTTGAACTCATCCGACTCTTGCTTTTTCGGAGATTTCTACTTGCAGTTGCTCCTCTTCTGAATTAATGACTCACCGTGCCGCTCTTTGTATGCTAGGTCGAGTGACATTACGCTTTCAACTCCAGTAACACGGAATTGACCATGGAAAAGCTGCAGCTCATGGTGACCGCGAAGGCCTCAGCAGCAGCAAACATCAAGTGGCTCGAGTTCTTTAATTCCTCTGCTGCCACCCGCGAGGCCCGGAAGATCCCTCCAAAGCCTGTCAACGAAGAGAAGCTTACTCTATGGCTCCATAAAGCCACATTCTGGGCAGAGGTATGACCTTCACCACAATACCCCCTACTTGTGCACGAATCCTGATCCACCAATTTTTATAGAGATGCATAGTCAGGTTGATCGTGACTTCCACAGAGGTGCGTCCAGCCGTAGCTTACAATTTTGCATGCAAATTCGACAGCTATCAGATCAAGCTACGGCAGCCTTTGACGAGATCGTGCATCAAGACTGTGTTGACATTGATATGTCAGTATCAGGGGACCCAATGTCGCTGCCTGCTTATGTGGAGGACTGTCGGATGAGGCTGTGGGACAATGTCTTTCTTTCTTACTTTCGCGGAAATGAAGCTTTCCAAAAAGGACAGGACTTTCGGGATTTGAAGGGATCAGAGCTGATCGTCAGGCGTCTCCTCTACCGGTACTCATCTCTTACCTCTCATATTGTTTGTGAACATGACAATGTCAATTGTGCGTGTGTCTGCGAAATCTTAATATAGTTGTCATGGCAGTGTTGCCACCCTTAATTTTGTAATACGCAGAAGGTGTGCTCCAGTCGATTATCCTTTGATTACATTGGCTTTCTTTAAAGGCTTTGTTCGAGGGTGTAATTTACTGATGAAAAAACGTGATGGTCGAATACAACTTCTCCATTCAGAAGCCTCGATTTCTCCACATGGCTTGGTCTACGGGTTCTTCTTGATAAGCTGTCTAATCTGCTATGCATTTTTGGAGAAAGCTAATTCGATTATTATGTGTTGAGTCCTGTGTAGTTACTTCAAATACGAGCTCTTAGCCAAGCACGCCATTTCGAAGGACAACCTTCCTGTTTTTCTTGCAGCCTGGGTCGATCGATCAAATCCAGCGTGCATGTTCTCCGCTTTACAGCAGCGGACATGGACGACTTTGCACCTCACTGCAGGTGCATGGTACTTGAACTGTGTGCTAAGCTTTACTCCATTGTTTGAGATCGAGCTCAGGAGGTCTAGGGACGCCATTGGGGAGTCTGGTATCGAAATGGTTGATCTTATCGGAATAGAAGACGAAGATGAGAGGGCGAAGGCGCTGAAGAGGAGGCTCGAAGAGGACCGTAAGAAAGCCCAAAAAGTGAGAGAAGCAAAGCAGAAGGCGGAGCAGAAGGAGCTCGAGAAGCAGCAGAGGGCACAAGAGAAAACAGCGAAAAAGGGCAAGAAGAGGGTCACTACCCCGGGTCAGGAGGGTATGGAGACTCCACCTAATGAATACGGGCAGCAAGAGCAAACGGGGCCGAGGAATCAGAAAAGGAGAACAACCTATGACAAACTCAATCAGCTTCTTGAATTCAACGATGCTGGGGACTGTGGAAAAAATGAAGAATTGATCCTGAACTCTTCCCTCGACGATGTTCTAGGAGGCAAAGACGATGACTACACGCCAACTTACCTGGAAATCAAGGATTTCCTCCTTAAGGTAAAATAGGTCACATCCCTTTTATTCAAGTAATCCTTGGATTGGTAGCATATGAGACATTGAAAGAAAAATGTACACTTCAGAGGAGTGATTGGCCTGGACCAGAGTTCCAATGAGCACATCATGACTAGTTCCTACTCTTGTGGAAGAACAAATATGGACTGTGGGAGAGTGGTCGGCCCCGATCAGAGTTCTTTGAAGGCTCAGGTGAGGACTACTAAGGGCCGTGGGAGAGTAATTGGCCCCTACCAGAGTTGCAATGAGCAGTTCAGCTTGTACTCTTTTAATTATTTGTACAAAGTATGGACCGTAAGAGTGTGGTAGGCCCCGATCAGAGTTGCAGTGGCAGTGGATTGATTGCTTCTTTCAAAGCTCGGGAGAGGACTAATGTGGGCTATGGGAGAGTGATCGGCCCCTAGCAGAGTTGCAGTGGGCAGTCAAGCTACAATTCTTTTAACTTTTAGTACAAAGTATGGACTGTAAGAGTGTGGTCGGCCCCAATCAGTGCTGCATTGGCTGCGACGCATTTAGCTGATTCAAGGCCTAGGTGAGGACGAAATGAGGGCTGTGGGAGAGTGTTCGGCCCCTAGCAGAGTTGCAATGGGGCTGGTTAAGCTTCAATCCTTTTCCTTTTTTGTACAAAGCATGGACTGTAAGAGTGTGGTAGGCCCCGATCAGAGTTGCAGTGGTCAGTGGATTGATTGGATCTTTGAAGGCTCGGGTGAGGACTAACGAGGGCTGTGGGAGAGTGGTCGACATGACGAGAGTTGCATAGGGCAGTGGTTCGATTGGTTTTGTGACTTAGTGAACAAGAGAATTAATACTAAAAGCAGAGTGCTCGGCCCCGTGCAGAGCTCTTATGAGCAGGTACTGAATTAGTTGCTTGACTTGGGATGCAACGAGCTACGCTTAGGCCTGGCCCTTACTGTCTTGTAGGCTGTGCCATTGGCACTCTAAGATGGTGCTAGTGTATCTTGGAATCGAGTGTGATTGGCCTCTTCTGTGCATTTAAATGGTGGCCATGAAGTTTACTCAGTCCTTATGTGCCTTTAGTTTAGTTGTACTTTTGCCTTTCCAATGTCTGCTTTGCTCTACTCTAGTTTGTCATAGAATGTTTCCTTGGTCGCGGGTGCAATGACCATCGCAATGGTCCAGCTAAAGCTTTGTCCATATATTTAAATGGGAGCTCATGTTTAACAACTTATTAGTTGCGGTAGTGAGTAGGACCTTACTTTATTCTGAGGCCTCCTAAATTTGAGTTCTCATGTTGCGTATAGTTAACTTCATTCTATATGCTTTTTGTGCACGTCACTAACGGAAGAGCCCTGTATTTGAAGGGTGATGAAGTCAGTCACTCGTTCGTTGACCTCATCATTGCTGACTTGCCAGAGGGCCTCCCTGTCCCAAGCGTCTCAGACCCTCCCACATCCATCCCCGCTTGGAATGAAGGAGCTTTTGATTGGTTGCAGAGCATTTTTGACTTTGATGAGAATCACCTCCAGGATGATGGGGCGATGATACTTTTTCATCCCTTTCGAGCATCAACAAAATCTACAATACTAGGTTACTGTCATACGTATGGAATGAAAGTCCGCAAGGAATGGTGGGCAATGAACTGACTCCACCTCACATCACCCTTGGATCAATCCGTTACTGTAAGTTATAACTATACATTAATCTCCTCCATTTGTTCCTTAGTCACCTAGGGTTTGCATAGTCACTCTCGTGGTAACAATTGGAAATCAGCTTAGACTTAAATTCATAGCCATGGCCCACGAGCTTGCCTAGATGACTTAGTAATACCATCAGTCCCTTTGGTGTACCCAGTGCTTGCGGCCGGAGCATAAGGTCATGGAGAAGAAGCCATGAAGAGGACCATTTTCAAAAATAAACCTCTGGTCCTTTGAGTAGTTTACACCGTGGCGACTAAGCAGCTTGGGCACGGGCCTGAAAGCAAACTTTGATGCAGGAACTCCACTTTTCACTGCCAGGGTAATCCCGAACCTGAGTGTCTGCCCAAGAACCAGATGTGTGACGGTCAGAAGCCATGGAGAGGCCCTCGGGAGAAATCGGTTGTACTCATGGAAATGTTGATTGAAGCAGCATCCGATCCGGGGAATGTCATATTAGATTGTACGGCAGCAACTGGTCAGTTTCTTCTCCCTAATATTTTCTTGTACCCTATGTTGCAGTACTTGTCTTCTTTGGCCATGGAAATTATCAGCACTATATAAATTCATTCGGTCGTGTATCACGTTCAACAATCCATGCCTGCCGCAACGTTGACCGCCACATCGTGGCCTTAGAGGCCGATTCAGCCATTTTCAAGGCTTTGCTGGAACCATTGATTCGCAGTACGTTGGTTCCAGAAGCCAGCACCACACAGCATGTCAGCTCTGAGGATCCTGAGGGCAAAGTTCCTATAATGAAGATCGTGAAGAGATCTCGGTTCAAGAAGTGAGTTTAGACACTTTTTCTCTAGTGTTACCTTGCATATACACGCATTGAATTTAAAGTGGATTCATAAACAACTTGCCATTTACATTTGCAGATGCAATAATATGAGGTATCCCGTGCGTCGTCCTTTCTTTTCTCATCCTAATTTCCACCCGAGCCCACCACAGTCTTGGACTCTTCCATCTTATGCAAACGATGCAGCTATCCAACTAGCTCGTGGTTCGTACCGTTACTTTAGATCTAAAAATGCACCAAGTAGATCGTTGGAGTTTCTTGATATTGAAGCCGATGAGTCAGACGACCATTTCTCAGATATTAGCCTCTCCTCAATCACCCTATCGTCCTCTGATCAATCCGACCTTGAAGAAGAGCGCCGTCTAGATCGCTCTGTCAGTACTTTGGAGGACATTTTGGAAATGTGAGTTAGGGCCGTAAGCGAGTTGATATAGAACTCGCATGTACTGAAGGGCTTAGCCAGAGCTCTGAATATGAATTCCCTTAATTCCTAGTTGCATTATCTATTTTTTGATCTTCTCCCCATTCCATTCATTATTTGCATATATCCCTTCCACTTTAAATGTCCTTTCTCATTCTCATTCCTCTCCCCCCCCCAATTTTTCTTTTTTACCATTCCCTTTTTAATTTCTTGTTTTTTCCTTCTTCTCAGATCCTTCTTCTTCATTAACATCCCATTTTTTTTGTTGCTTCTATTTTCATTCCTTTTTTGATATCTCATTTATCCCTTCCACTTGCACCTTCCTTTTTCATTAACATCATTTTTATTTTTCTTTTTCCATTCACCCCAATAATTTCACTTATCCCTTCCACTCCAACTATCCACCCTCATTCCTATCCCCGTTATTAGTTTTTTCTTTCCTTTTTCTGCATTTCTATTTAGTTTTTTTCTTTATCCTTTCCATCCGCACTTTTCCTTTTCTTTAACATATGCTTTATTTTCTTTTTGGGTGCTGGCATTTCACACCCTAATTTCAATGAAATTATAAAATGACTTGCTTGAATTCATGAAATCATTGAATACAAATCCAATTGACGAGGTATTGAAGAATGAACTGGATTCGATTGGCTGGTCATGAAAATTCATCACATTTTATTGCCTTCCATGATAATACTGCAGAAACGTACACATAACCTTCTAGATAAACATGACCATATTCGATTCTAAACAGTCCAAACACCAAACATACGTAGCTCAAGTGAGCCTTACTAGCCTAGATTTACCAGGGTCAAACCTGAGTATTGCGATAAAGCCCCGGTGATTGAGTCAGTGGATTCCCAGGACGAACCTGCTCTGCTCCACTTCGTCACTGTTCTAGTCGAGTTGTTAAGTCTAATGAGGGAGTCTACAACTGAAAAGACCATAAGGTTCGCGTAGTCATCCTAGAGGTACTTCTGTTTCCAGAAATCTGCACGTAGAAATGTTGGACCATAAGGCACACTCGGCTGCGTAAATGCTAGGACAATAGTACTCTAGTCGGGGACGGTTCCACCGCGTCCAAGACCGAGCACTTGCGCCGCTGCGGGATTTTGCACCTCCGGAATAAGAATTCCTCCGGACATCGCCTCCTTGACTCCAAGCCCGTACTCCCAAACCATCAGCATCATGCACTTCATGTTCGGAGGAAACTCACTACCTCGATCACTATCTAAAGCACAGAGAACCGACGACGAGAAGATCTTCAGCACCCATGTCTTATGATACTGATTCCACTGTTCCGGAGACTTGTATAGATAGTACTGGATGATGGAATCCGCCTTTAATCTACGTATAACTATATCCCCTACTTGCGGTTCTAGCGTTGCTCCAAGGTTGAGCAAGAACTGTGATCTTGAGTGGAGGCTAAACATGAGAGGAGACATAGTTACGAGGCAAAAAAATGATGATACTCTCCGCCTTAGAATGAAATAAGCATTCAGGTCTTCTGAGA
Organism: Ceratodon purpureus; assembly: GCA_014871385.1. Taxonomy (NCBI): domain Eukaryota; kingdom Viridiplantae; phylum Streptophyta; class Bryopsida; order Pseudoditrichales; family Ditrichaceae; genus Ceratodon; species Ceratodon purpureus. The sequence continues at coordinate 63,758,193 of CM026426.1, read as the reverse complement.
AATGCATGTTCTGCTTGCCCTTGATATATGATGCACTATAGCGTCAATCTCACGTCAAGGCGCCGGCGGCATCTCCTTGATATTCACAGTAGTCTGTCCATGTTTATGACCCTATTTCGCATTCCTTAATGATACACCGCCACCCAGTCTTGTGTCCGGCGAACAAATAGTCCCTGATCCTCTGCATTAATCGATATAGTGTTAAGAAGACATGATATGGCGCCGGCGCCATCACGTCAAAACTTACTTTCACACGATAATGTCAGTTGTTGATACTCCAGCACGAAATAGTACAGCTCACATAGCCTTTAACAGGTACAAATCCGGCAGATGGAAGCGGATCAGATATCTGGCTACCTGTACATCAGTTAGGAGGCTCCAGAAGAGTGCGGGCATTAAGAATCGCCCCTAAGAACAAAGTATGAATGGCCTAGCAACGAATTAAAACTAACCGATATGTGAATGAACCAAGGGAAATTGGAACTAAGCCAATCATACTCTATGTTTACCCTATTTTTATTTAGGATTGTAAGTGAATAGTTCATCGAAGACCTATGAGCTTTATTAGCACGATCTTGCCTGATGCCTTAAAGAAATTCAGGGAGACTCACAAAACTTTGAATAAACTCTGTTCGGCCCCGACCACTCTTGAATTGCATATTTGAAGTCCTCTTATTGGATTATATTTGAAGTTTCATATTAAGATTCAGTAATGTACCCAAGTCTTTACATTACATTTTTTTAATCTAAGTTTCTAGTCATATACATCCTTCTGAAATTTACAGATTGCTGGGTCCCAGTCCTTATCTTATTCAGCACAAAATCCAGACCTCCCACCCTCTATAGAACTTATACAACCTTGCTCCGGAATTTTACTCTATGCTTCTCTTTTCTTTCTTTCATGCTTATTAGTTTTCTTTGGTTCTCTTTCCTTTTTTTCGTAAATGTTATAAAGTTTATTCCGTTTTTTCATTAAATTGTTTTTGTCTTCATGCTCATTTAATTTTTATTTAAATTCTCTTTCTTTTTTATATTAAAAGGTATAAAACTTTTTTGATTTTTTTTTTTTTTTTGGAAGATGAAACCCCTGAAGCCATCTCCTTCGTTTGAATCACAAAATCTCCATTCTCACAGGTTTCGTCTATAATTTAAGTTTGGTATTTCTCCAAAATTCAAAATGAAGTACATTAATTATATCCATGCTGTCACATACACATCACATGCACATCACATACACATCACATTCAGTTCACATACACATGACATTCAGTTCACATACACATCACATTCAGATCACATACACATTACATTCAGATCACATACACATCCCATACACATCACCCATACATCCCATACACATCACCCATACATCCCATACACATCACCCATACATCCCATACACATCACCCATACATCCCATACACATCACCCATACATCCCATACACATCACCCATACATCCCATACACATCACCCATACATCCCGTACACATCACCCATACAGCCATACTAATCAAGGTCGATCACATAAGCCGGTTCGCTCTTAACCAAGTTTATCCCATACGCCTAGTTATGTCAGATATTAATATCGCTGCCAACATATCCGGGACCACAGAGAACCCCCAACCGACGATATACCCATCTCGTGCAATTCATACCCTGTAGGGACGACTATCCGGGTCCAGTCACATCCCCGGGCATGTACAGTCGGCCATGGCCGGACATACACCTCGCATACCACGTGGAACATCACCCTGATTCCCTATCCATGCCCGGTACATACCCCCCGCACCATCATGACTGGTAGCCGGTGGCTATATTTGGTGGAACTAATCTTGCTCGTGACAGACTGTGTCTGCGGCCCCACACTTGACCCCAAAAAAGCCACCACGATCTGTTACTCTGAGAGTGTAATTTTAACATTTGCATTCTGTGACACATGCAGAGTTACACCAAGGACACTCACTCAGTCAACTACAGTCTATACACCAACCAACAGAACTCATTGGTGTACAGTCCGGTGTTCCTATACCACAATTGCAGTAGTGTGTAGATAGTTGTGGAAATTCCACTGTCCACTTTCGTTGTGAAATTATTAGGTTCCTACTCTGGTAAATTGAGACAAGTTCAAAGTTTATCAGTGTGAAACGACACCCTTATTCAGTAGTCATATGCATTTAAAATTCATTAAAAATTGCACAGATATGGTTTCATTGAAGTGAAGACTGGAAGACTACAATAATTTAAAATTGTATGAATGGAAGAAAACCGAGTTCAATGACCATTAAGAAGGATCTGAATGTGATGCTAACTATTACCTTTCTTGAACTGGAAACACCTGGTATCTATGGAGGAAAACAAGATCGTCCAAAATTGACAAATGGGTGCGTATCCTTTCTCAAGTGCAGGTTTACTCATGTAATATTTCAGTGCATGTGAACTTAAACATTGAAAAATTAACTAAGCATCTGAACTCTGTTCTTGCCTGTACGTAATTAAAGTGATTATATACCCAGACTTTGACACACACTGAGACTTCTATATTTGTCCGAAATTGAACGTCACACACATTTGCACTAATAATGCTGAACATAGAAATATTAGACAGTAAATACTAAGGAAAAAGAACTACGGTTTTTACAGCATAACTTCTATTACAGATTCCTCGACGGCAGATACTTTTCACAACCTTAAGAAGTACGTACACAAATAGTTACCTCCTTTAGTTAACATGTTAAGATGGAATTGACAAAAAATACTTCACAGATTTTGCTTCTTCCAGTCATAAAATTTCTATATATGATAATTGTGAAATGACTAAAATCGTTCTTACTGTCAAAGACACATTCAATGTACTAGTTGTCCCCTGTGATCTGTTACCTTGTAAGCATCATCTCCAATAGTGAACCGAACTCTTTCAAAGTTCAAACACTTACTGCTAACATTATATCGTCCTTCGTTGCCTCTTCCTGCCACCTCCATTGGAAGGTGTTCGACTAACTCTTCGCGCAGGTCTTAGTCTTTTTCCAATCCTGTCAAAGCCCTGCAGAGCTAGTGCATTGTCCAAATCGTTTAATAAAATTGCACCTGTTAAATCTAGTTCAGGTGGAGGAGTTCAAAATGCGCTGCTAGGAAGAACACTTGTTTGGTCCACATTTGTTGAGATGAATATGTTGTCATCTTCCTCCACCTTCCTTCTTCCTCTTGCCTCTTTTGGCATTACCACCCGCCAATCTGAACCTTGTGGATGTAAGTTGTCCCTGGCAAAAAATAATTGTATCACCTGACTTGGAAACACATAAGGTTCCACTATCCTTGATGCATTCTGCTTGAAGTTCACTACCAGAAACCCATCTCCATCTCGAATGTACGTATTGTTCCCATGATCATCACTCCTTTTCTTCCATTGACAAGAAAACAATATTACCGGAGTCTTCAAATCACCATAGTCTAGGACGATGATATCTTGGAGAACACCAACACAATCCTTCCCAGCCCCTACTAATTGCTGGTTCGCATTAAAACACGCAACACCACTATCGTAAGTGTTCATGGATTTGCTAGTATCATTGTCTGTCCTCCAATGATTACCGTACGCTTTCATTTTCAAATATTTTTTGCACTTCATAGACGGTGAATTTGATAACAATAACTTGTTGTGCTAATCAGGGTCTGTCATATCAATCGCCTCAAAGTGAATACGAGTTTTTATCCACGTTGCAAAAGAGCATGGTACGGCTCCTTCCAAGTGCTGCTCTCGATCCCAATCACTGCATTAAAATTAAGAACACCATGAATGAGCAGGAAAGTAATCAGATGACTTTTCGGCAGGAAAACTATGCTAACTAATCATCAGTACGAACTGTAACCAAAGCTACCCATTCTGCTTGTCAATCTTCTTTTCAGCATCAAAGCAGTTTGTCCGAAGAAGCATATCTTTAGGTTCCCGTAAACGCTAAGATCAACAGTCACGAAACAATCACTGCAGAGAAGTGAAGTCAACAGTACCTGTTAACTTGGAGAAACGGAAGCTCAAGAGAGCATAGTATTCCAAGGTGAGTGAATATATACATCTGAGAGTAGCCGTCTAGGTTAAAACGGTAGAACCCTAATTAGGGTTAGAGAGCGAATATCAATACCCCCTCTCAAGCCAAAAGCGGCAGTTTTTTGGATTGGAATTTATATGTAACTATGGCTGTACGCTGTCGGAACGATCAACGCCATGGTATGTGGGTTGACCATGTTGTGTCCTAGATTCGGTCGATGGCGGCGTTATGTTGTTGCGTGTGCAACGCGATCTGCGAGGCGGCAGTTTACGTGCTTGCTGGGCGATTGAAGAAGGAGGTGGTGACGATGGACATGGAGGAACCCTTGGAGATGGAGAGTTCTGCAGTGATTACCCAGCAGCAGCGTGTTTTGACAGCGGGTGAGTGTCATGTCTTGTGATTTCTTCGTGGGTGTCCTAGAATTTGGGTGTCACCGATTGTCCGTTGGATGGTGGTCTTGCTCTCGATACTCAGCTCCTGTTAGGTTGCTTGAAATGCGAGTCGTAGCTTCAGTCACAGATCTTGCTGTAATTGCTTGGTGTGATGTAAGTTTCGTCTTCTTCCAATTTGATAACTTGTTGACATATGTCGTCTGTTTCGTTGAAGGTTGGAGTCGAGTTGATGAAGTTGGGGAGAGTTTGAAGGTAATCAAGCCGGTGTATTGCAGCGCATATTCCGATGGGAGAAGGGATCTGGGAAAATTCTATGCGGTCAGAAAAGAAAGGTCTACTGGGATTTTTAGGGATTGGCATAGCTGTAAGTCGCAGGTGCACAGATACCCGGGAGCAGAATTTAAGTCTTTCGGGAGTTTAGAGGAGGCTCTATGCTACATTGCAGGAGGTTAGATTTTTGAGGTTTTACCCTCTAAGTATTGTAGGCTGTAGAGGTTTAGGTCGTTTCTATGATGCTCGAATTTTATTCGACCTAAAGGCTTGGTTAAGATGTCAGCAGGCTGTTGAGAAGTGCTGATGAATTGTAACCCGATTTCCCCCTCTAGCACTCTCTCACCAATAAAGTGATGGTGGATTTCTATATGCTTGCTTCAGGCGTGGAACACTGGATTTTTCGCAAGCTTTATTGCGGATTGGTTGTCGCATTGAATAATAAGTCTAGGTTCTAATTCTATTTTGATGTCTGAATTGGTTTGATTGACCGAGGTTGGTGATGGAGAGAGTACTTGGAGTTTGATCAGAAGCGGGGAGATCCAAACGGCCTCCTGTACTCCGTCGGAGAGAACTTTATATTCGGATTCTGTAGAAGAATGCAATATTATCAATTGGCGTTTGCTCATCCAGCTATAGCTCCCACCGCGGCCCTAAAGAGATATGCCCCGATTGATCTGCGTGTTTCAGGGCAACTTCCCCAATCGGCGTCTATAAATCCTTCGAGGGTTAAAGGTACATCATGCTGGAAGAGAATACCGTGATCATAGCTAGTTTTCAGATACCTTAGGATGTGGTGAGCTGCATCTAAGTGGGCCTGCTGTGGAGAAGACATGTGACTAGCTATGCGATTAACTGCATAGGAGAGATCCGGTCGAGTGATAGTTAAGAAAATTAATTTTCCCACTAACATGGAATATTTGGTGCTATCTACAGGAGGACTGTCTGTGTTGGAGAGAAGAAGTAGACCTGCGGGAAGAGGGACGCGAGCAGATTGCATCTCTGTGGGCAAGAACTCTTGGATGATGGAGAGAGCGTAATCGCTCTGATGGAGAAATATTCCTTGGGGTAGGTATTCGAATGTAATCCCTAGGTATTTTCTAATAGTTCCTAGGTCTGTTATTTCGAAAGTGGTTTGCAGATATGTTTTTATCCAGTCTATTAGGTTTGTACAACTACCTGTAATAAATAGATCGTCAACGTAGAGAAGAACTAACAGGGTGTTTTGTCCTTTGTGAAGATAATAAAGATTAGGGTCAAAAGAGCTACGCTTAAGTCCTACACTGCGAAGGCTTGAGTCAATTTTCTCGTACCATGCCCTGGGGGATTGTTTCAATCCACAGAGTGACTTGAGTAATTTGCAAACCTTGTGCAAACTTCCAGGGGTTTGAATCCAGGAGGTTGAACCATATAAACATCCTCCTTTAAGACTCCGTGAAGGAAAGCGGTGCAAACATCTATGTGATGTACAGTAAGAGCCCCCGCCTCGAGGGCCTCACGGGATGTGAGGGCCCTGACGAGGAGGGGTAGGGCGTTAGCCCGACCCGATGAGGAAGGGACCTCACATCCCGTGAGGCCCATCGAGGCGGGGCCTCTTACGGCGTAACTCGCGTGAATTAAATTTGAGCCGTCCAATCTGGTAGAGTGGATCTAACGGTCAGGATATTTACAGCGCTTGTGGGTCAGAGCTTCTCAACTCAGTCTTAGCCTCCTTCCTCCGAAAAAAAAAGATTGTTTACTCAAATCATGCATACAAAAAACCTTCTAGAAGATCTCTCGTTTTTGTACAGATCCCTTTCTGTGAGGTTGCAACTACTCTTGCCTCGGTGTTAGTCTAATCATGCCTGCTCGCTTTGAGAGCAGAAGCTGAACTCAGATAAGAGTGTTTCTACGGTTCCTAACAATGTCTTGGGCTTGAGAATGAGGCATGTATGGAGGACGACCATACGCTTGTTCTTGAGCTGCTCATTGAGTTCACAGAAAATGAACCTGCAAAACTAGAGAAGGCAGCCTCTAAAAGATTCTTCTGAATTTATGGTAGCAACAACCAGTTTGCTCATCAGGTGTAAATGACAAGGTTGGCTATGAGTTTAGAACTCTTACTGTCCATCATCCCCATTTCCCAGCCGATGTAAGCGAGATTCTCTTGCCGGTCATTCCAATCAAGATCCCACATTTTTCCTCCACAAGATGCAAATTCATGGAGATGCAGTTTAATGCTATCTTGGTGAAGTGCCTCTACTTCTTGCCAAAAATCAACCGAGTTGCGGTTGAAGGACCGAATGCCGGGGGCCTCCAATCTGCACCACTTCCAGGATGCACGCTTTTAAATCGTTGGTGCATTATACAATCGTAGACACGCAAAGTTAGTTTGTACTCAAAGTCACTGGTTGTGGAAGTTGCAGCCACATCGTGAAGGAGCTTGAGCAATGTACATTTCCAGTTCACCCAAGTTATCAAATGTGACACTAGTACCTATGTAGATGAGAACATGTAAACAAGATAAACACTACAATCTAGTTTCGGTGAATGTAATCGAGGCAAGTACTCAACCGGTAATAGCATTTTTGTTGCAGACTTCCTGAGTCTACTGTATTCGGGCCTCTACCATTCTGAAACTGCGTTGTAGCATTTGATCAATTGATTGCACAAAGCAGCAAAGTTGAATGGTAAAGTTACAACATACAACTCAACACCTATAAATGCATCCTTAACTTTTTCCAGAATGATGACCATGAACCCCCAAAATTGTGTCCACTTCGTTGCAGTTGCAGATGATACAATACCCGTAACTCGCGTGAATTTAATCTGAGTCGTCCAATCTGGTAGAGTGGATCTAACGGTGAGGATATTTTTAGGTGAGGGTTTGGGTATTTGGTCTCCCATTTCGAGAATCTCCCTCACAGTTCTCTCTCTCGCTCTCTCAGGCAACCTCTGCTCCCGCGCTCAAGTAAGCTTGTGTTTTCTCGGTTTATCTGTTTTCTCGGTTGTTTTCGATTGTATTCGACCTTGATGCCATGTTAATACGTTACTTGATCGTGCATTTGGTGCTTACGGTTGGTTTGCGGGAATGAGAAGAGGACAATGCCGCTGTGTATTGCTGAGGACGGTGCTGACCTGTGCTTGTTTTTGTAACTCTGCGTTGTTTGCGTTGATGCTTGCTCTTCGTTGTGGTCGTTGTGGACCTGGTGTGTTGGTTTTTGGTGTGATGTGAGGTTAGGGAGGGGGAGGAGGGGGGAGATGGTGGAGCAGGAGGTTAAGGTGTGGTGGAATGGTTGTTTTGAGAGGTTTCTTGATGTGGAGCGGGCGATAGGCGGTTGTTTCGTGATGCTTAAGATCAGTTGTTCTTGTGTTTTTTTATTAATCCCGGTTTGTTCCCTATGGTTCGTTGCATTGAATGATACGATTCTTTGTTTATGAATCTTTTGTTTATTTTCCTGTGCGCTGACATGTGCTTGTTTTCGTTACTCTGCGTTGTTTGCGTTGATGCTTGCTGTTCGTCTTAGGTCGCACTAACGTTTAGTTTGGATTTGAGGATGCAGGGTGAAGAGCGGCTTAAGATTCTTGCAAACTTTTTGAACAAGATGGAAGTCATCACGAACACGTATCAGACGAAGAAGCGGAAGACGAAGGAGGAGGACCTCCAGATTTTAGATGTTTCTCCGACATCTTTCTACTTCAACCTTGGAATTTCTTCTCACAAGGATTTTGAATATCTGAAGAAGTTCTCACCGCCTAAGTCGAAGAAGAAGACTTCTGCATACGTGAAGTTGGTTAAGTCGGTGAAATCGAAAGAGAAAAGTTCTGGATCTGTGAAGGAGCTCTCGCACTCACCTGTGAAATCGATAGGAAATTCTCGTAATTTTTTCTAAAATTCTCTAGCTGTTGTATGTTGAAGCTTCCGTTCTTAATTGAAATACATGTACTTACTATGTTCTAACTATTTTAATTCTAGGCATTCAAGGAGTGGAGCCGGATCCGGCTTTGGAGCAGCAAGGAAAGGAATTCTGTAAGTTGCTTATGTAACTTACTCTCAAAATTCCAAAATCATTCTTGCTTCTATAATCTGCTTGTTACAAAATCTTTTGGAGCAAGCTAGTCTCTAGTTATAGTAATTGTACTGCAGAACTGACTGTATATTTTGATTTCAGGTATTGTGCAGCCATCAAGATACGTTCCTCAGGTGCTTTGTGAGGAGGATATCTTGATTGCCGAGCAGTTGGAACTTCAACACCAACAAAATCTTGCTCTCCTTTACAAAACTAAACTCGAGCAAGAGCTTCAGGTGCTGCCAAATTATGTTCTTTAGTCAGATGATGATGACGAAGCAATAGACGAGTGGTGCAATCTATCCTACGACGTTTGTTTGACGCAATTGCAGAAGGTAAGCTTCATAATATGCCTGTTAGATTTTTTTTGTTAGAATTCACATACTTTGACCAAAATCATTATTTCTTTAAGTTTGGTAATCAATTAGTACTTATTAATCTTAATTTCTATTTTAATCTAAAGGTTGAGATAACAGTTGAGGAGAAACAAGATACTGTTGCATAAGAGAACCTTGACACAGAAACTGAAGCTGAAACAGACATAACTTCGACTGAAAGTAAGTTAAAAAATGAACTCAATCAAGTGCGCCAAATATCTTTCCAACTAATTAAATTAAATGGTAATCTTGTGTTGATTGTATAGTTGTTCTGTGTCGAAGTAATCCTCTAGTTAACAACTTATTTTGTTATGAAATTTTATTGCAGGTGTTGTGCCAAGTAATGCGACGGTCACGACTATCGATGATGCCGCGGTTGTCTTTGCTAGTAATTTATTAATTATATCTCTAATGAATGTAAGGAATTGTGTTTGTTAGAAGGGGCCATGCCCGGCCTTGGCCAGTGACCCCGCGCGGGAGCGCAGCCTGTTAGTAATTTTAATTTTAGTGTCGTTTTTTTTAATTAATTGGTTAGTTTTTGTTAGTTTTGTTTTTAATTAGTCACATATGAAGGGGCCATGGCCGGCCTTGGCCGGTGACCCTGCCCGGGAGCGCATTGTGCTTAGTTTCTAGTTTTTCTAATTTTCCAATTTGTTATAATGTGCAGCTCAAGAATCTGCTGCTCATGTTGTTGTGAACGAATCTGCTGCTCATGTTGTTGTGGACGAATCTGCTGCTCATGTTGTTGTGAACGAATCAGCTGAAGTTCCTGCGGTCCAACAGCCAGGTTAGCATCCGTCCAATTATTGTAGTAATTATCTTCTATGTTTATTTTGTTTACGACTCAGTTGTTTAGGTTGCTTGTTGCAGAACCAAACAATGTAAGTGATTAGAGCAGTCTGTCTTTGTGAGTTGCAATTGCAGTATCCAGACGAGTCATTGCTTTCTATTGAAGTTACTGACTAGAGGTCTCATTCGTTTTATCATGCATTTCATGTGACGTTTGGTTTGTGATTGGAGAATTAGTGGCGATGTTCGTGTTCATGCTTTCATGCTCTCGGTAGAATACTACGGCAACTGCTGATCTATGGAGACATGACGCCCCGTAGTACAGTACTGTAGTGCCAATACGATATAGCGTACCGCGCAGGACCGGATGGGTCCGCTGATTCTGCTTCGCAACCCAAGCTAAGTCACTTGAGCCGCGACGCCTCTGCTTTGCGCGCTTGCTCGCCTGCCCTAATAGTCTAATGCCACAGCAGTTGTACTAGACACCGCTATCAGTGCTCTCAAGTTCAGAACTTGTAGCTATAACTTACTAAAGCAAACTGAGAGCCAGTTTCCCGGAGATCGATATCGAGCTGCTGATCTTAGGTGCTGGTCCCCTGCTGGCTGCTGGCTGCACTAGTTTTGTCATCATCACTAGCTTCTTTTATTTCGCCATCATAGTGGAAACCATCACGGACGTAATCATTCGGGGCCTTTTCTGGTTGAGATTCTTTGAAGTTTTTTTGTTTCAGGCTGCTGCTGGGGTAGGTACTGGGCGGAGGTGGTTGGTATTACTATCTGCAGCCAGTCTCGTTGAGTCATTCGAGCAGGGGTGCGGACTGTGTAGTGCGTTACTACTGGGGTTGTGTGTGTGTGTCTGGGGGTTGATTGTTGGTTTCGAAGTTTGAGCTGTCAGTTGCGGTTGTTCTTTAGACTGAGCGGGGGCGTTTTTTCATTTGAAAGGAGTGTCTAAGCAGGGACAAGTACTCGCTAGGTAGACTGCATTGCGTTTGTGCAAGCTCTGTAGGGGTGTTACGTTCATCGGTTCGATCACTGGTTACTGTAAGTCTAACATCAAAGCAGCGTTTAGGGCTCAGGAAAGATATCAGTGGGGTTGGTTATTTGAGCAGCTATCATTGCAAGGCATTTTAGAGCACCTTGATTGCAGGGGAATCAATTTCGTGTTGCGATCAGGTGTGATGTTTTTTCTAAGTAATTCGGAACTTATTTGTAATGATTTTTTGTTATATTATCTTGTAGACGATGAGGAGGAAGAACATGAAGAGGAGGAGTTGGGAAACGATGAGGAGGATGAAGATCCACGGCATGGTCAAGACGAAGGAGACGATGACGACGATGGTGGTGCGGCTTTTGCTCCTCAACTTGCTGAAGATTTTCCTGAAGATGAAGATGCCGAGGAACCGCCAGGTGATCCAGCTCCAAAGTCATCTCGATTTCGGGATCTTGATCAGAAAGAAGTGCGGTGCGCAGTTGATGGTGGGGAACGCGGAAGCAAGCACAGCGACAAGTGGGCCACGAATGCATTTAATGAATGGCGGGAATTCATGGGATATGGGACTGAGAAGTCAATAGGCGAGCTGTCAGAGGAATCTGATATTCGGGGATTCGTCGATATGCTTCACGATTTTGCTCTTCAGGATACCAAGAAAGATGGCAGCCTCTATTCTCCGCAATCGTAAGTTGGTTTTATCTTAAAGTATTTTTTAATTGCCTTATTTTTGTAGATTGTAGTCCTCGTCATCGTGAGTCTAGCTGATGGAACGGGGCATAAAGCTCCATACGAAGCTGGACTGACGATGACGAGGACTCGGCCTTCTTCATGACCTCGGTGCAACATATTGCACCAAGGCGACATGTCGATCCCGAATGGCGGTGGGCGTCTTCAAGTTGTGTACCGCTAGTGGGAACTTCCGCGGATCATTTTCAGCTTCGTCCTGGAGCCCCTCAAAATTCTCTCCAGAAACCATCTTAGATCATTTCGAGATATTTTCTTAGATTTGTGTGACGACTCTGCTTTTGCAATTCCCTCTCAATCGATAGACCAAGCCTGAGCATTGCGCCACATGTTCGAATTCTAAGCTTTCTATGAACAATCTTTGTTACCGCACTAACAAGAACTAGAAAATTTGTTAAGGCAAAGTTGTTCTAGCTTCGAATCAGAAAACAATAGTTTGAAGTTATGTGTACACTTGGAAAGTAAAAGTGCGTATCGTAGAACTAAAATTGGGAACGAAGTCGATAATGTGACGAGATAGACATGATCGTTTTAAGTTTACTTTCATAAAACCAACTTCAATCGGTTCGGATAAGTTTCTAATCTCTGCGCATTTTACTTTCTTTCTTTCACATTCTCTCGCCTATATTTTCTCTCTGCTAGATCAACTAGCTGACTAGTTGTAAACGACGTGATTTGGCCGCTGAGAAATATTTTTCAACTTCATGTATAGTTGCTTTGTCTGCTCTGATTGTTGAAAGAGTTTTATTTTGTGACAGCAGTTTACAGTGTCCTAACACATTCTGTTTTTTGAGTGCAGGTACAAACCTACATTTTCTAAAAACTACAAGTTTACCATTGATCGATGTGCCGCATATCCTCTCAGGAAGCCCGTTGATTGCCATGACCCCGAAATCATCAGGACTTGGAAGGCTATGTTACTTCACGGTCCAGAGCTGAAGAAATTGAACAAGAAGTTTGGAGACCTTGCTCATCCTGTGTTTTTAATGCCGAAAATGAAAATTAAAAAGAATGACATTGTATGGTTTCAGCCACGTCTTGTTGGTAAAAATACCCTTTGCCGTATGGTGAAGAATCTAATTGAGTCAACCCCTGGAATTGAGATTGCGGGCCGTAAGTTCACAAACAAGACGCCCCGTCGGATGGGCATCACTCGTATGGAGGAAGCGCATATTCCCAGTGAGAATGGAATGGCCGTTACTGGACATCGTGATGTGAAGAGTTACCTGAAGTACAATGCGAAGACTGACAGTACCAAAATGCAAGTATGTCAGAGGATAATTAGCGGGATTTCAACAATATCTGGGGATGGAAAAGTTCTGAAGTTCTCTGATGTTTTGATGGAGGAGGAGCGCAAAGTGGATCTTAAAAAGGTAAGCTTGTCTAATTGAGTTATATTGTGTAGCTTGTATAAATTTTACGTTGTGTGTGAAACTGTGCTAGTTTGGCCACTGAGGTCCTTGCAGCCTGCAATATTTTGAACTGGAACATAGGACATATTTTTTCGAGTAGAATTTTCGACTTATTGTAAACATGTGTAATTTTGCAAGAAGGTGATGTGCAGAGTGCCTATAAGTTGTTGTTGAAGGAAGAGAAGAAAGAATTTGAGCTGACAACTATCTTGAGCGGATAACTATCTACTGATGCTGGTACTAAGGCTCAGAATTCTACTAACGTCGGATCTGTGAGTATCTTTTCGCTTTCTAGTTTCTTGTGCGCTTTGGATAGCTGATTAGTGAGTCAATAACGGTCATGGATTTTTTCTCTGTTTGCTGATTTGTGCATACAGGAGTCGGGGGGGGGGGGGGGGGTTCTAATGCAGGATGGTCGAAGTTTCTCTTTTGGATCTGTTTCGGGATGCAATATGTTCAATTTTACTGGTGTGATTGATCCAGCACTTGTCTCTACGCTGGTTGGGCAATTACAGGTAATTTCAGTTAATATCTTAGATTTTTATATCATTATTATATCATTTTCGATCAGTAATATGTATCAAATGTGGAATGCCTTCAACAACGTAGTGAGTTTGGTGATCTTGATTAGGAGCTGTTTCATTGGATTCTTACTACAGGTTCCTTTTTGTGCAGGGAACACGTGAAAAGGAGAATTGCTAAAGAACGAAGTCCAAGTACCTACAGCGAATGTTAACAACAGCAACTACATAGGACGATTAGCTACAACGACTTATTAGTTTGGAATAGAAGAAGTTTGTCAAATTCAGTTTGTGTGTAGTAGAAGTTGTAATTTTGGTTAGTTTTTAACTTTCGGTGAAGGCTGGCTACCTATAATTGTTCAAATTGGTGAAAAAACCCATTTCACATACTGAATAGACTTTGAGTTTTGGCCAACCATCCATTAAAACACACATTTTAAGTTCGGTGATTCCTGTGGAAAAGTTTACTCAAACAATATGCTGCATTGACTGTTATCCTTGAAATTTAAAGCTTGCGATTCTTAAAATTTAAAGATAGGATCGTTAAAATTTAAAGCTAGGATCGTTAAAATTTAAAGCTCACTACTACGTATTAAAAACTATTCCTACAGCATATTCCAGACCACTTATAAGTGGAAATAGTGATTTAATTAACGGCCGGGTTTTTTGCGGTGAGATATCGTGAGTCCCTTCTGCGGCACTCCTCACGAACGTGAGGCCCTCCTGCGACACCCCTCACGCGATGAAAGGGGACGTCGCAGGCTATAGAAATTAAATTTAAAGGGAGTTACGGACTGTCCATCTCTTTGTAGCAGCTATGGCTACTATGGTTCTTATTGTCAATCACTTTATCACTGCGCAAAAGTGTCTTGGTAATCTAATCCTTGTTTCTATTTGAATCCTCGAGCTACGAGGCGCGCTTTCCTTACGTCTGGTGATGTACCTGTTCCAGGCTTGGTCCTGAAGACCCATCGATAAGTTATCGGCTTCACTCCGTGAGGTAAGTCTTCTAACTACCAGGTGTTATTCTGATAAATGCTGGTCATTTCGTCCTTCATTGCTTGTTGCCGGAGTGGATCTCGCATGGCCTGGGCAAGCGTGGGATTCTGAGCTGAACAACTACTGTGGTCCTGCGCAAGTGGAGCAGGGTATGGCTCCGCTAGTGGGGCACAGTCTGGATAATCCTCAGTCATGTAACATAGTAGTCACCTAGCTTTATGCTCGAGGGTCTCAGGCAAGTGCTTCTCCTTGGTAAAGCTGAAGTGATTTCTAATTCAACCTATGGTGATTGTGTAGGTGAAGTGATAGCTGCCATCGGAGACTGCGGAGGAGAAGGAGGTAGCGGCTCGTAATCAGGTGGTAAGGTTTCTAGCCTGGAAGAAGTAGTTTCGGCAGATTGAAGTTCTGGTAATGGTGGAGAAAGAATTTCTAAAGATTCTAAAGGTTCAATGTGGATTTGTGATGGTGAAGCAGGAGTATACATGAATTTGGATTCCATGAATTCTACATCTCTACTGATGACTCTTTTCCAAGTCTGGGGGTATAGCATCGGTACGCCTTGGACTGCTCGTCATATCCAAGGAATAAGGTAGGTATGGATTTCGCATCTAATTTTGTTTGTTTTTCCTTTGGGATATGGCAAAACGCTAAGCAGCCTATAATCCAAAGTGCGAGAGATTAGGTTTCTGACCTGTGAAGACTTCTTCGGGGGTTTGCAGGTGGAGCGCTCGATGAGAAAGGCAATTTTGGATATAGTTGACTGTCTTCGCGATTTCATCCTATAGGAACCTCAGAATTCGGGTTCCCGCAGCTATGCTTCGTATGCCCTCCAGAAGGTGACGGTTCTTTCTCTCGTCGACTCCGTTCTACTGTGCGCTGTAGCCTGCGGTGAGTTGGCGAGCAATTCCGTGGCGTGTGCAGAATTGTTTGAAGTCATGAAAGAGGTACTCTCCCCCTCTGTCTGTCCTCAGTGTTTTGATTTTTCTGGATGGAGTCTCTACGAGTTGCTTAAACTGAGAGAAAAAGGATAGTATCTGTGACTTATGAGGAAGGAAATATATCCATGTCTTTCGTGAAAAATCATCTATGAACGTGAGGATGTACTCAAAGTGCTGTCTTGTGGGAGTTGGCAGCGGCCCTCACAGATCGCTGTGGACCAGTTCGAGAGGTTCGCTGGAGAATGTAGACCGGAGCTTGGGAAATGCTTGCCGGTGTGATTTCCCGAGCGCACAGCTGGTACAAGGCCTCTTATGGTAGGGTAGCCGAGGTATGCCATTGACCAAGCCTTTGTTGGTTAAATGATATAGGCCTTGGTAATGTACGTGGGCTAACCTTTTGTGCCACAGCTCGAGAGTTTTTATGGAAACTGGGTAGTGTGAGTTGTAAGTAGAATAGGTCGAGTTGGCAGTATGGGCGTAGCTGTCAGGCGGTAAAGCTTCGTCCGTTTATCTCTTTGTGCCTGTAGGAATACCCTGGTAGGATAATCTATATCATAAATGATGCAGCTTGAAGAGGTAAAGACTATTGTATGCCCTAAATCCGCGAAACGACCTACAGTTAGTAAGTTTGTTTTTAAGCCTGGGACATATAAAACGTCATGAACATTCTTTACTAAAGAATCTCTAAACTGAACAATTCCTTTGTGTTCTACTGGTAATGTCTGCCCTGCAGCTGATCTGATGCTAACTATGGACAAGGACGTAGTGTGAGAAAGAAGATCCGGTGTGCCTGTGACGTGGGAACTTGCTCCACTGTCGAGGAACCAGGGTTCCTCGTCTGTGGAGATAGCTGTCATACAGGCGTTGAATGCAGCTTCTTGGTCTTCGTCTTAGAAGTCGTGCTCAGGTTCGTCAATAGTTGCGTAGGAACTCGAGGGGCCCTTCAATCTTGATAGCTGATTTTAAAGATTACGGATTTGTGTCTCCAACTTTGTGATGTTGCAGTCACCTTCTGAGTGACCTGTGCGACCACAGAGGCGGCAGGTGCGAATGGGCTGATAGCGTCCTCGGCCACGACTTCTATTGGAACGCCTGCGGTTCTCACGAAATGGAGGAGGTTGACTGTAGCGGTCTCCCCCTCTCAGGTACATAATCTGTTCGGATTCCTGCTATTTGTCTGCAAGCTTGGAGCTTTCTTCGTGCAACATAAGCCCTTGCAGTTCTGAGAAGCTAGGTGATCTTTCCCTACTTTTCTGAATGGACTTAAAAGTATTCCAACTTTTTGGAAGACTTGAGAGCATTTGGTCAACCAAATCCTCATCCTGCATTGAGACTCCTAGGCTAGCAAGCTGAGTAACAATCAAATTTGTATCCTGGAGATGGGAATCTAGGGATTTCCCTTCATGCATTCTAAGTGAATACAGTTTTTCTTTCAAGGCAAGTCGACTTGAAGGGCTTTGAACATCATACATGGTTTTTAAATTTGGCCAAATAGCTAGAGGGTCTGTTAAATGAAGAACGTGTAAAATGATATGGTCCTTTACCGTTGAGGTGATGATCCTGCAGGCACGAATCCTTCGTTCCGCATCGTCATTTGGAGGTGCAGCAGCAGTCGTCTTGGAGGCGCTGCCAGGTCCCTTAGAAGCACCAGCTCCGGTGATTGAGGTGGTGGCGGATTCGAAGTCTGCGCAGCTCGAATCGGCTCTGTCAAAGCTTGAAGTGGAAGAAGGTGAGATACATCTCCACAAGTTTTCCTGCATCAGGAGCATCTAAACTCAATAGCTCCACAGTAAGTAATTGCTCTGGCCTTCTAGCTTAGCTGAATCTGAGAGATCACGGAAAGTAGGATCCATATTGAAAGACTACTAATGTGTGATAAGCTAAGCTATTGATTCTGTTGTGTTGGTCAGAATCGCTCTAATACCATTTTAACTTGGAGAAATGGAAGCTCAAGAGAGCGTTGTATTCCAAGGTGAGTGAATATATACATTTGAGAGTAGCCTTCTAGGTTAAAACGGTAGAACCCTAATTAGGGTTAGAGAGCGGATATCAATAGTACCTGTAGTACGATGTAGTTAATGTGCTATTCCGAAGTACTTAGTCATGTGTAGCATCTCCCTCAGTTCGGGAGAGGATAACTTCGGATAAAGATCCTTCCAACACTTCAAAATCTTCACAGTCCTGTGGATCGGCATCCCACACTCGTCGCCGAACAACATCAAAACCATGCATATACGAGGTTGCAAAACCCATGGTTTCATCTAAAAGATAACCATGAGCAATACTAGCCTCGGGTCTGGCCCTATTTTTAACATGGCTCTTTAGTGTCATCATAGTACGCTCTACAAGATACATCCATCTCACCTGAGCTGAACCTAATAGAATTAGTTTTTCTACAAGATGCATGGGCATGTGAGACATGACATCAAAAAAAGTAGGAGGAAATGCGATCTCCATCAGGCACATAGTAATGGCTACATCTTCTCTCAAACTCTCAGTTTGTTCAGGATCCCACACCTTGCAACATATTCTTCTGAAAACACGACATGCCCGCATAATAGCCATTCTTGTGTTGGGTTCCATAAGACCCCTCAGAGCCAACAATATCAAAGACTGCATTAAAATGTGATAGTCATGGGACTTCAATGCTCCGAATTTTTGGTTTCGAATGTGAGTTCCAATTTCAGAACAGTAACCCGAAGGAACCTTGAGATTTTCTAACCTCGTACAGAAGATGTTGAACTCCTCAAGCTTGATTACATAATTTGCAGCTGGCTGTAACATTTTGTTTGGATTTCTCGGATCTTGGGTCATCCAGAAGTGGGGCCGAATCCCTTCACATTGCATGTCTCTCCTCACTCTGACATTGTCTTTCTCTTTAAAACCGCAAATAGTTTTTAGCAGATTCTCAGCAAAAAATTTCACGCATTGCATTATATCCAAGGTGTTACGAATCTCCAAGTGTTGTCAAAATAAAACCAACATGTGTGAATCATTTGGTAGTATGACAATCAATGTGAGATACTGAGAGTATAGTCGGCAAACAATGGTTCACACAAACAACATAATGAAGCTGAACACATAACATGACACTCAATGATACGTGAAATGTAAAGATAACATGGACTGATCAATGTACTACCCAATAAGGTAGTTCAAAGAATATGCTTCCTCGCTTGATGCCGTGTTCCTTGGACGGATCTGGAGCGGGTGCACATTTCCTCTGTCTATTTCTATTGTTATTATACTGTCGACGTTTACCTTGAAGTTGTGAAGCATCCATTTCTCCCTCGGGGGAAGCTTGTACGTGAGCGGAGAGCGGAGAGCGGTGAGCGGAGATTTGGAGAGCGGAGAGCACAGAATGGGAGACAAAACCTAAAAATAGCAATTTTTTTACTTAAAATATAATATAAAATTAGAAGATTTGAATATTCTCAGTATATTTTAGAAATAATCTTATTTTAGTAAGTTTATTGACCCTATAACCGTGGACTAATTACAGTATTTTCATTGAATTTGTAATTCATTTTCGCTTTTCTTGGTGATTAATTTTTTGACGTGCACCAATTACTATGCTCCAGCTCCTTCTAACTGGTTCAGGCATACATTAATTCCCCTTATCCCCTCACATTTATATGCAAATTACTACTTAAAATGTATTGGTATTGACGCTCTTAAGAGGGATCAAGTAACATTTAATATCGTAACATTTTCTTAACACTGCTATAATTCATCCACCATAGTCTACATGCCTTTCTCCTTTTTTTTATTTTATTTTTTATTTTTTTATTTTTTATAATTGTCTTGTATTTTTTATAAAATATTCTTTATTCTATCTATCTTGTTAGAGGGGTCAAAAGCCTCCTTTCATTTAATTTTCTCCTTCATTTTATTTTCACATTCATTTTATTTTCACATTCAATTTCTTAATCTCCTTCATATTATTCTCAACCTTCATATTAAATTTTGCTTTTGTTTACTTTAATCTTTTTGATTTCATTTTTTATAAGTGTTTTTTTTTTTTTTTTTTTTTTTATACTTTCAATTTTTTTTTTTTTTAAAAAAATTTTAAATGCTAAATGACCTCTGCTAAACCTTCATCTTTTTCCATTCAGTTTAGGAGGATGAGAACTTTTAAATGAATGAAAAGCCGATTTTCAAGGGCGCCAAGCATCTTCTTCAGGGATATTTAAGATAAGAGTATGGAATGTCTCTTCCTCTTTTGTGTTGGTGTTATGTGAAGCTCTTTTCCGTAGTGCGGGACAGCAGTTATGGAGGACGTTAGAGATATTGTTGTTTCACTTGCTGACAATGTTTGTCCATTTCAATCATATGTTCAGGTGGAGGACGAAGAAGAGGTGATGGCCAACAGCCAAGGGCGTCCTTTGACAACGGATGTTGACGTACAACCGGATGTAGGAGCTGATCCTCTACGTTCAGAAAAATCAGATGATATCATAGTGCTGGAGGAGAACGCAGATGTGCCTTTGCAACCACATGCATACTCGAAGGTTGGAAAGATCCCAAGGGGAACCTATTCCAGGGAATCAGTGAATCGGAGGCGGGGAGGTGGGCCATTGTTGAAACGTTCTTACCAAGGACACTTGCCAAGTGTGGGACCGAAAGTGAACGCGAATGTAGTTTGTCATGTAGTACAGTCAGCGGCTAGCAGTCCTGCTGATAGTGTAGTGGGCAACCCTAAACGTGTTAGGTTCGAAGATTAAGACATCTAATAACAAGTACATGTTTGCTGTAATAAAAGGTACATGGCAGGGGATACGAAGTATATAGTGCACTTGTTCAAGATAGAATGTTTTGAAATAGAGTGCAATCAATGAGAACGACAAAGCCTTTATAGTGAAAAAGTCAATATAGCTTCCGTATTGCGGACTTAGTACATGGGATATTACTAAAATCATTCACTACGTGACAAATGGCCATTGTGGAAATGGCAGTTCTAAAGTAGGAGGGCTACCTACTTCTTCGCCAAGGGGTGACGCAAGATTCCACTCTGTAAGAGTAGCTTGACCTCGTTGAAGCTGAAGGTAGGCGCATGGATGAAAAGCTCCGCTTCGAGATCACGGTTGCAGACCTTCAAGAGTATGTAGTATAGGTGCTTACAATACGTGAACTGAGTCTTGCCACCGAACGTAGTCATCGTCTTCTTGAATGCTGGGCAAGTGCAACCAGGGTAAGACCTGATGGTAATCTGGTACCGTGTGATGTGTGGAGCGACGCCCGAATCCAGCCCAATGATGCAACCGTGGCCCGGCTCAGGTATCATGGTGACGGAACGGAGGTGCGCTTTAAGAGACTCGGAGGAGCCCATGGAGAGTCGCTGCGCTTGATTGGGACGAGTGGCAGTGCGCTTCATCATCTTGCCGTCTCTCTTGCCTGGGTAGCGGTCAGCGTCTGTAGGGACTGGCACTAAGCTGAGATTTGCAGGGGACGGGGCAGAAGAGAACAGGCGTCTTGGGAAGACCGGTTTCTTCGGCGGAAGTTGAAAGCCCGCTGCTTCGAGGGCAAGAATCTCAGTAAGTTTTAGGTTAGTACCTAGTTTCACTGGCCAGACCTCTGGAATGGAGGGGAATTCCTGGTCCTTTGAGTAGTGTGCTACCCACTTGCGCTTAGAGCCTTTCACGCAGCGCTCAATATCGTCGGAGCAGAAGAAGAACTCTGTCTTCTCGACTAGGTTCCTGCGATAGTTAGTCTAGAGCCCAGTGTAGTTCGGGGCAGCTGTGCAATGGGGCCCCCTGACAATTCTCTTAGTGCACTTCTTTTTCGTTTCAGCTCTTTGGGCCCAACAGCACTTCGCAGAAAGTTTGTGAAGTCTCGAAATGTGCCACTCCTTCACGTCGACCTTGGTTTCTTCAACCGCGTTGACATGGCGAATGTCGCCCTTGTTCACAGGTGAAGGTAAAGGGGAATCAACTTCTTGGGCGGGAGATTGGGTACCTTCTACCTCGGAGTCGTGTTCGAAGTCGTCTTCCACAATGACGGGCATCTGCATAGGGCGAGCTCTGACGGCACGTCTTGGGCCTCTTGGGCGTGAGAAGTTTGTCTTGTCCGGGCGATGAGACTCTTCGTTAGCTCTGATGGGGACGTCGGCTTTTCTCTTCTGTGAACCGAAGACTTCCGCTCCAGGCATGATAGGCTGACGGGTGCAGAACTCATCCGCTCCTGGCATATCAAGCATGGGGTCTTTGAGCAGTGTAGGATTTCCCCATCTCTTCGCGTTGCGCTCCGTCATCCGGAGCTTGAGTTCCTTCTTCGATGGTCCTATTCCGCCGACGTCACCTTTGAGGAACTGGTAGTAGTTAACAACCTGTAGAAAAGCCTGAACGAAATCGTCCACGGTAGCAACGTAGAGGTCTTTTCCGTTGTTTCCTGAAGCTTGGAGCCACTTGTTATGAACTATTTTGGCGAGGTTACAGGTCGGCATCTCTGTGAGTTCTTCTTTCGTGAATTTCTGCAATTTTGACAGTAGGTGCCGTTAGATTGACTGAGTAGAGTTTTGTAGGTTAGGGCTAGGAAACCAATATCAAAAACATCAAAATAGAGTGCAGAAATCATACCGTGGTCATGAATCCCCCCCACTACCGAAAGCGGTGGTGCGAGAATGACAGCCACTGATCGAGTTTGATGAGTCCGCTCTCGCCAACGACCCCGGTGGATGCCCACCATGCTCGCAACGCGTGGTACAGAGTTTCCGCCTCTGCCATGCTGGTCGCATTCTTGTACTGAGTGCACATCTTCTTGTGCTGTTCCCAAAGTTCTTCGGGGAAGTGCTTCTGCGTATACGCCACCATGTTCTGAGTCCAGTGGAACAAGCACGACCTCTCCCGGTCCTCCATTGGGTCCTCTTTGTTGCCATTGCCGTAAAGGATTCGCACTGCATTCCAATTCGCCTGTGCGTTATCTGCCATGAACCCCTTGAAGTTCGGCGCTGCAACGCCATTGATCTCCATTACCAGGTTCAGGTTTTTCCAGAAGACGAGTTGCGCCTCCGTGTCCTCGGACTACATGTCGCAAGTGGCGATTGTCATCACGCGGCAGTAGGTGGCGTCGTACACGTGGCAGGCCATCGTCGACCACTCTTTTACCCGTCGCACATGGTCAAACATGATCCAGGCGTTCTCCAGATCTCTGCCAGGTTGCATTCGACTGACCAAGTCGACTCCACTACCCGGCCCGACCTCCGACATCTGGAAGACGGAGACTTTGTCACGCATAGCTCTTTGACCAGGAAACCTATTTTCTTGCACATACGCCCAGAGACTGTTTCCACGGAGCTTGGTGATACCGTCCATGACTCCGTACCTTCGATATTTTTTGAAAGTCGCAACTTTGTTGCGGATGTTTGGTGACGCCATGTCTTTGCATCGATCCAAAACAGGAACCAGCTCCTCCATCGTCAGCTTCTTCGGTGGTGCATCTTCGGGCTGTAGCAGGTAGCTCCCGATGAGGAGTTTGCTCGCCTCCAAGACAATGGCGCTCTTCGTTGCTTTGTTGTTCATCTCTACTTGCTCTTCTATTAAGCTACTAATCTCTGCTTTAGAGTCTCTGTAGTCTCCAACTTTCACTGGATGATCATGTGTTCCTATCTGAATACAAGCTCTAGTCTGATTCGCTTTGCCCACAACGTAATAAATCTTAGCCTCGTATGTAGCTACACATGATGGAGGCACTTTACATACCTTGCACACTAGCGTGGAATCAGACGGAGGAGGCTGATCCATGAGAAAAGCTTGCAGGGTTCACCCTTCAAACTCAGTCTCGTTAACCTCAAAGATCTTGGGAATACGCTTCAGGAAGTCACACTCCTTGTTGCTGCAGCGCAGCCATTCGACGCAGGTGGAACTTCGAAAAGAGAGTCCAAAGTCGTTTTTGATGTTTGTTGTGATGGTCTTGGTCCACAAGTGTCTGTCGTATCGTTTGTCCATTGCCTGCATTGACTTGGCGGCGAGCTTAGAGGATCCTGCAGCAGCTGGGGGCAACTCAAAAAGAACCGGACCATCAAAGTTCGCAGGCAAGTACTCTACTCTCTCGTGTCTAATAGTGGAATAGTCTATCTTCTTCAATATGTTTTTTGACCCACGCGCCTTTGCAAGCTGTTGAAGGAGCGGAACAATGTTAACTGTGGCTTGGGACAATGGAGGAGAGACATTGGAAGGAGGAGCATCAGCGTGGATCTTAGGCACCAACTTGACGGGACTGACTTCGTCATCAGAGGAGAGAGAAATGACAGTCGGAGGAGGAGGTTTTTCTACATCTGCAGTCTCGGTACCAGGCTCGACTTTGACCTTGACATCACGAGGTAAGGGAGTTTGAATTGTGCAAGTAGAAGAGCGACGGGGGGTGAGGATCTCAGTGGATGCAGCCATAAGAGAATCAGTGAGACCATAGACTCTATAGGATCCAGGGAAAAGTCTCCACTGCAACATATTGTTCTCATCTCTCATGGAAAGTTGCCCGAGGGTGTGGGTAACCTCTGCAGTAACGTCATCAAAGATCTCCTCCTCTATACTGATGGAATCCTCACGGAAATGGAATCAGAGACTCAGGCGAAGAGAGGAGACTGTAGCGAGACCATCGTCATCTACGCAAAACCTAAGAGGGATGCCCATGCCTTGGGCGTACAGACAGACCGTCCCCATGTTTGCAGGCAACTCAATCAAGAAGAGGAGAAGAGTGAGTATAGTAGTGCAGCAGTATTGCGAGAGCAAAGTGAGGGGAATGATGCATCGCTGTTGATCATTTTATTCAAGATTGAATGTCCATGTGGACGACTAGGTAATGATTCATTCTGTTACGCAACGAATGTAGGAATTAAGAGAGACGGCGCTAACTAATTAGAATGCAACTTTTTGCAGGTCGAAGTATATCAGGTAAGATTAATATAACTCTATAGCAATAATTTGAATCATGGACCAGATTCTATTTGTTATTATGTATTATAAGATTAGAATGAGCCGTCATTTGTATTGTACATTTAAAACAATGAATAAAAAAAGGAGCATTCATTGAAGTGCTTGATTCAAATCTTTTAATTTTTAGTATGCTTAGATTTTTCTTTATAATTAAAGGTTGATATTTCAAACATTACTTTAATTATAGAATTGTTATTGGTACTCTTGACATAAAGAAGGAAGTGAATGTTTAAGCAATTTAAAATATATAATAACTTAGGGTTTATCAAAATAGTTGTACGTTATAGGTATTTAAGCTGGGAGGAAGTTCTGCACAGAGTCTTTTCGTGAGAGAGTTCTTCCTGTGGTTAGACACATGAAGCAGGGTGGAGGGCCGTCTCCCTCCACTTATGTCACTCCTAAACCTAGAAGAAAACCAGGTAGTACAGATTTTACGGATAGGAGAGCTAGAAAGAGGAGAGCATTACGTAAGAAGGTAGTTTTTAAAGGTGACCATTTGAGTGCACCCGTGAAAAGGAGAGGAGCAGGTGTGCCTGTAGCTTTCAAGTTTTCTAGCATTCGTAAACTCATACTGGACTCTATAGTAGAGGAGAAAGAAGAGTTTTTAGAGAAAACGGTCATCGAGAATCAAGAGCACGAACAGGAGATACTCTTAAGTGGAGTTGGACGTGAGGCCATGACGGAAGAGTTAGTTTTTAATTGTAGTCAAAGAGTAGAGTCACCACATTCAACTATCATATTCAATGACTCTTTGCCAAGGGGCCCAGATTCTCAATCTGAGCATGATTTTAATTCCGTTGAAGTAAGTATACTCAGACAAAGTTTAGTATGAATTTCTTATGTTCATATTCGATTTGAATTTAAATTTCAATTATATGATGCAAAACTACGGTGTGATATACTCAAGGAGAAACTTTAAAACTGTGGAACGTCACCAACTAATAATTCTTATTCTTTTCTAATTTTACAAAGAGTAACAACTGGATAAGGGAGGTGGGAGTTTCGACTCCATTCTCACTAGTTGGAGAGGGTAGCAAAAGCGAGCCTTTGAGAGGAGTTGCGAGGAGAGCTAGAGAGGAGATCCTCAAGAGTGGTGAAGGTGTGGTGGCAATGGCGGCGCGGATGGGAGGCGAGGGAGGCCGAGGCGAGGAGGAGGCTGTGGGAGGCGCGGAGCTTGTGCTGGGAGAAGAGGAGGTGGAGCTTGTTGAACCCCAGCCCCAACCTGAGCTCGAGCTCGGAGCTGAAGCCGGGAGCGAGGGAAGCGAGGAAGAGGAGGACGAAGACGAGGAGGATGAAGACAAGGAGGACCTCGTCCCCGAAGACGAGGAGGAAGAGCAGGTACACCTCCTGCTAGATTCGTGTCGAAATGATATCTTGCTGGGTTTTTTGATTCTAGTGCTGAAACCTACGTACGGGAATGATTAGCGCAATCATGTGGCATGACAGTGATGAAGGTTACGACTCCATACAATGTACTTGAATTCGATAGTTAATGTTATTGGGTTTAGTTAGATAAACTTGTGCGTGGATTCGGCATATGCGTATTGAAAATCCTTTGTATATGTTTGGAATTTGGGTTGTGGGTACTCGCGATCTGTCCGTGGTGGGGAAGCCTCAACTGATTGTGTTGGCTCGCAAAATGGGAGGCATTGACAGCATGACTAGAAGAGCTCTAGCCTCCTCTAAGGCAGGGCCAGGCTCAATGCGGCCAGGCTCAATGCGACCGGCCTTAATGCTTCCAGTTGCTGAATGAGCTTTCATCATTTTTAACTTCTTTTGTTTGGTCCTTGACCTTAATGGGCTCGTTGTCTGCTTCCAGAGCAGACAACATCAAGCCCCAGCTCACAAGCCCAGCCGAGGAGGCTTAATGCCTCCAATGAGGCGAGGTTTTTTTTTTTAACTTCTTTTGTTTGGTCCTTGACCTTAATGGGCTCGCTGTCTGCTTCCAGAGCAGACAACATCAAGCCCCAGCTCACAAGCCCAGCCGAGGAGGCTTAATGCCTCCAATGAAGCGAGGTTTTTTTTTTAACTTCTTTTGTTTGGTCCTTGACCTTAATGGGCTCGCTGTCTGCTTCCGGAGCAGACAACATCAAGCCCCAGCTCACAAGCCCAGCCCAGGAGGCTTAATGCCTCCAATGAGGCGAGGCTTTTATTCTTTAATTTTCTGTTTGGTCGTTGAGCTTAATGGGCTCGCTATCTGCTTTCGGAGCAGACTGCATCAAGCCTGAGCTCATAAGCCCAGCCATGGAGGCTTAATGCCTCCAATGAGGCAAGGTTTTTATTTTGAATTCTTTATTTGGTCCTTGAGCTTAATGGGCTTGCTGAATGCTTTCCGAGTAGACAGCATCATGCCCGAGCTCACAAGCCCAGCCAAGGAGGTTTAATGCCTCTAATGAGGCGAGGCTTTTTTTTTAAATCTTTTGTTTGGTCGTTGAACTTAATGGGCTGCTGTCTGCTTTCGGAGTAGACAGCATGAATCCTGAGCTCATAAGCCTGGCCAAGGAGGCTTAATGCCTCCAATGGGGAAGGCTTTTTTTTTAAATTCTTTATTTGGTCCTTCAGCTTAATGGGCTCGCTGTCTACTTTCTGAGGAGACAGCATCAAGCCCGAGTTCACAAGTTCAGCCGAGGAGGCTTAATGCCTCCAATGGGGCAAGGTTTTTTTTTTAAATTCATTATTTGGTCCTTGAGCTTAATGGGTTTGCTGTCTGCTTTCAGAGTAGACAGCATCAAGCCTGAGCTCACAAGCCTAGCCGAGGAGGCTTAATGCCTTGAATGACGCAAGGCTTTTTTTTGTATATTTCTTGTTATGTCGTTGAGCTTAATGGGCTCGCTGTCTCCTTTGGAAGCAGACAGCATCAAGCCCGAGGTCACAAGCCCAGCCAAGGAGGCTTAATGCCTCCAATGAGGGAAGGTTTTTTTTTTTTAATTTCTTTGATTGTTAAGCTTAATGGCTCGATGTCTGCTCTCCGAGCAGACAGCATCAAGCTGGAGCTTAGAAGCCCAGCCGAGGAGGCTTAATGCCTCCAATGAGGCAAGGCTTTTTTTTTAAATTCTTAGTTGGTCCTTGAGCTTAGTGGGCTCGCTGTCTGGTTTTGGAGTACACAGCATCAAGCCCGAGCTCACAAGCCCAGCCGACGAGGCTTAATGCCTCCTATGAGGCGAGGCTTTTTTTTTTAATTTTTTGTTTGGCCGTTGAACCTAATGGGCTGCTGTCTACTTTCGGAGGAGACAGCATCAAGCCGGAGCTCACAAGCCCAGCCGAGGAGTCTTAATGCCTCCAATGAGGCGAGGCTTTTTTTTTTAATTCTTTGTTTGGTCGTTGAGCTTAATGGGCTCGCTGTCTTCTTTCGGAGTAGACAGCATCAAGCCAAAGCTCATAAGCCCAGCCAAGGAGGCTTAATGCCTCCAATGAGGCAAGGTTTCTTTTTTTTTTAATTCTTTGATTGTTAAGCTTAATGGCTCGATGTCTGCTCTCCGAGCAGACAGCATCAAGCCGGAGCTCACAAGCCCAGCCGAGGAGGCTTAATGCCTCCAATAGGGCAAGGCTTTTTTTTAAAATTCTTAGTTGGTCCTTGAGCTTAATGGGCTCGCTGTCTTCTTTCGCAGGAGACTGCATTAAGCCTGTGCTCATAAGCCCAGCCATGGAGGCTTAATGCCTCCATTGGGGCAAGGCTTTTTTTTTAAATTCTTGGTTGGTCCTTGAGCTTAATGGGCTCGCTGTCTGCTTCCGGAGGAGACAGCATCAAGCCTGAGCTCACAAGCCCAGCCGAGGAGGCTTAATGCCTCCAATGGGGCAAGGCTTTTTTTGCATTTGTTTGATCTTTGAGCTTTATAAGGTCGCACTTTGCTTTAGGAGTAGACAGCATCAAGCCCGAGCTCACAAGCCCAGCCATAGACGCTTAATGCCTCCAATGAGGCGAGGCTTTTATTTTTTAAATTTTTTGTTTCGTCATTGAGCTTAATGGGCTCGCTATCTGCCCTCGAAGCTGACAGCATCAAGCCCGAGCTCACAAGCCCAGCCAAGGAGGCTTAATGCCTCCAATGAGGCAAGGGTTTTATTCTTTAATTTTTTATTTGGTCCTTGAGCTTAATGGGGTCGCTCTCTGCTTTCTGAGTAGACTGCATCAAGCCCGAGCTCACAAGCCCAGCCTAGGGGCTTAATGCCTCCGATGACGCGAGGCCTTTTTTTTTAATTTTTTGTTTGGTCGTTGAGCTTAATGGGCTCGCTGTCTGCTTTCGGAGCAGACAGCATCAAGCCTGAGCTCATAAGCCCAGCCATGGAGGCTTAATACCTCCAATGGGGCAAGGCTTTTTTTTAAAATTCTTTATTTGGTCCTTGAGCTTAATGGGCTCGCTGTCCGCTTTCGGAGGAGACAGCATCTAGCCCGAGCTCACAAGCCCTGCCGAGAAGGCTTAATGCCTCCAATGGTGCAAGGCTTTTTTTTTATATTCTTAGTCCGTCCTTGAGCTTAATGGGCTCGTTGTGTGCTTTCGGAGCAGAAATCATCAACTCTGAGCTCAGAAGCCCCGCCGAGGTGGCTTAATGCCTCCAATGAGGCAAGGTTTTTTTTTTTTTTAATTTGCTTGATGGTTGAGCTTAATGGGCTCGCTGTCTGCTTTCAGAGCAGACATTATCAAGCCCCAGCTCACAAGCCCAGCCGAGGAGGCTTAATGCCTCCAAGGAGGCAAGGCTTTCTTCTTAAATTTTATGTTTGGTCGTTGACTTAATGGCTCGCTGTCTACTTTCCGAGCAGAGAGCATCAAGCGAGAGCTCACAAGCCCAGCTGAGGAGGCTTAATGCCTCCAATGAGGCAACACTTTTTTTTAATTTGTTTGATCCTTGAGCTTAATAGGGTCGCTCTTTGCTTTCGGAGTAGACAGCATCAAGCTCGAGCTCACAATTCAGCCGAGAAGGCTTAATGCCTCCAATGGGGCAAGGCTTTTTTTTTTAATTTTTTGTTTGGTCCTTGAGCTTAAAGGGCTCAGTGTCTGCTTTCCAAGCAGACAGCATCAAGCCGGAGCTCACAAGCCCTGCCGAGGAGGCTTAATGCCTGTAATGGGCAAGGCTTTTTTTTTAAATTCTTTCTTGGTCCTTGAGCTTAATGGGCTTGATGTGTGCTTTTGGAGCAGAAAGCATCAAGCCCGACCTCCCAAGCCCAGCCAAGGACGCTTAATGCCTCCAATGAGGCAAGGTTTTTTTTTTTTTAATTTGTTTGCTGGTTGAGCTTAATGGGCTCACTTTCTGCTTTCAGAGCAGACATCATCAAGCCTTTGCTCACAAGCCCAGCCGAGGAGGATGATAGCCTCCCAGGAGGCAAGGCTTTTTTCTTAAATTTTTTGTTTGGTTGTTGAGCTTAATCGGCTCGCTGTCTGCTTTCCGAGCAGACAGCATCAAGCCAGAGCTCACAAGCCCTGCCGAGAAGGCTTAATGCCTCCTATGAGGCAAGGCTTTTTTTTTTAATTTTTTGTTTGGTCCTTAAGCTTAATGGGCTCGCAATCTGCTTTCAGAGCAGACAACATGAAGCCTGATCTCACAAGCCCAGCGGAGGAGGCTTAATGCCTCCAATGAGGCAAGGCTTTTTTTTTTTTCTTTATTTGGTCCTTGAGCTTAATGGGCTCGCTGTCTGCTTTCGGAGTAGACAGCATCACGCCTGAGCTCACAAGCCGAGCCGAGAGGCTTAATGCCTCCAATGGGGCAAGGTGTTTTTTTTTTAATTTTGTTGATCGTTGAGCTTAATGGGCTCGCTGTCAGCTTTCGAAGCAAACAACATCAAGCCTGAGCTCACAAGTCGAGCCGAGGAGGCTTTATGCCTCCAATGAGGCAAGGCTTTTCTCCTATAATTTTTGTTTGGTCGTTGAGCATAATGGGCTTAATGTGTGCTTTTGGAGCAGACAGCATTAAGCCCCAGCTTACAAGCCTCGCCGAGGAGGCTTAAAGCCTCCAACGAGGCAAGGCTGTTTTTTTTAATTTTTGGTTTGGTCCTTGAGCTTAATGGGCTCGCAATCTGCTTTCAGAGCAGACAACATCAAGCGTGATATCACAAGCCCAGCCGAGGAGGCTTAATGCCTCCAATGAGGCAAGGCTTTTTTTTTTTTCTTTATTTGGTCCTTGATCTAAATGGGCTCGCTGTCTGCCTTTGGAGGAGACAACATCAAGCCCAAGCTCACAAGCCCAGCCGAGGAGGCTTAATGCCTCCAATGGGGAAAGGCTTTTTTTTTATATTCTTAGTCGGTCCTTGAGCTTATGGGCTCGCTGTCTGCTTTCGGAGCAGACATCATCAAGCCCGAGCATATGTTAACCGGAGATTTCCCAATCTCCCCTTTCCTTAGTTTTCCTTAGTCTCTTTTCAATTTTCATCCTTACCTTAGACAGTCATCGAGTCGACTTGGATGAACTCTGTCACCAGTCGACTTGGATGAACTCTGTCACCAGCGGACTGGATGAACTCTGTCATCAGCCGACTGGATGACTTCCGTCAGTTCAGGAGGTTTAAGAGGCAAGGTTAGGGTTTCCTGTAATCATTCTACATTAGAGCAGGTAGAGTCAGAGAGGTCTGAGAGCTGTTAAAAACTGCTGTACTATGGTTTTGGGGCTGTTTTGACCCATTTTATGCAGTTTTGACCTCCTTTTGCACTTGTATTGTACATTTCCAGCAACCTATGAGTGTTTGGAGGACTTAGTTTAGTTGGGTTTTGTTGGGTTTTGATGGGATTGTGAAGGCTAGGGTTTAGTTGGTAAATCCTCCCTTTACCATTGGCAACCATGCTTTAGTTCGTACCATGTGATCTCCTGCTTGTTGTAGGCTGTTCCACACACTTTAGAGGTCCTGAAGTATCGAAATCGGGTCTGCAGAGGTGCAGCAGTTACTATCGGGAGTCTAGAGGGGTGCTGAGATGCTGTCACTGGAATTCCGAGGTGCTGAACAGTCACTGGTTGGTTAGGTGTAGTCACTGTAGTGGTAGATCGGGTCGGCAGGTGCTGCCCAGCCACTGGCAGAGGTCCAGGAACCAATCGGGAGGTGATCTGTTGCAGTAGAGGGGGACAGTGAAGCAGAAAATTTCAGGTGTTTTCAGGGATAGGAAACACTGGTGGACCGACAGATGCAGTCCAGCACGTGTCCAAGGAGCAGTAGCAGCGGATCGGTTCTGTTGCAGGCTGGTGGGCGCAGGTGCTGTGAAGATTGAAGGACCAAGTTTTCACGCAGTCGACCCGTTTGAACAGAGGGCTGTTCACCACTCGAAAAAGGGGATAGGGCGGCTGTACGTCAGATCTGAAGTCCAACTGTACAAGGGGTGAAAGGTAAGTAACCCGTAATTCTAGCATTTTGAAATTCAAAACCTCAGATCCGAAAGTTTAGGATCTTGAAATTTGAAATTTGAATTGTGGATCTCGATTTGGGACCTCGGTCGACTGTGCGAATCTCGATTCGGGACCTCAGTCGGCTGTGAGACTTCGTTTTGGGATGTCAGTTGAAGACTTCGCACCTGTACCTGAGGGGGGCAGAACGAGTCCAATCTGACTGAAAACAGCTGCTGAGAATATTTGGCAGAAGGGGAATTTCTGTCCAAATTAATCACAGCTGCAACCACTGGACTGAACTTCTAAAGATCAGTGCAGTGCGAAAAAGAGGATAGAAGTAGCTAAAACAGTGATGCAGTGAATTGCTGTAATCCATTTCTACTTGCTGGGAAACTACTTGTTGTTACTAACCCGACTACACAGCCGACTTGCTGGGGTCAGTTAGTGCTAAAGTGGCAGATATAAAGAAAGGGTAGCTGACTGACTGGAGCCTGGAGGAAGCCAAGCAGAGCTGACCAGACCAAAAGCAGAGCAGTAGCTGCAGACATCAGGGAGGCAACAGTCGGCTGGTGCAGTCCAGCAGTCACATCCATGGAGGACGGTGACCAGCCTGACTTGAGAGAGAGACAAGCTATGGAGCGCTACAGACGCTACATGCAACGGGAGGAGCGGACGACAGAGCCGACTCCAGCAGAAGGACAGGGCCGACTTAGTTCGCAGGGCAGTGCGGCTAAACAGGTCGGGGAGCTTATCGACATGGAAGTGGAACACGACATGTCATCATCCGATGGGAGGACGAGGGAGAGCAGATTTGGAGGGGAGACACAGTTTGAAAAAGGGGATAGGCTGAGTCGGCAGTCCGACCCGACTAGCGTTCCCTGGAGGTACCAAGACATGAAGCGAACAGCGTCATTCAGGAGGGACTTCTCTACTGCCGTTGATGACTACAACACCTTCCGTGAAGAAAGACGACAGACGCAGGAAGTTTTTCCAGAGCCAACCCAGTGGCCCAGTACAGTCACTGGTAGAGTCGACTTGGAAACCGAGCCGACTCAACTGCGCAGCCGACCTGCATCTCCAGTGCTCCTGCCAAAAACTCCAGAGACACTGCCAGCTGCATTTCACAACCTGAAGCAGAAGCTGGAGGAAACGAAGAGTCGATCAGCTTAGGAGCAGGGTCTTGTACACCCGACAGAAGGTGGCCTGGGTAAGAACGTGCACTTCTTGGATGAGTTCAGGCTTCAGTCAGAATGGGAGCAGGAAGAGGAGGACCGGAAGGCAGTTGAAGCATTCAGAGCCGACCTGTTAGCCAAACAAGAACGGGCCCGTCGGCACCACCCAACACACACTCACAGTCGACCCGACTCAGGCAAATACCTCCAGCAGCTGGAAGCCTTGCAGCATACTGCACCTTCAGGTGTAGCGTCGTTGCATCACTGGCATACAGAGCCGCAATGGCCGCCAGAGCAGCATCGTACTTCGCTGGAGGTGGAGTTCAACCGACGGGTACAGGAGGCAGCTCAACAGTTAGCAGCTCAGCAACTGGCAGCACAACAGTCGGCAGCCCAACAGCTTGCTGCCCAGCAGAAGGAACAAGAACTGCTGGAACGGGAGAAGCAGGAACTAGCACAGCTGCAGGACCTGTGGGAGGAGCAACGAAGGTGGCAAGAGCAGGCACGGACTGTGGGGAATACTGCACGACCTCCCTATTTATCCAGTTCAACACCAGAGGTGACGGTGGATAAAACTGTACCTGGACCACTTCCGGCCGTGACTTCCTCGACCGCACATCGACTCCCAGGATACGTGGATCACCTTACCGGTGACGTGTACCAATCTGCGCAGCCGACCCAGTCAGCCGGGTATCCTGGAAGAATGGCAGAACCGACTTTTGCGGATCCTATCCATGCAGCTACCTACGTGGGGCGGTCTACAGTTGTCCCACCAATTGCCGCCCCGGTCGGCTACAGTACTGCCGCCATTCCCGGAGGTTCACACACTGCCCCAGCTGGTTCTCACTTTCCAGTACACTATCCAGCGCCATTGGCAGCACCTCCTCGTGCATTGCCCCCGGTTCGCACAACCGACTTCACCTCAGCACCACCCCGACCGCCGGTCAGTGCACAGAGGAAGCAGTTACCATACAGGGCATACAAGGAGGGAAACGACCCCGACGCTCATCTCAGGTATTTCGACAAATGTGCCTGGTTTAATGGTGAGACTAATGAGACAGTAATCATCACACTGTTTGGGACGACTCAGGTCGACAAAGCCCAGCGCTGGTTTGATGACTGGCTGGATCATCACCCTTACTGCACCAAGGAGGAGGCAAAGGAAGCGTTCAAGCTGCGTTATCGGGAGCAGGATTCTGACGAGCAGGTCTATATGACGCTGCGAACATTCAAGCAGGGTGAAGGGGAGAAGGTCCAGGATTATTATGAACGGTTTATGAAGCTGGTCAAGTGTCTGCAGACTGATGTGGGCGAAGGGATCAAGCTCACCTACTTCAGAGCAGGGTTACTTGACTATGTGAAGGTGACAACCAGTGGGTCTACAGCCAACACCCTGACTGAGTTGAAGGAGTTAGCCCGACGCTGTGAGACCAACTGCAGCGACGCCTCGGGTAAGAAGCTGTATTTTCAAGCTAAGAAGACGGAGTCGACTACCAGTCGAGCAACTGCTACTTCAGCCCAGACAGAAGGAGTCGAGACTGTAAACCGACGGTTTTGCACTTGTTGTAAGAAATTTGGGCATGAAGACATTAACTGTTTTGTCAACCCGGCCAACCCCAACAATAGGTTACCCAGGTCTGAAGGGAAGCCTACCGTCGGAGTCCATGAAGTGTCGACTACACAGCCGACCAGTGGCTCTGGGAGGCCTGTCACCAGCCGACCAGGAGGGTACCAGAATGGAGGATCGGGCAGGATCGATGGCTGTTTTCTTTGCCTAGGATCTGACCATCAGATGCGTAATTGTCATTTACGTTTGAAGTTTCAGCAGTTATTAGCCGCTAAAAAACAAGGTACTAACACTCTCGGTGTCAACAGTGTGGAATTGCAAGAGATAGATGACCCGGAGGTGGCTACGATATTGACCAGAGCAGCTCGAGTACGAGCTCGACTGCCTCTGGAGGACAAGGAGGTGAAGGAGCCTGAGCCCCGACAGCCAAAAACACAAGCTGATTGGGAAAAGGAAGAGCGCCTTAGGAAGGAATTCATAGCTTTCACAGAGGAGATTAACAGAGAAAACGAGCTGGCCCGACAGGCTGAAGAGGCACTGCAGAAGGCCAATGCAGCTGACTTGGAGACCAATGCTCCTGACGGGCCAGTTCTAGACGGAGACTGGGTCGGATTCTCCGATCCCGACTGTCTACAGGAGATACCCAAGAAACCTTTGGAGGTAGCCACTGAGGAGCCGATCAGTTCACAGCCGCAAGCATTGGTCAAAACAGTCAGTCGGCAGATCTTGCAGACACCAATCACAGTGTCTTTAGGGGAACTACTGGAGGTGGCCCCCAACCTTACGGAATATGTCAGGGCCAAAGTTTTTCCTCAACTTCATGGTCCGCCCAAGACACCAGCCGACTCGACTCAGCCCCCTGTGCTACTGAAGATGCCACAGCCGACTGCACGCCCGACGTCGACTTCAGTACCAAAGCTGCGTTCCCCTGACTCACAGGTACATCCCAATCTGGTTGTTGGAGCAGTGGATATTGATCGGGGTCTTCCGGTTATTTCTGTGCAGGTCGGGCAGTCAACGCTGGAGAACATGCTGCTGGATGGAGGCTCTGGCGTCAACCTAATTACAGAGGAGGAAAGGATCCGACTCAGACTCAAGAATCCCTCTCCACCGCCCTATCGATTGCGTATGGCTGACCAGGCAGTGGTAGAACCAGTCGGCCTGATCCGGAATGTCCGTATTCACATCCACGGCATTCCGTACAACATCAGTCTGACTGCCATTCGCAACAAGGAGGTCAACGAAGCCTACAGTATGTTGCTGGGTCGACCTTGGCTCATTGATGCAAAGGTCACTCACGACTAGGGGAACAAGCTGGTGACTATTCGAGGCAATGGTACTGTCAAGACTATCTCTATCAATCAGAGGACGGGTCCCCTGCCCAAATTGCCAGAGGTGCTTGTGTGCTATAAATTGGCTGAGGGACTCACTGATGAAGAGGAGGATCGTTTTTTACAGACCGAGGAGGACATATTCGCAGTCGGGACTATCACCCTGCCTGAGAATTTAAGAGTGCCCTTACCTGGCCAGGCCGACTTACAACGAGCCGACCACCGCCAAGCCGACTTTGCCGCAGCCGACTTAAGAGCCGACTTGGACACAGCCGACTTAGCGCTCCCGACTCTTCCTGATGCCGACACTGCTACTTACCCCGACCACTTTTACACCTTTTCAGAGGGCGAGATGCCGGTCGATGAGACACCAGTACGGGAGAAGTTGGGAGAGATGAAGGTGGCAGGATGGAACTTGACTGAAGAAGAACAGCTGAGGAAGATTAATGTCCGTAGTGAGGCGGAACCGAAGATTCTGAAGATCGGTACACAACAGAAACCAGCATTAGCACAGGCAGCAGAAGACTTACTGCGAGAGTACACAGACGTGTTTGCATGGACATACAAGGACCTGAAAGGGATCCCTCCGTCAGTGGCACAGCATCGGATTGTGCTGGAGAAGGATGTGCCACCGATTCATCAGGCCCGATACAGGATGAATCCTAACTATGCCAGCATCGTCAAACAGGACATTGATAAACTCCTGGCAGCAGGGTTCATCGTTCCAGTCGAAGAGGCGACTTGGCTCTCACTCATTGTTGTCGTGCCTAAAAAGAATGGTCAATTACGTATTTGCATTGACTATAGAAAACTAAATGCTGCCACAAAAAAGGATCCTTACCCTTTGCCTTTTACTGAGGAAGTGTTGGATGCTGTGGCAGATTATGAGCTGTACACTTTCCTAGATGGTCGGTCGGGTTACTACCAGATTAGCATCGCCCCGGAGGACCGATACAAGACAGCTTTCATCACTGAATGGGGGGCTTTTGTTTGGCTGGTTATGCCATTTGGGCTGACAAATGCACCCCCGACTTACCAGCGAGCTGTGAACAAGGCATTCAAGGAGTACCTGGGAATTTTCATGAAGCTGTTCCTTGACGACTTCACAGTTTACACTGACATCCCCGATCACTTGTACAAACAACGGCTCGTTTGAGAAGTGTCGGGAGTATGGCATCAGCTTAATCCCTCAGAAGTGCGCATTTCTGGTGGCCTCAGGTATCCTTTTAGGCCATGTCGCTTCCAAGGCAGGGAAGATGCCCGACCCAAAGAAGATCGAGGTCGTTCAGGAGATGCCACGCCCCCGACGCACAGCCGACATCCAGATTTTCAATGGATTTGCCCAGTTCAACCGCATCTACATCAAGTCCTATGCTCACATCATGGAGCCTATCACCCGACTGATGCGAAAAACTGAGGAGTTCGACTGGACCGACCGCTGTGAAGATGCCTGGGTGGAGATCAAAGAACGGTACACTAATGCACCCATACTGATCGCACCTAGATGGCATCTGGAATTCCATGTCCACACCGACGCTTCTGATATCGCTGTTGGAGCTATGCTGGCTCAAAACCAGACACGGAAGTGTAACCAGCCAATCTCCTTCGCATCCCGACTGCTCAATTCTGCTGAGAGAAATTATACTACCACAGAGAAGGAAGCATTAGCTATGGTGTATGCCTTGACTAAATATCGTCATTATCTGTTGGGTAACAAGCTAGTTTTTTATGTAGATCACATGGCCTTGGTTCATTTGGTTAACAAGCCCCAAGTGTCGGGGCGCATTGCACGTTGGCTGTTGCTTTTTCAGGAATACGATTTTACTGTAGTGTACAAGCCGGGTCGGACACATGGCGCAGCCGACTTACTCAGCCGACTTCCCAATGGAGAGCCCCCCACAAGAGTGCCAGATCAACTTCCCGAAGCAGGGCTATTTTATGTCAAACCGGAGTGGCTGCAAGACGTGATCGACTATCTGCGAACTGGCGAGCCGACTGCGACTATGACCAAGGATGAGAAGCGGAGGTTGCTGCTGCGAGCCTTACCGTATACCTTGGTTGAAGGAGTTTTGTACAAGAAGGGCCAGGACCTGGTCCTACGAAGAGTTTTGGATCCTGTACAAGCGGAGACAGTGATGAAGGAGATGCATGACGGCTGTGCAGGTGGCCATTTTTCCCAGGACATTACATCCAGGAAGATTTTTGATGCTGGTTACTGGTGGCCAACCCTGCACAAGGACGTTTCAGAGTACTGCAGAGCCTGCGATAAGTGCCAGCGGGTCGGGGGGTTGGCCAACACAGGACTGGCCCAATTGGTTACCAGCCTACCTGCAGAGCCATTCATGAAGTGGGGCCTCGACTTTGTGGGCCCTATCAAGCCGGCAGCCGCTCGGACAGGGAACAGGTACATTTTGGTCGCCACCGATTATGCGACGAAATGGGTGGAGGCTAAGGCGCTGCGCACAAATACGGCGGCTGTAACTGCCAAGTTCCTGTACGAACAGACTTTGACCCGTTATGGTTGCCCTCTGACCCTAGTCAGTGATCAAGGGACCCATTTCATCAACGAGGCGATTGAGTACTTAGTGCAGCATTTCCTTCTGCAGCATCGGACATCCACCACATACTACCCCCAGGGTAATGGACAGGCCGAGTCGACCAACAAAGTTCTGGGTCGGCTATTGACAAAGTTGGTCAGTGACAATCGCACCGACTGGGATGAGCACCTGCCAACTGCTCTACTGTCCTATCGGACAGCGTTCAAGGTCACCACTGGTTACACTCCTTTCCAGTTAGTTTATGGCCTGCACCATCTCATGTCTACAGAGTATACTGTTCCTACCCGTAGGACAGACGGTGACATCGACTATACTACAACTAGGGTCTTACAGGCCCGCACAGTCGACTTGGAGCAGTTAGACAGTCATCGACTGGTGGCACAGGATCAGTCGGGAAGTCGACAGTGGAGTCGGTCACTGTGGAGCCAGCAGCATTACCGACAGAAGGACTTTCAAGTGGGGGACCATGTCCTCTGGTATCCGAAAGGTGAGAAAGAACATGCAGGGAAATTTAAGTGTCGTTGGTTTGGGCCATATCGAGTGCAGTACCGACTCCCCAACAACACTGCGTTATTGGTAACAGAGGCACACTTTGAGCCGAACCCGATTGTGGTCAACATCAACAAACTTAAGCCGTACAGATTTTACTCTGAAGACCAGTTAGTCACTATCTGGCCTAAGCAACTGCCACGTGGATTCTCCACGAGTCCGACTGAGGTTTCCCAAGAGGCTGCTCTTACTGAACAGCCCCCTGCCCCATCTGACGACATTATCACTCCAGCGTTCTCCCTCCCAGTTCACCAGCCTACCCAAGAGTCCGCAGCTCGCTCACAAGATACACCTGCTATTTCCCCCCATCGACTGTCCATCCTTCCCGCCAAGACACTAGCTATGGACACCCCCGTCTTAACTCTGGAGTGTGTTCCAGTTTCTTGCCTCGTGGTCGAGGCCCTACCCTTGACACCTATTCCACGTGCCTTAGGTTCACACGGTACCCGGCCAGTGCTGCAGGGGGACCGCCCATTGCCCCATCATCCGCAGTCGCCTCCCACTAAGCCTCCAGCGCCATCGCAGCAACCTGTCATTATTGACTTAGGGTTTGCTCCGACGCCCAGCCCGTCAGTTTGTCACTGCCCCTCGGCTTCATTGCAAACCCCTGGTTTCTCTCCGCAAACCCTACCTTTTGCGACGCCCAGCGCGACTGTCCGAGCCTGGAGTCTCCCGCAACCCCTACATCCTTGTGCACACGGCGAGGCCCGCACCGACAGCTTGCTACGTCGGCCCTGCTTGGAGTCCTCGAGCGCCCTAACAGTTGCAACGCCGAGCACCGCGACGGCCCAGGGATACGCTGCCCCTTGCGAGCTCCACGCAGCTGCTCCTTCACTTCCCCGACCACCGGCTCTACAGTCTCCTCGCACCTCATCCCGACAGCGACTCACTCAGTCGACTTCAGGTCTTGATTTCCATCCCGTCTCCTCTCTTTCCCCCATTTCCAACCCTCGGCTCGCATTCGGTTGTGACCACCGCGACCGCA
Organism: Ceratodon purpureus; assembly: GCA_014871385.1. Taxonomy (NCBI): domain Eukaryota; kingdom Viridiplantae; phylum Streptophyta; class Bryopsida; order Pseudoditrichales; family Ditrichaceae; genus Ceratodon; species Ceratodon purpureus. The sequence continues at coordinate 63,718,272 of CM026426.1, read as the reverse complement.
ACTCTAGTCTCCCTGCAGCTTTCGCGAGTCCTCGAGCCCCCTCTATTTCTGTAGTTCCAGTCAAGACCGAGAGTGTTTTCCGCGCGCCGGGTGCTCCTCAGCACCCTCTGGGACCTGTCCTCGACCGACACCGTCCATCCTTCGAGCAGCTTCGACCTAACCCTAATCCTCAGGGTTTACGACAGTCGACGGGAGTGACGTCGGGCACACTCTGCGCCATCAATCTCCAGGCCGCTTCAAGCTTTCTTGGCGTCTCGACATCAGGTGACTCTTCCGACAGCTTTGATTTTCCAGTGCATTGCTCTCAGCGAACACACGACCAGGTGCTTGCTCCGTCTCCGCCTGCAGCCCTCAACCGCCGCAATTACCTCACTCGCCACCGTCGCCAAGCTCATCGAGGGACGTTGGAGAGATATTTCTGTCGAAGAGCCTTACCTCGGGCTGGTAGTGCCGAGTCCATGGAGATTGGAGGCTCCAGCACCCAGCCCGTTGCGGAGCCCGACCTGGAGGGCACGGTACGACCCACATCTCCACCGACGTTACCGCCAGGGTTTTCTATTCGGTCGTGACTTGGCCCTCTTGCGTCATAATGTCGGGACGTCACGACGGTTTAGAGTCGCGACCGGACGTCCCATTCGGTCTTTATTGTGACGGCCCAACTCTGAAATGCAACCTTTTCATTTATACTTTTTCATTTTTACACTACAAAACCTATTATGACGTCGGAGGACCCTCGTCGCGACCCATTCTGACGTCGCGACGGGATAGTCACGACCAGACGGGATAGAAAACCCTGGTTACCGCCAACCGAGCAGCTTGTAGTACCACCGCCAACTGCACCCTCACAGTCGACTCCCATCGACCCGAGGCGAGGAGTCAAACGCAAGCTGACTGCGGTGGATGCGCGCGTTCCAAAGACTGTGCGTATTCCACGCAACCCTCATCGTCGACTGGATATCACCATCGAGCCGCATACACAGTGGGACGCCTGGCGAGCGCTGGCCGACGACGCCTGGGCAGCATACACCAGTCTCCAGGTATTTTATAATTTCAATTGGCCGCAGCCCCGACCTGAGTTAATCCTTGACTTTGTGGATGGCTTTGAGTACATTCAGCACCCCAGGGGCACCCGCCGACCTACCGGTGAGCCGATCATCCGGTCAATGGTCCGAGGCAAACCTGTGGAGATTACGGCATACGTGATCCGGACAGCATTAGGGTTCGACGACGGGGCCAACTTGTTAGGCCAGAAGGTGGGTTTCGGGTTCAATGAGCGATACTCGCAGCTGGGACTGACAGAGGCTGACCATGCCCATGATGGCAACCGGGTTACAGCACTACCGGATGCTTATCAGGTCCGAGTCCGGGCGTTGAGTGACGCCATAGGATTCAAACAGAGGTTCCTGTTTGTGAGTAACGACCTCGTGGAGCATATTCTCGCCGCACAGAAGGCCAGGCGCCGTCAGCGCCCTTTTGACTGGTCCTATTTTGTCCTCGCAAATCTGCGTCGTCATCTGATCTATCTCCATTCACAGCCAGGGGAGCCGCGCCGTCTCCGTGGAGCCGCAGTCATGGATACTATACTGTCCTACTGGTTCCCGGACCGTGAAGAAGTAACCGCGCCACAGACAGTTGATTCCAGTGTTGACACCATGGACGGGAGCCACGAGGGTGCACCGATCAGTCCACCCATCGTCCGACCGCCAGCTAGGCAACTCCGAGATCGTACTAGTGGTGACGGTCACCGCCCGACTTTGAGTACCTCCGCCGACCAGGCAGATACAGAGCCGACTTCTCGGTCCCAGGAAGGTTCGTCTGATGTCGGTCGTCCTACCCGACGTCTCCTTCGACACGGCCAGCAGATTCGCCAGCCAGCGTTTCCATACCGATCTCCAACTCAACGGACCACGACACCACGTTCTGCTGCGCACACCAGTCCAGCCTCACCG
>CM026426.1:62763598-63106323 GCA_014871385.1 Ceratodon purpureus | reverse complement strand
GGGAACCTCGTAGCGCGAAAACAGACCTTGCATTGAAATACCGTAACTGTTGGTCTGCTAAGTGGGTAGTGGAGACGCGTGCTCCGGAGTAGGTCTTTGTTGGTGCAGCTTTGTTTCAAAATTGGTCAAAAATTAAGGACCCGTCTACTAGAACCATTCCTAAGAAAGCTATGGAGGCTGCTTTAGCAAACTTAGAGAGAGCTAACGTAGTTGATCCATGATCCTCTATGCCACTTAGGCACGACAGACGGTCATCCCTCGATGATTACATCTGAGTCACCTGTCTTCCTCATTCTCTATTAAAGAAATAAGAGTCATCACTGCTTGACCGTTTCTCATCCCCATGTAATATCATCCTTCCTCGTGTCAATGATGTTTGTTTCTGAGATTTGTGACACTTTAAGAACCAACACGATCATGACTGCGCAACGTGGAGACTGGTTGTGGAAGCAGATGGAGTAGTGGGAAACTGGAGGAAGGAAGTAGAAGCTTTCAGAACAAGGGGGGAAGGAGAAAAACTGCAGATTCATACGCCCTGTTCATTTGGTGTCGATAAACTTGAACTCGGGCGTTCTGTTCAGCAGCGACTTCGGCAGCAGCATCGCCAGCAACGCAAGTTCCCGAGTAGGTGAGAGCAATGCACACATGCAGGGGCCATGGCCAATCGACTTCAATTTTTAGTTGAAATTCTCTTCGTTGCGTTTTTTGTTGTGTTGCATATCGAGACTGTTGGGTTCTTGAGCAATTAGCAACACGAGTCATTGAGACGTTGTGTATCAGGTGAGATTAGCTGGTGTATTAGTTTGAGCAGATACGGTTGGCATGTAATTAGGTTTTGGTCCACTGGAGTTGTCGTTTTCCTAATACATATGGACATACAATGTCGACAGCGTGATCCCACTGTATGTTGTTGCATTTTTGTCTAACTTTTATCAGTGTTATCGTGACGAGTTGAGCGGGTTTCATTTGTTGAGGTAAAGACGCAGTTGATTGATGTGTACTCGAGACATTTGTTGGGAAACTTGTTAACGAATTGGTTGTTTGTTTGAGGGGTACTACTGATAACACATGTCGATCGAATACTTTTGTTGAGGTGGAAATTCGGCTAAGTGCTGCGATGAACTTGTAGAAAAATGGATTTAGTGTTTAGGGTTCAGGGTTTAGGGCTCTGGAGGTGGATTTACATTCATATACATCATGTGTTTCAGTTGAAGGGTTTGAGATAACATATCTTGTCATCAGTTTTTTAGTTTCTTTGAAGTGTGTTGTGGTTATTGGTTCTTTTGGATCTGGTTTTATGAACTTCATGTGGGTCTAGAATTTTCTAATATTTTTCTCTTGAATTTTTTTTCTACAGTTCCTAGGTATGGAACAAGATCTGACTCTCAAGAAGGGGAAGATGAATATTGAGGATGGTTCAACCTCCCAGAAGGAACCCGAGTTGGTCTTTAAAGGAGATTGCGAGCAACCAGAGCTTCCAGTCAGGAAAGATTCAGCAGCAAGGAGAGGAAATGAGTTTCAATTCATGAAAGATGCACCTGTGAAGCTGCCATGCCTACGACATTGGCTGAAGGATGTGGCCAAGTTTCAGGAGACAACAAAGTATGAAGTTCCTGAATTCGACAAAGTTTCGGGGATGGTTTCGGAAGGATGGGATGGAACTTGGAATGACATAGCTTTGAGGCAATTTGTGGCCGTTGCAAATGCAACTGGGGTGATGCACCCTCCAAGGAACAAGAAGAACCAACTCGAGTACATCAAGAATCAGGTCATTTCCATCAAGAACCACCTGGAAGAGACAATGGAGATAGAAGAGACAATGGAGACAGAGCCAGCTCCAGCTCCAACAGTGCCAGCTCCGACAATGGCAACTCCGAAAGTGACTGGATATTCTTTCGCCAAATATCAAGCCACCATCAACAAAATGGAAGAAAACCTCAACAAAATGGAAGAAAACCGCAAGGACCTGTAAGTGTGGTGGATGCCATACGAGGAGGATTTTACTTCTGATGTAGCGGATATGTTGTAGTCAAAGACTTCAGGTGCCATTGAGGCAGCTTTTGTAGTTCTATGTTTCAGCGGACACATAGGAGATTTTGTGTAAAAACATTCCTACTGTTCTCGTTCTCTGGACAATTCTGTTTAAGTACTTTCAAAGACTTTAGTTGCCATTGAGCCCGGTTCTGAATTTTGAATAGATGACATGAAGTACTCGTAATTGTAAATTCTCAATCTGTAATGGTGGTTGTATGAGCACGGTTACTTGAATTTGTTAAATAGGTTTGAATGTGTGAATATCGCAATGCACTGGATCGGCAGGACGTAATTGACCGATTGCAAAATTGAAATAAATTTATTCCTCAGAAAACACAAACTAACATCGCACAGAAAATAACGTCGCACACCAAAACTGTTTAAAGTTTTTTGATCGGAGATCCTATATGCTGTTTAGGTACGACATCGGGAGATCCCTCGATGATTACGTCTGAGTCACCTGACTTCCTCATTCTCTATTAAAGAACGCCCTCCTCATCACTGCCTGACCGTTACTCATCCCCGGAGGTACGACATCGGGAGATCCCTCGATGATTACGTCGGAGTCACCTGTCTTCCTCATTCTCTATTAAAGAACGCCCTCCTCGTCACTGCTTGACCGTTACTCATCCCCGAGAAACCCTAAACCCTTCCTCGTGTCAATGATGTTAGTTTCTGTATGAGTTTCATTTTTGCTTCACAGTATAATACGCCCCCTCATAAGCATAAGTTCCTTACCGTGACGATATAGTTGTTCCAACTTCAGTTTCCCTTCTGTTTCATCTTCTTCTGGTTCATTTGCCGTGATGAGGAGGGCGCGCGATAGTTTTAGGGTGTCAAGTTACCCGCCAGACGAGTGGGAGGTGGTTGTTTCCCCACAAGGAGTGGAGGATCTTCGTCCGTGGTTTATGGCGGTGGAACGCGCCCGTGGTTGCGGCGTAGCCATTCCCCCGTGGAACCGCATAGCACGCCTAATGCAGCCTGGTGTGGAGTGGGATTGGAGTATTGCACATGGTATAGAGCAACTGGAGATTATGAACGCTTCCAACATCAAGTTTCCCCTCACCTCCGGCAAGGGCTTCTCTATGGCTGATTCTAATGAGGAGGGGAGCGAGAACTTGGGGAGCCCACCACATGAGTGAGTAGGTGAAATGTTATCTCCTCGAAACCCTTAACCTTGCCCTTAGTTTGATGTTTTCATAGTAATAGATTACGTTTGCTGTATGTCTTGCGCAGAATTCCATTGCCTGATGCTGAGTTCGTGGTGAGTGTCAAGAGGATGAGTCCGTCCTTTAGACCTGCACATGTTGGTTTTAATCCCCAAACTTCATACCATCTGATCCTGTTTTTCTCTTTGCTTCTGAACTTGCAGGCATCTTCCACATGTTTAACTTCTTGCTGCTAATCAGCTCAGATATCGGAAGAGGACTTTAGCAAGTAGTTAGCAAGACTGTTATATCCTACGATGTTTGGTAACCATAGATGTAAAAATAGATCACTTTCATCTTTTTGTAACTCTTGTCGAAGGTGTCCCCCGTGTGGGTTATGAACTACTTTTTGAATGGAATGCCTTCAAAACAGAGTTGCTTTGAATAAAAAACAGAGTTTCATTTGATGCTTTCATATTTGTATATTTCGTATTCTAAGATTTCCATGGTTTGGAATAAATTTAGTAGTAGCAAATCTAGAATAGTTTCAAAACTGCTTCACAGTATAATATGTCGGTCATGTTTGATATTGGGGTATTGCGTGAAAAATACTTCCGAGGCCGCAAGCCTTGTATCTGATTGTATGTTTGCCATGTGATATCCATGGTTCTTCTCTGACATCGCGGGATCCCCCGATGAATGGTAGAGTACTTCCGAGCCCACATCTCTTCCGCTCTTCCGTTGGTCACTGTTGATGCAGTGGTGTATGCAACTTCGTCGTGGATCATGGATCCGACGTGTAGAATCATTCCCAAGATAGTCATGGAATCTGCGTTAGCAAATGTATAGGGAGACAATATTTTTGATCGGAGACCCTAGGTGCTGTTTAGGTACGACATCGGGAGATCCCACGACGAGTCCGTCTGAGTTAATTCTCTTCCTCAGTTAATTCTCTTCCTTCTGATTGGAGATAAGTTTTTTGATCGGAGATCCTATATGCCCCCATCTCTTCTATTCATTTCTATTACCGTAATCCCAATGTATGTATATCTCGGTCAAGTTGGGTGCTGGGGACAGGGTTGTTCATGGGACATAAGGACCGGTCCGTCCGTCCGGTCCGCTCGTCCGTCCGTTAAGGGTCAGGGGAGGTCCGTTTGACCAAGACTTACGGTTGACCATCCAAATGGTGAAATGGGAGTTACCTTGGCCACCTAGGATGCCACGCGTCTGACATGTCACCAAATATTCCACATATAGAGTTGACACGGGGGATGACATGGCTAAGAGGAAGGGCACCAACGCCTTGGAGGAGGGGGGCGCCAGCATCTTGGGGGGGGGGGGGGGCGCGAGCTTCTTAGGGTGGGGGGGGGAGGGGGGGGCGCAAGCTTCTAAGGGGGGGGGGGGGGGGGGGGGCGCGAGCTTCTTAGGGGGGGGGGGGGGGGGGCGCGAGCTTCTGAGGGGGAGGGCGGGGGCAAGTGCTTCTAGGAGGGAGGGGGAGGCAAGTGCTTTTAGGAGGGGGGGGCAAGTGCTTCTAGGAGGGGGGGGGGGGGGGGGGGCAAGTGCTTCTAGGAGGGGCGGGCAAGTGCTTCTAGGAGGGGGGGAGGCAAGTGCTTCTAGGAGGGGGGGGCAAGTGCTTCTAGGAAGGGGGGGGGGGGGGGCGCGAGCTTCTAAGGAAGGGGGGGGGCGCGTACTTCTGGGAGGGGGGGGGGGCGCAAGCTTCTTCGAGGGGGGCGCGAGCTTCTAAGGGGGGCTAGAGCTTCTAGGAGGGGGGCCCAGAGCTTCCGGGAGGGGGGGCGCGAGGTTATGGGTTTAGGGTGATTCTGGAGAACGGGGCATACAATTGATATTTTATTTTTTCCGTTCCATTACAAAAATAACAATAAAATTTTATTCTCCACAAGAGTACATAGCCGTCAAAAAAAGATTTATTACGATTTTGCAAACGTGTAAACAAAGCCATATAAGCAATCAAAATGTTACATATGCAATTCACTATGGTACTACAATGTGCCTCTAAAACAACTATCAGGAGCTTTGAAGTTGTAAGGGGGACTCATCAAATCATCCACAACTCTTGCAAGTGATAGCCTCATCGTGGGGTCTTCGTTAAGCAAGCCATTCAACTTCGTTGAGAATGCAATCATTGACATTGTATCCTTGAAGAGGTATGGGCATTGTTCGTCCCTCCATATCATCTTTGCCAAATAGCCTACCGAAAATGCATTAGATTGCTCCATCCTGGAACTCTAAATTTTATATTATAATCCCCTTTCTCTTCCAATATTAATGTTTCATCTCTTAATGTTTTGTGCATACTTCCCTCTGTAATGATTCATTTATTTATTTATCTTCCAACCTTGTTCCACTCTATACTATTTTTTATTTTTTTTCCCTTTATCTTTCTATATTAATATTTGTTTTTTTTAACTCTTCCATTTATTTTTAATTGTATATTAGAGCATTGTTTGTTTCTTTCGTACTAAATTGATTAATTATTCAAATTTTTATTTCTCTTCCAACCTTCTTCTATCCCATGCTATTGATTTTATATTATCCCTTTCTCTTCTGATTTTAATGTTTGTTTTTTTGTTTTTTTTTTAATCTCTACCATTTATTTTTAATTCTATGTTAGATCATTGTTTGTTTCTTCCGTACTAAATCAATTAATTATCTAAATATTTTTAATTCTATGTTAATTCATTGTTTGTTTCTGGCATACTTCCTTTCATAATTATTTATTTCTCTTGCAACCTTCTTCCAGTCTATACTCTTAATTTTATATTTTTCCCTTTCTTTTTCAATATTAAAGTTCGATCTATTTTCATCTTTTCCATTTATTTTTCATTTTGTGTTTAAAAATAAATGGAAGAGATAAAAAAATAAACAAATAGTATAGAATGGAACAAGGTTGGAAGATAAATAAATAAATGAATCATTACAGAGGGAAGTATGCACAAAACATTAAGAGATGAAACATTAATATTGGAAGAGAAAGGGGATTATAATATAAAATTTAGAGTTCCAGGATGGAGCAATCTAATGCATTTTCGGTAGGCTATTTGGCAAAGATGATATGGAGGGACGAACAATGCCCATACCTCTTCAAGGATACAATGTCAATGATTGCATTCTCAACGAAATTGAATGGCTTGCTTAACGAAGACCCCACGATGAGGCTATCACTTGCAAGAGTTGTGGATGATTTGATGAGTCCCCCTTACAACTTCAAAGCTCCTGATAGTTGTTTTAGAGGCACATTGTAGTACCATAGTGAATTGCATATGTAACATTTTGATTGCTTATATGGCTTTGTTTACACGTTTGCAAAATCGTAATAAATCTTTTTTTGACGGCTATGTACTCTTGTGGAGAATAAAATTTTATTGTTATTTTTGTAATGGAACGGAAAAAATAAAATATCAATTGTATGCCCCGTTCTCCAGAATCACCCTAAACCCATAACCTCGCGCCCCCCCTCCCGGAAGCTCTAGGCCCCCCTCCAAGAAGCTCTAGCCCCCCCCATCCCTCCTAGAAGCGTTGGCCCCCCTCCTTGAAGCGCTTGCCCCCCCCCCCCCCCCCCCCCCCAGAAGCTCGCGCCCCCCCCTTCCTAGAAGCACTTGCCCCCCCCTCCTAGAAGCACTTGCCTCCCCCACTCCTAGAAGCACTTGCCCCCCCCCTCCTAGAAGCACTTGCCCCCCCCCCCTCTTAGAAGCACTTGCCCCCCCCCCCTCCTAGAAGCACTTGCCCCCCCCCCCTCCTAAAAGCACTTCCCCACCCCCCTCCTAGAAGCACTTGCCCCCCCCCCCCCTCCTAGAAGCACTTGCCCCCGCCCTCCCCCTTAAAAGCACTTCCCCCCCCCTCCTAGAAGCACTTGCCCCCCCCCCCCCTAGAAGCTCGCGCCCTCCCTGGAAGCTCGCGCCCCCCCCCCTCAGAAGCTCGCGCCTCCCCTAGAAGCTCGCGCCCCCCCTAGAAGCTCGCGCCCCCCCCCCCCCCTAGAAGCTCGCGCCCCCCCCACCCCCCCCCCCCCCCCCCCCCCTTAAAAGAAGCTCGCGCCCTTCCAAGAAGCTCTTGCCCCCCCTCCCAAAAGCTCTGGCCCCCTTCTCAGAAGCTCGCGCCCCCTTTGAACTCGCTCGCGCACCCTTTTGCATATGTGGAATTCCCCGTCATCGTTCGTTGTCCATGTCATCAATATGTTTCCCCTATAGGTAAGTTGTAAAAAAAAAAAACTAACTTAGTAATTTTCCTCCTCCCCTCAATGTCCGATTATGTCCGGGGACCGACCGGTCCGTCCGTCCGTCCGTCCGTCTATGTCCGGAAATTTTGCCCATGTCCGTCCGATAAGACAACCCTGGCTGGGGATCCCGTGATGAATATTGTAGAGACGAAATCCCTTCTGTTTTCCGTTCCTTGCTCGCAATGTACGTATAATTATCTGGGCCAGGTTTGCTATCGGGGGTTCTCGTGACACATGCTCTGGAGCCCAAATGTCCTCTGCTCTTTAATATCTTGCTTGCAATTTACTTATATCTTGGTCAAGTTCGGTGTCGAGAGATCCCGTGATGAATACTTCTGAGCTCATCCACAACGGTTCTTCCCATACATTGTTACATTTATGCTCTAAATTTATCAGGTCTATTATCGGGTGATTACTTAATTCTGGACTCTAGACAGTCCAGAAATAGTTAAATATGGCATCATGCATATCAGCCAAGGCATCTGCGCTTGGATCCCACGGAGGCAGCTCAACCAATTTGGGTATGGCAAACTACCTGTACGCGTCGCTTTCGGAGGATTGGGTACATCTCGCATCTATCCTTGGTCCCATTCTTGTGCTCCATGTTGGGATTGGGGAGGCAACACGGAATCGACAGCGCCACGCGGAGTTGCTGGACATAGGTACATTTTTCCTTGGTGGTCTGTATTTGCCTCCAACAGATGACACGTTGTACGGGAAGGTTGAAGCACTCCCGCTTCCAGGATTCAACGATGTGGAGTGGCCTTTGCGAGACATGCACACATCTGAGGCGTTTAGAACAAAGCTCACTTTTGATTTTACAAATGCTATGAAAGCAACAACTGGTAGCAGCTTCGTCCACCAGCAATGGTTTATGCCAATCTATGTTATGGTTGATCTGTTTGCGGTAGGCAAATTGTTTTCAACTTCGAAATTTTTTGAGAATGGTTGCCCATAAAAGTCCGCACCTACAGTCGCTACCAGCAAACCCCTAACCCGGCCTAGAAAACTATCCAAGGTAGGAATCTGCTCCACGCCTGGATTTGTGGCAATTGCCTAAACAAGGCTCGACAATCCCTCCTTGTTGGTGTCGTCCTTGTTCTTCTCACCTTCACCTGGTCCTTGCGTGGTGGCTGAGGAGTCTTTGTTCCCTTCTACGGATAGGGCTGCTTGGGTCTTATGAGGAGAGACCTGCGTAGGATCGAACGCCGGAAAGTGTGAGTCGGGGAGAGCATCCTCTACAGTTGCTGCCAACAAACAAGAATTAGAAACGAAGTAACATTCAGATGTAACAACGGGGCAGGCAACAAGCAATGGGTAGGTAGGTTTTGGGGCAACAAACCTTGGTCTCCCTTGGCCTTCTTCCACGGAAGCGCGGCCACAGAGGGGGCAGCGGGCCGCTTGCTGCCAGCACGTGGTGAAGCGGGCTCGGCCAGAAAGATCTCTTTTATGAGACGCAACTCCTCCGCGACCTTGGAGTCAAGGTCAAAGCCCCACTGCCAAAGCCATCCTCCAGTCATCCGCCGCTTGCATCGAGGGCATCGGGCGTCCTCGGAGAAGACTGCCTCAAATATACAATGGGGATGTGCCAAGCAGCCGCAGAACAAAGGTACGCAGCAGGTGTCAACGAAGTAACGCTCGCAAAAGGGGCATGGGTCGTTCAGGGCTACTGGCAACGCCTGGAACTCCAAGGGGTAACGAGCCAACACCTACTTCGGCCGCAAGAAAGCTGATGCCAACTCCAAGGCCGAGATCTCCGCTGTCAGCATGCCGTCTCTGCTCATCGGCTTCCATCTCCTCCAACTTTTTGTAGACCCTATCAATGCGGGCTTGGGCCTCAAGGAGTGCCTTGCTTGCAAGCCCTAGCTTGTCTTGGCCTAAGCGAGCCGCCTGATCAAAGCGTATCTTCTCTTGATCGTTGCCATCAGACGCGGCCATCTTGGCGGCCTCGCGGGCGGAGAAGAAGTCGTCGTAGAGCTTGGCCTCCTCGGCCTCCTTGGCCTCCTCGCTGGGTTGCAAGGTCGACCTTCACGCGGTCCCCGCTGGCCTCCACCTTCACAAGTGCCGCCTCCAATGACTTCTTTATGAGGCGCTGCTGCTCCAGGACCTGCTTCGGATCCGTTGCCACCAAGGGCTGCACCTTGATGGCAACGGCAGCTGGGGTCTTGACGGCCTTCTTCTCCGCCACGGCCTTTGCAGGAGCACGCATGGATCTAGGACCCATGACCTTCTTTGCCTCCGCGGCCGTGAAGGCCTTGGAGATGGCTTCAACTGCCTTGGCTCCTCCGCTCGTCTCCGCCCCTCCGCCCTTGCCCTTGCTGCCAGGACCGGGGATGTGGCCAGCAAGGAAGTCGATGATGGCTTCAATTTGCTCCCTCAAGGTTGGGGGTGTTAACTTCTGCGGATTATGCCCGGGCAGCTTCTCACGCCCCTTCCGAAGGGCCTCCGCCTTCAGGGCGAAGTTGACATCCACGCCCTCCTTAAAGAAGAGGTGGCAAGCCCGAAGGAAGGAGGTCCCGAATGCCCAATTTGTCGGGGTCACCTCCATAGGTCTTCCGGTATATCCCCAAGTAATTTCTCTGTGCCTCCCGATCCTCACAGTCAGCAACGTAGTGCCGCCGAAAGCAACTCTCTCGCCATCTGTGGATGAAGTTGGCCTTCCGGCAATGCTTGTCGCCGCTGAGGTCACTGAACTTGATTCCCTTGTTGGAGGGCTGCAAGGTGCGGTGGAAGAAGTCCTCATCGTAATCCGCAGCCTGCCTACCCAGCAGAAATGGAGCGAGGTGGTGGAGCTGTCGATGAAGTGCAGGGGGTAAGGATTCCAAATCAAACGCATCATCCCATGGCGTCTCAACTCCTTCCTCCTCCTTGCTCTTAGCAACCTCAACGACCTCCTTCTTCACCACGACCTCCTTCTTCTCAGTGCCATCCTCCTCCCGAGGATCCGCGGCCTTTCCCTTCCTACGGCTGGACATCCCTGGTGCTGGTAGTGCAAAAACAACAGATTTTACAATAGGGGGAGCGCTCATGGCAGCTGAAAAATGAAAGACCACAAGCAATGAAATATTCTTGTGGATTAGACTAGTTAAATAGTTTATCCAAAAAACTTATAGAACCGAGGACTGTGGCGGCCATGGATGAACTTTGGCCCTCACGACTTTGGCATGGCCGATTCACTCCAACTCAACTGGAAAAGAACAATGCGAAGAGGAGAGAGCAGATAACTGGCCACTTACCTTGCCAAAGTCGTAAGCAGTCTGCGCGTTGCGCCTCCGCAGCTCGCCCCAGTCGCCTCGCAGCTCGTCCCTTGCGCCTCCGCAGCTCGCCTTCGCAACTCGCCCCTCACGGCCTCCGCAGCTTGCCCTCGCGGTCTCTGCGACTCGCCTCTTGCCCCTCTGCAGCTCGCCTCCTTGGGCCTCCGCAGCTCCCCTGCTACTCCCTTGCGCCTCCGCAGCTCGTCCCTTGCGCCTCTGCAGCTCGCCTCCGTGGCCTCTGCGGCTCGCCCCTCACGGCCTTTGCAGCTTGCCCCTTGTGTCTCGGAAGCTCGCCTCCGCAACTCTTCGCAGCCCCTTGCGCCTCCGCAGCCCCTTGCGCCCTTCGCCTTCGTGCCCCGCAGCTCCCTCCTCAGCTCCTTGCAGCTCACTCGCACGTACCTTGCGCCTGAGCTCCGCTACCCTCTCCTCCATGGGCCGCTTCTCACGTTGCAGCTCCTTCAAGTTGCATTCCGCAACGGCTCGAAGGAGTTCTTGGTGGCAAGGCTGCTGCTCCCCGAAGCTTCTCCTGATCATCAACGGCACAAAGACGGCCTACTTCTCCTCCACGGTCTCTCCTCGGCACCCACAACACCAATTCTAAAAACAAGAAACCGCCTGGGCGCTTGCTGGAAGCAAGGGGAGCGGCTTCGGCTACGCTAGCCGCGGACTTGTGCTGGAGTCAACCACGTGCGGCGTATGGGAAGAAGGGAAGAAAAGAGAGGGGAATCCGTGCTGGAGTCAACTACCTCTGTGTCCTTGGTTAGAGGGGGTTGAGAGTCTCAAACAAAGATTAATGAAGGCAGGTTAAGGAGTTGGTGGCACTGTCCTCATTGCTGCCTGCGACCTCACTGTCTGTGGAGTTACTACCTTCTCAATGGGTGCCTCTTTAATAATTATCGAGATTAACATAGCAATGCATAAGCCATTTTAGGCAATTCGTGGAAAAAATCCAAATTTTTTGATAAATCTATCCGTAAATGGCTATTCTAGAATGAAACCAGAAAACATGTTCAAAGGAGAACCACTATCTACTGCGATTGAAAAAAAAATAAAAAATAAAAAATCTTGCTTCATTCTAGATGTCCATCCAATGAGTTTAGAACGCATTGTACTCAATTCACACAGGGTCGTTGCCAACGTCATTGCTGTCCACGTTCTTGCCAGCGTCGTCACCGTCAGTGGAGTTGCGACCTTCTACAAGATCCACATTGTTGCCATCGTCCCCGGGGTCATCTTTGTTGGCAGAACCTCTTGCTTGAGCATTGTTGGCTCCACCACCTCCAACGGTGTTATCACACATCCAAGCTCTGCCAACACGCCGTCGCCTTGACCGCCAATTCTCCAAAGCCCTGGCAGCATTTGATCGATGCCACTGTTCTTGCCTTCTACGCGTAGCCTCCAATCTTAGCTCATCAACCGGGGTATTGAGAACCCTGGTGCACTCTAATTTCTTCTTATACCGATGATGTATATTTTGGTACCAATGCTAGAATTGTTGCAAAATAACACTGATGCGCTCTTTGCCACCACCATGAGCTGTGTGCGCTTGATTCGCTGCCTTCGCTTGATGATGGGATTTCTCCATACCCTGGCAACTCCATACGGCCAGACTATCGTATTCCTCCACAAACCAACTGCCATGCCTGACAATTACATGCTGTCAACAGCCAGTCCAAGGTTAGTCCAGGATTGAGAATTGAAGAAAGTAAGGTCAGCCATCAACCCCTAATTCATCCCAAACATCGTGGATATAACTCACCATGTAGTGCGACACATGCTCCTCTCCAAAGGCCTCCAAAAATGTTCTCCCCCACGTTTCCATCTTCCCTTTGAACTAGAGTCGTTGTTCTGTTGTCAACACCAAGCCGCTGAAATATGGTAGAACCTCTTCAAAGGCTTGCCACATAGCAACCCTCGCCCTACGATGTGCACCACCGCCACTATTATTGCTCTCTACTTGACATATGTCTTTCCAGGCCTTGTCGTTTCCAGACCAACCGCTTGATTTAAATAGTCTTCTGGCAACAACTCCACTGAAAGATGGTATCTGTGGCACATTCCCTTTGCTGCCACTCAGTTTCGGATCCTTTCTAATCTCCACGTTGCCACCGTGAGCCCCGATAGCTGACAAGGACTTCTCCATTTGCTCTATTGATGTAGCCCTCAGTCTTTGATCTTGTATGTTTTAAACATAAATAATGTGTTGATGCACAATCTTCTCCGCTAGGTGAACTAGGGCATGGAGTGTATAAATGTGCACTCTGTGCAACGGAATTGGCAAGATAGGCCTCCACCTTGTATGTGCACGCATGTCACAAGGTTCTGGCTCCACAGAGTTGGCAAACAGTCCCTCCACCCAGTTTGGTTTCCTACAATTTCTGATGGCAGCACTTGCCTGGCTTCCTGTCCCTAAAATAGGCTTAGCCCTCTTCTGCTCGCAGTATATGCAGTTCATTGCACACGACGGCCCCGACTCAAGCTCGTACATACACTTGATCGTCTTCATGTCCGTAGCAAGATGCCACTCTACATGGAATTCTCCAACTTCAGGGACCGTGAGTTTCTCGCCACTGGACTGTGCTGCAATCCTCGGGGGGTGCACTTAGCGGAAGGAGTAGAAATATACGTGCGAACAAATATAGGGTGGCAAATAAACATTGGATCAAAAAATTATAATTCAATTTTATCTACTATAGGGTATCTAGAATGTCATTGAATGTCTTTAAACTACCATAGGGTGTTGAATAATAGGGCTAGATTTTTAAAAATTGGACATAAGGTACCCGTCTTTATATTCAATTATTAGGCATGGGTCCTTGATTTGTACTAATTTGACATTCAGCGTGCTATAAATGAATTTTTTTAATAGGATCAGAAACTTGCAGTTGAGGGCATTTACAGCCTGTTTTTGGTGGACTGGTTTAGGCCATCAGATTGAATCTGAGATCGACGGTGGGCATTTAATGTGGGCCATTCTATGGGGGCCGTGATTTAGGGTTTTGGAATGACGTTGGTTGTCTCTCCCGCTCTCGCACTGTGTCGTCTCTCCCGCTTGCAGTAGTTCATGTCAAGGGTATTCTAGGGTTTGGTCTGCGTTTTGGAACTCATTTTGTTTGCAGTATGGCGTTGAATTTCAAGATTAAGTTGTTCAACATTGGAGATGAGAGCGCGTGACCTGAGCTTTTAAGCCCTTTCTTTTGTGAAGTTGGGGATACGTATGCGGAGTTGCGGCTGCGGTTGGAGAAAGGGGGTTGCGTGGAGTGGCCGTTCCAATTTTGGGACTTCGATGATCAATGTCGCATCCGGAAGACATTCGAGGCGATGAATCCAGTGTCTGAGCGTGTGTATGTCATTCCGGAGCCACCAGTGAATGGTTCTAGGGATTTGGGTGCCACTTGCTTTCCCCACGTTGGTGAAACAAGGAGTAATGATTTCGTGGCCCCATCCGAAGTGGAATTTGATAGCGTTGACGTTGACGATTTGGAAACAAATGTTTATCCATCGTTGGAGGTTGATGGTGTGGCTGTTGGGTTCAATCCAGAGGTGATTGAAGATGTCGCCAATTTATTGGAGTCGAAGCTCATTCCCGATGACATCATGGCAAATTACAAGCGAGGCGCTGAGAAGCTGAGGAGGGATCTGGAAGACTTGGATTTTGCAGATCATCTGTGGCAGCTCAAAAGTTACGATTTGAATGGTGTGGCAGTTGTTAAGATTCTTTGTGGGGAGTGTAATAAGGAAAGCGGTGGCACGAGTGGCGAACACAACCGATCAATCATTCAGAATCTATTTGCCAATTTCAAGAAATCACATTTGCACTCCACTTTGCACATTAAACAATGGTGCAAGAGAAAGAAGATCATGTATAGTGATCACCCCAAGAAAGGAGGTAATACTAGCAAACCTCTGATCTATACTCCAGCTGACCATCGGCGTCTTGTAGATGAAGGTCTTAGCATCCTTCAAAGAATGAATGACTCCATTTCTGTAGATAATCCTCCATTTGTATTGGTGGGAGATTCTGGTACCTCGGAATTCAAGTGCTTCTGGTACAAGGTTCGCTGCAAACTTGACGGTGAAATCATGTCACTGTGCCCAACAAAGCAAAACCTTAGAGGAAACCTAGAAAATCACTTGCATGGCCTCATTCATACCAAATGCATGGAGGACTTAGCTGCAGCAAGGAATTCCAGAAAGAGACCGGCTGCCTTGAACAGTGGAAGACGGGGCACGCCAACTAAAAGGTCCAAGTCGAGCATTGGGAATCAAGTTGATCTGCACACTTGGTACAGTGGCCTTAGCACTACAAATTCGGAGAATGCAGCGGCTTCACAGTCAGGTACAAATTCCAATTCTAGTTTGGCATTGTTGTGTTGGGGATATTGGAAAAATACTACTCAGTATGGTGGTAAGTTGTATCGAGTAGATTCGTTGTTGAGTGACCTTAAGCCTGGAACAACATGGATGTCAGAGCCTAACACATTTGCCAATTTTCTTTGTGAAGATGAAAATGTTGTCATCAAAGGGTGCTTCCGCAACATAGGCTGTAAACGCCTCTCTGTTACTGGAGCACCATTTGAGAATTATACTTGCAGTTATTGTTCAGACATTGTGCATGCCACGGATTTTAGGCTTAGAGTTTTGAGGGAGGGTACCGCGCTTCTTAAGCGAGGCTGTAGGAATACAGGGCTTGAAGGAGGGTAGGTTATTTGTCATCCCTTGAACTAGTTGTGCATTCTAGACAATTAGCTAGAAAATACCGTGAAGAAAAGGCAATGCATTGGGTGATGAAGTGTAGGGTTGCACAATTGAAAGTAAGCCACCATGGTCTGAAGTTAAGTGCGGTAGAAAGCTTCAATAGGAAGGACGTGCTTTCCTTTTGTAATAATATCTTGGCGGCTCACAGAACAAACGCTTTTGGGGGAAAGCCAGCTTTGTGGGACTTCCTCAAGGATGTCGCCACAAATTTGAATCGTGTTAGACAGGGTCACCGATTCTCTAAAAATACAAGTTCTTTTGCTCAGGCAATGAAGATTTACGGAGGGAGGCGCATGTGTGATCTTTTTTCACTTAATTTTGGGGGTCCTTCATATGATAGTATCAAACGAGAAAATAGAAAAGGAGTCCAATTTATTGCTGGGGAGCATGCTGCTTTGTTTGCTGCTGTTGCTGAAATATACAGGGAAGCAAAAATTGCTCACGGAGTGGAGGGGCCTGTCCCTGTCATCTTGGCTGAAGATGAGACCAAGGTCAAATCGAGAATATCCTGGGAGGCACGGTCAGATGGGTTGGTTGGTTTTTGTGGCCCCATAGAGGATCACTTGTGTGTTTCCACATTCCGACCAGAGGTAGGTAGCGGTGAGCAAGGATATTCAGCCATTGTTGATTCATTTCGATTAAATCAGAAGGGTAGCTTTGCGCGGGTGATCATGGTGAATCCTTTACATAATAAACTCCCAAGATTAGTCCTTGTTGTTTCTTCTATATGCAATTGTTTTGATTCAACATGGGTTAAAAATTAGTGGAATGCTATTGATGTTCTTTGGCAAGAAAGTTGTGGGACATCTGTTGGGCCAGTTATTGGTCATGCCTCAGATGGAGACTCTAGGAGAAGGCAACTGATGGTGAAAGATTACTGCAGCAAGCAGGGCTTGAGGTATGAAATTCCATGGGAAGGATGGGCTCTGTCTTGCGAATGGTCGGGTGAAAATAAAATATCAGGGTTGCATGATCAAGATTTCATACATAATGGAAAAAAATTGATTAATCCCCTTGATAGTCCTATAAAAAACCTGCAATTAGGGGCTGATGTGTGTTATCTAGACCATCTTGGAATGGTATACCAAAAATTACCTATTGATCAGCATGGCTTAAGAAAGGAGGATGTGCAGCGGACAGACTGGCAGAATTGGGCGAGTGCACAACGCATTTGTGCCAGAAAAGCAAGAGCCTGCCTACACGAACTCGTACAAGGGATGCACATCAGGAACGAACTTTGGGTACTGAGATGTCTCTGGCCATATGTGCAGATTACATTGACATTTTTCTCTCCATTTCATTGAGTTTGAGGGATCGGATTGTACGGGCTGCTAAAGTGTCATTTTTCTTCCGTATTTGGAAGTTGTGGTTTAAACACGGAGACCGTGGTGTAGGAGGCAACACAAAGACACCAACCGTCCAGGAGTGTTTTGTAAGTAATCAATGTTACCTTGACGTCCAATTGTCTTGTCACTTTGTTGTCCTGCTTATCAAGTATTTCAGAGATTCCTTTCCACATTTGCCGGTTCCTTTCCATCTCACAGGCTCTGATTCTTGTGAGATATTTTTTAGCAAGGTGGGAGGAATGCAGGGTATGGAACAAGCCTATGACTTTCACGAACTAGTAGGTTGTGCAAACACTGTGAACCAACTAACTGCCATTGAATATGGTAAGAATGGATTGCAATTCGATCGAGCACACAATAAGCAACGCAACATCTGGGCGGAGTTACATCCTCTGGAAGCTGATGTGGAAAGTGATTTCCACGGTTGACACACCGGAATACTAATTCCGGTAGGAAAATGATAAAAATTTGAAATTTTTTTGTTAGAAATACGGAAGTACTAAGCCGATAAGTGAAACAATCGGTTAAGACGGTTGGCCGAATAAATAAGAGACCGGAAGGTCAGCCGAATGAGATCCGGTCGTCTGCGGTGGAGGAGAGAGGGTACAGTCCGTATGACAGAACCCCGACACGGCAGACTTAAGGATAACCACCAAAAGGTACAACGCACACGGGGAGAATGGCTGCAACCATTAAAACGCCGCCGGTCGCGACCGTCCAATGATGAAGGGCTACGACCGTCCGTCATGATGAGCTACGAACGGGTGGGCGTGAGGGCAGGTATAAAAGGAGGAAGAACAGCCGTGCTCCTCCTTTCTCTTTGTCATTTTGTGGCATGCCGGGTCCTTGCGTTCTAAGGCGGAGGGCACAGTTAGGGTTGGACGGTAGGAGAGAGACGGTGAGACGAAAGTGTTTCCGTTAGGCGAGAGATTGTGGTGAGGATCGTGCGTGCAGGTGTTACCGGAGTGACGGAGAGGAGGACTTAGCAGAATGGGTAGAAAGGGGAAGGAACCGGCGGAGGAAGGACTGTTGTTCAGGGTACAACGGGTAATGTCGTTGATGCCAGCAGACGAGAGGGAGAGGGAGCTCCTCCGGACCCCCTTAGAATCTATGGGTTGTGAGGTCCTACTGGACAAGGCATGGGGTTGGAAGCATGCCCTTCCGGCCCATGAGATCCTCGTCAAGAATCCCGAGAATCGAGGAACCATCCGGGGAGAGCCGGATAAGTGGACTGCACAAGTCTGGAGGGATACGTATGGTTTCAAGAACTCTGGAGAGGTCTCGACACCGGAGACCCGGGAGTTCATATACCGGTATCTCAAGGGGTCCGGAGATCCGAGAGAAGGATGGGAGCTGGAGGACATTGCGAATCCGGAGGCCCGGAGAGTCGTAGGGTTTATGAACCCTATTTTCCATCCGGAAAAGCCCAAACGGATAACCATCAAGTGGACGTCCGTTTTCATTGGGGCCATGATCGGTGAATTCACGGTAGACTGGGGGGTCATGATGAAGACGATAGTCGACTGGCAGGTAGCCAATCTCCGGAAGACCAAGAAGCAGGCCACCTGCCTTCCGTCTTTCCTCATTCACCTCTACCGTCACAAGGGGCTGTTCAGTCCTAAGGAGATCCGGGAGTACGATGAGATCACAAGCTATCAGCAGTTCGCTGAACCGGAAGAAGTGTCCGATCAAGACGATGATGATGATGTTATCGAGGTCTCCCCCACGCCGGCTAAGAGACCCCGTCCCAGCCCGGAGAAGGGACAGCCATCCGGATCACCTCGGACTCCCACACCGGCCAAGCGAACCTTGAACACGGAGGTCCAACAGCCCACCGGACCACCGGAGCACACTGGGGATCAGTACCAGGACTTAGTTAACCTATCGGAGCACGCGTCGACGTATGCTCGGTTCCTACAGTCGACTAGGCAGGCGGAGGGCCGGTTGGCTAGGGAGGTAATGTCCATTACGGAAACGGACCGGTTGGAGGATTGCCTGAGTATTCTTCGCAAGCACCGGGACTTGGTCAGTCTCCAGAACAAGCACATGGACCGGCTAGAGAAGTACCGCGAGAGGAATCAGAAGCTCGAGCAGGAGGTGCTTGATGCCCGGAAGGATTACAGTGACGCTTGTGACCGGGCAGTCGAGGCCATCCGGTCGGTCGCCGAGATCAAGGCCACTTTAGCTCTTCCGGTAGATGTGGCCAATCAGTGCGCCGTTTACCAAGCCTTCTTGACCCGTCAACCGGATCCGACCGTCAAGAAGAGTATAAAGTTCATGCACGACCGGACGCAAGTGATGAAGGACACTTGGACGCAGATGAAGAACCTGGTGGAGATCCTCGGTTCCGTAGAGGCCGGTCCGTCATCAGAGCCACCGGCAGATCGGGAGGAGCCCAGACCACGGTCCCCACCTAGGGAATCGGCGCCGGTGCCACCTCCAGCCTCTCCGATATGGTCGGCCATCCGGTCAGCCCAACAGGAGGTAGGACACCCGCTGGAGGATCCTATTCCGGATACCTTGAGCAGTCTGCACACTCTACCCAACTTGGCTGGAGTCGAGACTGTTAACCCCGGAAACATCCCTTTGGGACCGGACCAAAGACCACCACCGGAAGGCTTTATGCCGGTACAGGGATCTCCGGAAACGCTCCAGGTGGATCTCAGCGCAGTTCCGGTGGCGGCACGATCTCCATCCCCGGCGGTTCAAGCAGAACGATCCCGGAAGTCCAGTGAACCGTTGGCATCTGAGGCTCCGGAAGAAGGCCCCTCGTTGAAGAAACTGAAGCGGGTACAGAAGAAGGAACGGTTGGACGGAACCCGGCACAGTCCCCGGTTCGATAAGCACAAGGAGTAGAATTTAGGATAGGGACCGGATAAAATGGCAGCGACTAACGATGGGGCTCCAGTGCACCCGGCTGCCAATCCGGATAGATAACGGCAGCAACTAGGAATAAAAGGCGGCCACCGGTCCGGGATTCCCGGATCCAAGATCCGGAATTTCTGGATCTCGGTGGGCCACTTGGTCGCTTTAGGAATCGATAGGTTTTAGTATTTAAGTTAGACGTTTTTCCAAGGCCGGGGCCTTGTTTTTGTACGCCGTTTTGTTGTTGCAATTGAGAATATACTTTTGGATTTGTTGTGTCAACCGGCTGCTGACGGGTCCGTTGCCGTATGGTTTGTGGTACTATTGTCTTCAGTAGTGTTCCGGAGGAGTGTTGAACAGTAGGATGGTCTGGAGAGCGCCCGGAGAGACTGGGGAGGTGTCAAGCGTCGAGTGTTGACGGTTTCCAGTCCCGGAAGGAGTCCGTAGGGAAGGAGAGACGTATTGCAGCAGGGCTGGTAGTCTCAAGGACACGAAGAGCCGTGTGTACACCGGGATCCGGAAACGGACCGGTCGCTTCCTGTAGATGGGATAAAAGCCGGATGTTCTACTGCGAACCAATCCGGAAGGGAGATAGTATAGTGGAATACTGTGCAGCCCTAAGGTGATGTCATTGTAGTATGATTTCCGTACCCATAACCGGCACCGAGTAGTTATCCGGACCGGTCTCTAGCCATACGGAAGGATTATTACTCCACTTCTCGGGTGGTAGATAGGAACAGTGGGGTGTCCAGCCACTTTAAGTCACGGGACGGTGGAAAATCCAGCCACTTGAAAGGATAGACGGATCAGTGGGAACCGGCCACTAGTCTAAAAAGCCGGAAAATAGGAACGAGGCAAAAACTACCGGATTCGGCCAACCGGTTGTAAGACGGAATACGGTCGGACACCAGTGGTGATTTCCGTTAAAATCTAAAAGGAAGAAAACTATAGGTCTTTGTGGGAACGAACACGGAGTGGTTCACTTTGGAGGGTGTTTAGTGTCAAATAAGTGCCTTCCGGAGGAATACGGATACCACGTCGTGCTACAGCTGGAGAGTTACCGGCTAAACTAGATGATTACAGTAGCTTGGCTATAGACAAGGATATTGTCTCGGCAATTAAAGAAGGGCTAAAGGCAGCCCAAGCTTAGCTGAAGTCGCTGAATATGGCCCCATCAACTTACGCAAAAAATAAGTGCTGGTTCCTGCAGCCGTGGAAGGTAGAGAGCATGGATCCTAAACATTGGGCCTGTGCACCACCTGCAAAACCTATTGCAGGCGAGGACGGAGATGCGGAGGTCTTGAGAGAGTCACTTGGTTCGGAAGTGCTGCAGCATGTTGATGACGATCTTGAAGAAATGACCGAAAGTGACCTAGATACGGAAGACCAATTGCATGACGATGCCCAAGAGAATATTCGAGTGGCTGAGGAGGAATGCCGGGATGCCATAAGCCAGATGCTTGATTCAGCAGAGCCAAACCAGCCTGTATTCAACAATTCAAGCATCCCTGCAGTCAAAATTGTGCCAGTGGTTCAATACATGGGTCAGGCCATTTACAAGTCTACGCTAGTGGCCGATTTGATTGGAAACCCATTCTTGTCTAAAGACCACTTAACGAGGATCAAGAACAGTGTGTATTTTAACAACGCAGAGGAGTACTTGGCTGCTGCAAATTCTCCAACAACATCATTTCTTGGGCTTGGAAGTGATTGTGGAGTCCTTTTTGTTCAGTCTACAGCTTTGAACCAATCTTCTGCTGTTCAAGCTGCACAACGGCGAAACCGTGGATGTGGTCAGACAGGACGGCCCACTGCAGTATCAGGTGGCGTAGATGTCGGCACTTGGTGGTTGGGCCGTGTACAGAAAATTCGAAGGAGATTCGGCACCAAATGGGGATTGTGCAGAAATCGAGTGGATCTCATGTCTCTCTCCACAACCGGTAAGAAGGTAAGTTCTCCACCTTCAATTCAAATCATGTTGAATTGGTTTAAACCAGCAGCTGGTAAAAACAAGTTTAAATATGACGTTACTGATACGCAGTGGATTGACATAGATAATGTAATTTGCACTATAGCTTTGTCTTTTAATGCTACAAGTAATGTATATACTCTAGAAGAGAATGATAGGGGGGTGCTTCATGAATTCCTATCTAAGAATAATTGAGCATAGTAGAGACAAATCTGAAGATTATGAGTCGTTATTCCTGTCCATATGTTCTTCTGTACACTTGTGGAGATTCTGTAGAAGCGGTTGTGTTAGGTCTGCGGCAGAGTGCAGCAGGAAGCACGACGTCGGTACTACCACATTCTCCTCGCGGAGCTTAGCCTGCAACTCCTAAACCACGGCCACTGAAGTTGCGACCGTCCACCAGTCCGCCGAACGTCCACCACTCCGACGAACATCGTCTTTCCGTCGCGCAGACCACGCTCGGTGATATCTGCCAACGTCTGTGATCTACGCACCAGGTTCACGGCAGAATCCCTTCCTAGGGTTTTTTTGGGCAGGCAAGAGTTTGTTGGAGAGTTTGTGGCTGATTTCTTTCTGTGTTGGTTTCAGGTTTGCTTGCACATGTGGTCGCTACAGTGAGTGCTCTCTACAGCTGCATTACGTCATTTACGTGGTAGCGGGTAAACCCTGAACCCAACCATGCTTCTATTTCCTGATTGTAGTCCCTAGATGAGTGTTGTTGTTTCCCTATTTGCTTTCAGTTCATGCTTGTGTTTTCAATTAACAAGCCTCTCCACATGTGCAGGTTTTGAGAACACCTCAACTCGATGGAGCATATTGATCTACCTGGGATTATGCGTGATTGCATGCTGCCCTTATCAGGCAATCTTCGAGATAACAAGTGGGAGACGGCTTTCCTTGACGATGAGCCCTGCTTGGCCCTTCTTCCACGCCTTGCAGCTATTTGTAAAGAGTGGCGAGTCATTGTTCTCGGTCTCACTCGATATGCTGCTCTACGTGTGGCAATGGCACATTTCTTGGCTCGGAAACCCGCCGGAGTCTCTAGAACAGATAGGAGCTCACGAAAGAGGGAGATGGAATTAATAGCCTCGAAGTGTGAGAGCGCATATTTTTTGCTATCCCGTTCGTCGGCTTTGCAGGTTGAAATCTGTGAGCGACTTCGGGTGACGCTGTTGGGTGAATTATCAACCGTGGAGCTGCAGGAACTATGCTCCAAACTCCAATCAGGCTGGCAAGCCACAGAGATTAAGCCTGTTGCAGGGGAGCAAATCGAGCCAAACAACCGCATCTGGCTTACACCCACGCACAGATCCCTTTCATGATTTTCAGATGTGCACATTTGGCTTCACAGTTGTAGAACCTTAGCAATTTTTAATTGTTTTTGTTGTGTTCATAAACACACATTGTGGCATAGTAATGTACACCAGTGAATGCTTGTAATGTGCATATACTTTTGAATTACAGCTTTGAAGTGAGTTGGCATGTATTTATATTGTGTTCCATGTTTTGCAAAAAAATTAATGTGACTTTTAGGAATCAGAGTGCAAAAAATTACAGTAGAAGAAAAGAAAAAACTAAAGTAACCATACGATTTATTGTGGCAATTTGAAATTCTAATTAATCTATGCCCCCATTTAAATGAGTCATAATTGAGAATTATATAATGATAGAGTATGGAATAATCATTTTCAAAAAAAAAATACCCCTCTATAAAATACCCTTTGTTCGCACGTGTATCCTTATTTTTTAGAGGAGTGCACCCCCCGAGCTGCAATCACAGATGGAAATTTGGATTTCCCAAATATCCACAAGAGAACTTCGTAGGACTCTTTTTCCACTTGAAAGGTTGCCACTGGCCAGATTTCCTGCTCCGACTAAACTGAGAAAAACAAGGCATGGTTCCTCTGAATGTCTGGGTCGGGCGCCTATTCATCAATGTGATGCTGACCCGTTCAAATTTCTTGCCATTGACAATCTCGGCCTCGTCCAATTTCATGACAAATAACAGCGGTGCCCCTCTTAACTCTGTGGAAACATGGCGAGTGGATGTAAGGGCACACTTAATTGATAAATAACCCTGCTAACAGCAAACTCTAAAAACAACAGTCTGAGGTGAGTACGTTACCTTCTTCCGTGATGCCGTAGAAGATCACCATGCTTCTTTGGACCACCTCAAGGTCTATGAATAGGGAATTTTTCTCAGTCAAAACGACTTCTTTTACCATGTCCTCGGACTTCTTGTTCTTCTTAGAACTTGCTGGCAGCGTAAGTCGATCTTCAGAATGGTAGTATTCGCCAATATACTGTGGCAGGTTTGCATTTAACTCCTGCCAAAGCAGTTTCACATGATAGTGGCTCGGCAAAATACTCCCGGAGACTCCTTTGTTCAGACAAGCAATGGGAGCCTTCACAGCTTTGTAGATAGCACTATATCCCCGATGGGAAACCCATGCCTGGTCGGAAGCAGCAAGAATTCTGTCCGGTCCAATACTCTTATCAATCGATTTAAGCACATTGTTTGCAATCTGTAACTGAACATGTGCCATTGCAGGCTGAGAAGCGAGAGCTACACCTTCATGCCGTAACAGAATCCGAGCTAGTGCTACTGCAGTGCTGTTTTGGGACTCTTTATCCCCCCAAAGTCGAGAGCACCGATGGTCCTCTCGGTTCTTGTGGACAATAAACTGCACCACAACTGGTTGCAGCACTGTCCACACAAGCTTCACTCTTGCTTTTGATCCACCTGATCCAGGTTTTAACTCGTGAATCCCTCTAAGAGCCCGAATCCTACTTCGCATGCCCATAGGGGTCTCCTTCTCGAAGCTGGCCCTTTGCTGGCAGCAATCAACGTCTTCTTCGAGACCCCTCACATGGCGGTCCAATTGCTCCACCCTTTGGGCATGGCAATCACGGACATCTTGTAATTCAGCTTGCAAATCCGTGCATATCTTCTCTAACTCAAGGCAACGCATGAACATCAATTGGACATCTTCGGCTGCCCTTGGGTTGCTAGCTTGAGCTTCGCCACTAAGCTGAAGCACTTCTTCGCTCAATTGTGCCAACTGGATCCATGTCTCCTCCTGTGTAGGACCATGTATACAATGATCCAGGAGCCTGTTTGTATATCCGCAAAGACCCTGCTCTCCATGACATATGAATTCAAGGAACTCTTTTAGCGACTTGATTGGAGGTGGCTTCCCTGACATTGGATCAACAGGGTAAATGTCTCCATTGATCCACAAGTCAATGTTCGTGTCTCCACGCAACCTCTGTGTTGGAAACGAGCTCTTCATGCAAAGCTCCACTTGCGTATAACCTCGTCTCATGACTGGGGCATAGCGTGCATCCAGTGAAACTTAGGGAATGTATTGACTGCTTCGTGCAGCCCTTGCCGACATCGTGGACCCGATAGTCGGTAGTCTTGATTGAATCTCCGCAGTTCACGCTTGGTGAATTGCAGGTAATCGTCAAAACTTGTTATGATTTTGGGACACCTCCTACACCCAATGAAAGACTAAAGTATTAGCAAATTCTCTTAACCGTGATAATTATTGCTTGACGACTAAATTCACATCACAAATACTCCGAACTTAATTCGATAGACCTGCGTGGCATCTACAAGCGCTGTCGACCACAAAACCTACCTTGCCTTATGCCGTTGTAGCAGTAAGGCCTAATGAAATTGAAATTCAAATTGCTCTAAAACCCACTAGCCCCTAAACACCCCACAAAGGTTTATCGTGGCAACTCACCTTCCCTTCAAGTACATCAGTTTTCATCTCTTCGTTGAAGCCAATGACGCCGACTGAGAACGACCCCTCGCCGTCGTCGCTGCCAGCGGACGCTGCCAAGAAATTAATCAGAATCTCAAGTTTGCTGCACCGATCTGGGGCGCCATCGCCACTCGGAATTTTTGGAGCAAATCACATACAATTCTGCGTCCCTCAGTGCCATAAACGATTTGCTTGAAGCAGAACAGGGCGCTTCGTTTTCTTGGCGCTAAACGGCGTAGAGCCGGTGGCGCCATCACGCCTGAACCGTTGTGGCAACAAGTCGAACAATCCGTGGATCGAGGCAACGGATCAAGGCTATTTATTAATCGGAGAGCAATAAATTCCACTCCATGGCGCTCAACAACCACCGTCCACGCCCTGTCGCCAATGAGGCAAAACCCACCCACGCAGCTCCCCTCCCTCTGCAAAAGGCCGCTTCGGGCAGAGTTTCAGACCCCTGCTAACAGCGACAGAGGGGTTTTTGGGTAGGAAGCTCACCTACTCCGGGCTGTCTTACAAGGCCCGTTGGAGACCCCATTTTTCCCCTAATGCTTCCCACTCCTTGTTCCTCTATCTCTATTGCCTCTCCGTCTCTCCACAATTCACTAATCGCCCTGTTTTCCTGACAACTCCAAAATGTAAGGTTTGGACTTCTTCTTGGCTGCGGTTCGTTGACCCTGAAACCCAACCCGGTTCACAGTCTTCATCCAGTTTGGGTGGAACTTCATCTTGTCTTCCATCCTGTCGGTGTTGGATGGATGAAATCTCC
This sequence comes from Ceratodon purpureus, assembly GCA_014871385.1. Classification (NCBI taxonomy): domain Eukaryota; kingdom Viridiplantae; phylum Streptophyta; class Bryopsida; order Pseudoditrichales; family Ditrichaceae; genus Ceratodon; species Ceratodon purpureus. The sequence goes on along the minus strand of CM026426.1, from coordinate 63,080,173 downwards.
TACCCTGACAAATGTTTGCCTTCCTCCTTCATAATGAGTTGCCCATGTAACTGTTACATCCACTTCTCCTTTATCATGGCCTTTAACACCCCACATTCTATTATTTGTTTTTCACTTATTTTTCTTTTTTTCCTTACTTTTTTCATTTTTTCTTCTTCTTTATTTTTTTCAACTACTTTCTTAACCTCTTCTTCCCTTGTCTCCTGTTCCTTCTCCTGGCTGACTTGTTGTCCTCGGCTTCCTTCTTGTCCTTGATTGTCTTTTTTATTTTCGCCATTCTTATGTGCTGATTCCCAGCTTTTTTCTTGGCTGTCCACCTCGTCAGCTGCAGCTGTTTCATTTGACCCTGCCTGGCCACTTTCCTCCTTTTGATCGTTGACCAGTTCTCTAAGGAAAACTCGATCATCAGGACAATTGACCACGTTTTTGTCATAAAACCTATAAGATTTGAACTTATTAATATTGACCAACACGTGGTTTAATTCAAAAAAATTACTTGGACCACTAGAGCGGAGTTGTTGGGTAGTCTGTAGTAGACCCTATAAGGTCCAAACCATCGACTTTTCAATTTTCCCACATGCTCCTTCTGGCCCTTGGAATACTAGAGCACGTAATCCCTTACTTGAAAATCTTCTCTTCTATAGTGTTGCTGGCTCTATATTGCTCTGTTCAATCGTTTGGCCCCTACGGCTTCTTGGGCCTCCTGGCTTGAAGTGTCCATTTGCTGCAAATCTGCAATCATAATTGCCAACACTCTGATTGGTGTATAATTGATCTTAGAGTTGGATTTCCTAGTCGATACAATGTACTCCGTTGGCATCAATGGATGTATTCCATAGACCAGTTGAAATGGTGTGTAATCTATTGTAATCTTATAGGCAGTCTTGTATGATAGCTGAACAGTATGGAGATGCTCATATCAATCTATTCTCGTGTCGTTGACCAGCTTGCTGGGTAAATGACCAATCATCTTGTTTGTTGATTATGCCTGGCCATTACCTTGTGGATAATAGATTGTTGATGTGCGGTGTTGGAGCAAATAATACTCCACCAGGTGTTCTGTAGCCCCATCAATAAAATGGGAATCCTCGTCACTTATAAGTGTCAAAGGACACCCGCACCTTGTGAAGATCTGCCCATAGAGAAACTTAGGAGTGACTGCTGCTAAATTAGTTTTTAACGCCCTTGCTTCCACCCACTTGGTTGCATAATTTGTAGCCACCAGTATGTACATGTTCCTTATCTTGATGTTGTTGGTTTAATCGGCTGAATAAAATCCAACCTCCATTTCATAAATGGTTATGTTGGCATACTGGTCACCAAGATCGCTAGACCAGTATTGGCCATACCTCCCACTTACTGACACCTGTCACACGCCTTACAGTACTCCGAAACATCCCAATGTATTGTTGGCCACCAATATCCGGTGTCCAAAATTTTCCTGGTGGTGATATCTTGCAAAAAATAACCACCTGCTACTCCATTGAGCATCTCCCTCTTCACTGTTTCTGCTTGAATCAGATCAAGTACCCTTCTGAGCACCAGCTCCTACCCCCTCTTGTGCAGAATTCCCTTGACCACTATATAGGGTAGTGACTTCAGAATTAATTTCCGCCGCTCTTCCTTGGACAAATCCTGTCGGACAACATCAGATTTTAGGTAAGTACAAATATCATCCAACCATTCAAGTTTAACATACAACAAACTGACATCTTTAGTCTGATCCTCAAGAGCAGTCGATGGCTCTCCATTTGGTAAGCGAGACATTGCATCTGCCCCTCCATGACTTTTCTCTGCCTTGTACACCACTAAAAAGTCATACTCTTGGAACAACAGTAGCCATCCTGCTATCCTGCCCAATACCTACGGTTTATTGACTAGGTACACCCGTGCCATATAGTCAAGATAGAAAAAAAATTTATTGCCCAGTAGATAATGTGTATACTTGTTCAGAGCATATACCATGGCTAAGGCGTCCTTCTCAGTAGTACTGTAATTTCTCTCAGCAGAATTCAAAAGTCTATTGGCATAAGAAATAAGTTGGTCACACTTCCCTGTTGGATTCTGGGCCAGCATCACCTCCATTGCTATATTCGAAGCATCAGTATGCACATAAAACTCCAAGTCCCATCTTGGTGCAATTAAAATCGGTGCATTCTAGTACTGCTCCTTGATTTTCTTCCATGCATGTTCACATTGGTCGGTCCAGATGAACTCCTCGGTCTTCCTCATGAGCCTGGTGATGGGCTCCATGATATGTGTATACGACTTAATGTAGCACCTGTTAAACTGGGAACAACCTTCAAATACTTGGAAATCACTTGGCTTTTCTGGTCTAGGCATCTTCTCCACTGCTTCAATCTTTTTAGGATCACAAAATTTTCCCTTCCTTAGAAACAATAAAGCCCAGTATAATACCAGAGAAGACCGGTAATAAGCATTTTTTGGGGTTCAAACTTATACCATACTCACGGCATTTTTTGAAACGCTTTCACAATTTGACCAGGTGACTGACAATATCACTGTATGCACTGAAATCATCTAAAAACTATTTCATAAAATCACCAATAAAATCACGAAAGGCTTGGTTTACTGCCCTCTGGTATGTTGGTGGTGCGTTTTTCAGCCCATAGGGCATGACTATCTACACAAATGCTCCTCAGTCCGTTACAAAAGCTGTTGTGTGCTGGTCCTCTGGTGCTATCTAAATCTGGTGGTGCCCTGAGTACCCATCCAGAAAGGAATGCATTTCATGTCCTGCCATAGAATCCAACACCTCCTCAGTAAATGGTAATGGATCCTTTTTAGTGGCAGCATTTAATTTAGAGAAGTCAACACAAATTCTCAACTACCCATTCTTCTTAGGAACAATAACAATTGGAGATAACCATGTAGCATCCTCTACTGGTGTAATGAATCCGGCCTGGAGTAGTTTATCCAAATCCTGCTTCACAATACTGGCATAATTTGAATTCATTTGATATCTGACCTGGTGTGATGGCGGTATATCCTTCTCCAGCTCAATCATGTGCTGCGCAATTGAAGGTGGAATACCCTTCAGGTCTTCATAGGTCCAAGCAAATACATCCTTGAACTCCCTGAACAACGCCTCTGCTTTGCTGGCCTGTTCCGGTCTAATATCTGCATTAATCTTCAAATAATGGGGTTCCTCCTCAGTTTAGAGATTAATCTTTCGTAACTGCTCTGACTCTAGTAATGTCCAGGAAGCAATCTTCAATTTCATCAGCTTCTCTCGGGCTGGTGTCTCATCCACTTTAATATCGCCGTCTTCAAAGTTGTAGAAATGGTTTGGATAGGCTCACTCTGGTCTCCCCTCTTGTTTGTGGTCCTGGTCATTGTTTTGGTCCTTGTCCTGCTCTATACAAGGAAGAGTGACAGTTCCAACGGCCAGTAAGTCCTGCTCACTAGCTAACCACAACGCTTCCTCTTCATCCCTCAGTCCCTCAGTAAAATTAAGGCAGACTAGGGCTTTCGGTAACTTAGGCCTGGGCCCCTTCCGTTGACAGACTGAGATTGTTTTTACAATGCCATTACTTCTGATAGTGACGAGGTTGTTACCCCAATCGTGATTGTCCTTAGCATCAATCAACCAAGGTCTGCCTAGTAACACACTATAGGCCTCATTAACTCCTTTGTTTTAATAACAGTCAAAGTGATAAGGTAAGGAATATTGTGGATGTGAATTTTTACATTACGTATCATTCCCACCGAGTCGACGACTGTTTAGTCCGCCATTCTTAATCTGAAGGGAGCAGGTTGTGGGTCGTTGAGTCCCATTCTTTTACACTCCTCCTCGGTTATCAGGTTAACATCTGATCCTCCATGCAACAAGACATTCTCCAAAGTCCTATTGCCCATCTGCACAGTCAAAACCCGCAGTTCTCTGTCAAAATCAATAGTCAGACTGCTTATTAAATGAGACTTACTTAGTTGACTGGTCGATGGTTTCTTGCTTGGTGCTGGCTTTGGTTTAGTATCCTGGTCTGGTATCGGTTCCGGAAACACGTGAGCCTTCACAAATTTTGTCAAGTTGGTAGCCATCTTTAGCAACTAACTCAAAGATACTATGATGGGATTGTCCAAGATCTTCCTTCCCACCATAGTTGCATAATGCTGCTCCTGGATGTCCTCTGTACTCGTCTCCCCTCAGACTTCCAATTCCTGCTGCATTGTCTTGGGACTGTAATCCAGAGTGTTAGAGTCTGGAAATCCTGCCCACTCATTATTCAGTACCTCGCCTTCTCCTTTCTTTTTTGGTGTTTTCAAGGTATTCTTGACTTTCTCTGCTTTTGCCTTGTCTTGCTCCTCTTGAAGTTGTATTTTGTTCAAGGCTTCTAGCATAGACTTCCAGATTCTTTCTTCATCTTGCCAGTCCTCCTTTGTTCTAGCCTTCCTTGGTTCAGGTTCCCTCGATTCATTCTGCATAGGTAACAGTCCTGCCTTTAGGTGCTAAGCTCTGGTAATAGTAGCTACCCCCATTGATTCTTCCAGTTCCTCTATTAACCCCTAAAGGACAATAGTTCTAGAATGGGCTTTTTTGAAATTCGGGCATGTACCTATGACTTCAATTGAAGTCAAGATTTTTTGAAATTTTTTTGTGAATATAGGCCACAACAAGGACTTTGAGGAAATATATATTCTTTTTCAATTTGACATTTATAAAAAAAGTTATGCTACCCAAAGTGGAAAAAGCTACTCGATGGGCAATTCGGACAACCATGCTAAATATATCAATTACCTCTGAGAATATTTCCATAAATACTTCATGATGTCATCTTTGGGGTTTCTAAAAAATAAACGACTTTGAGTGCATAATGTTCACTCCACAAAATATCAAAGTTTTCTCACCGTTTCGGGCAGTGTACTAAAAAAACTTCTTCTTTCCTTCATAAAAGTTAGAAAAAATATTGTTTTAGCTCTTTTCTTTTTTTCAGTGAAAGGATGGACATCAATCTTTACTTTGACTATTTGGATTAGGACTTTATTGAATAATGGAATTTCTAGGAAAGAAATAAGATTTAGCATTCTTGTTTATTCAACTTAATAAAGATATTGTTTTCAACATGCTACACTTGACTTTTGAGTGTAGTTTTTTTAATACAATTAGCTAACTAAGTCTTTTTTGACATGCATGAAAACCCCCACAATCCATAATGCAAAAATCCTAAGAAAAAAAAAGTTATAGTGAATCAACCTAGTAAAAAATCTTGTCAAAAAAGTTTGTTTTCAAGTTTCAATTGCTATAATCTTCTAATCTCTACGGTCAATTATATTGAATTTTTTTGAGCTATTTATTAAAATATTCTTGTTGAAGATCTTACGGTGAAAATTAGAAAAATATGATTTCTTAGTCATTCATGCTTTTTACATTGGAAATAACAGTTTTGGAGCGTTTTCTGGTGAAACATAGTCAAGGAACTTTAGGGGTTAATTCAATCTCCACATTTCTCACATGGTGATCCTGTTTTTTGTTTGTCTTCTCCTGGTCTGCCAAAAATTGATCCCATAGTGCTTTCTTGGGGCACTTCCAGCTCCTGTGGTTTGTTCCTCCAGAGAAAGCAACACGCTGGTTGGTCACTATAACTCCTCTGTTGACTACTCCCTGCCGTGCGATTTGGTGGTCTCTAGTGTCCTTGATGGGAATTGTAAGTCGTTGCAGGTTTCAAAGCAAATACTTTATTTACACACACAGGTTCCTTCCCTTCTTTTTTTGCACCTGACCACCTTTGATTAGCTGGGTTGTACCAACAGTTAGCATCGTTATGGCTAAGTTTCTTGCAGTTGCCACAAACTTTCCTTGGAGCTCTTAGCCTAGTTCCTTCTTAATTATTGAGGCCCCCTTATTGCAAGTCTCTACCTTCTTGACCTCAATCTTGGTGGGTTTACCACTAAAGTCAGTGCAGTTCTTCTCGCACCTCAAGGCTGCATCCACTAGCTCTGTCAATCTCTTTACTGGTGCTACAATAGTAGTAATCTTGATATACTCCAGCAATCCGGCTCTAAAATTTGTGATTCAAATGCCTTCTCCTGGGTCAGATTGTAGACATTCAATTAATATCATGAATCGGTCATAGTAATCCTGTACTTTTTCTCTCTCCCCCTGTTTGAAGGACTTCTATTTCCTATATACAGCCTCATCAATAGTCTCGTCTCCGTACCTCCGCTTGAAAGCAGCTTTCACATCTTCCCATGAGCAATAAACATGGTTCTCCAGAAAATTCTTATACTAGGCACCAACCTTATCACGTAAGGTGGTACCCATCAGGTTGATAATTACCTACTCATCGATTTTTCCATTATGCCATAAGGTCCTCTCAAACTGCCGAATATGGGCTTCTAGATTCATACATTCCTGGCATTTGGAGTAGGTCAGCAGTTTCCTCTATGCCACAAGAAGTAGCCCTGTCATTGGTAGTATTCTTGGTCTAGCTGCTGGTGGGTAAGCTGGTACACCGTGCCTCATTGGATAATTGCTGTCGACTGTGTCAACTGGTACCGCTATTCCCGCATGTGGTCTAGTATCATACGGCATTCCTCTGATTATCTCCGCTGTTCTTCCATGTTATGTTCCAAAATCAGAGACTCTTGCTCCCGCTTCTGCTCCTCCACTTGACCAGTATGCAATTTTATTAACTTCTTGCCGATACTCGTCACCTGTGAGGTGATCCACGTATGTTGGATGTACTCCTTCTCCTCCTATTGGGCTTGTCCGAATTCTCGAGGTTGGAAAATGGTCTGCCACTGGTCTCGTTAGTATAGCAGGCCTGGTATAGGGTACTCCCATCCTTTCCGCTTCCTTTGGTTGACGTGGTCTCTGCCCCTGGACCACTGAATGGTCATATCTTGCCCACGGATTCGACCTTGGTTGAGCCTCGAGTTTCTGGCTTTCTTTCCTCGGTATCTCCTACCACTTGTATAGGGTCGCTTGCCGGGTAGCTTCTTTCATCTCCTCCTCTTTCTTTTTCTGGTCCTCGAATCTCTATGCTTCTTGTAATAAACTCCATCTGCCTCCTATAGACTTCCTCTGTTGCCTGCTGGTTTCTGCGATCTCTCTCTGCTTGCCTTAAAGCTTGCTGCTAAGCCTTGAACTCCTCCAGTGTCTTCTATCCTCCTCTTCTTCTTCTATCTCCATCCCTTGGAACTGCTCTTGTGCAAAATGCACCACTAGACTCCTAGGATTCACTGGTGCTGGCTTACCAGTTTCGTACATTTCAGACAGTAATGGTGCTACTTCCGGGACTGTCTTTAGTTCAAAATTGGTCTAACTTCTTCTTCAGCGTCTCCAATGTTTCCACCAAATCGCCTGGTGTCCTCTCCCCTAGTTTTGATGTGTCTGGTCTGCTGCTTCCTTTCTTCTCCTCCTCCTGGTAGTGGTCATACACTGATGCCATTCTTAGCTGGGGGTTCCAACAATGCTCTGTGTCTCGATCACTTGGCCTTGAGAATTCTCTCCAAATGGTCTTGGACAATGAGTGGTTCCCTTCATACTTGAGGATTTCCTCCTCTTCTTCCTGCCAGATCTTGAAACTTGGGCCAACTTCTCCCATTGCTGACCCTGTCCTCGTGCTTACTCCAAGTAGTGTCTCATGGCTCAAATTTTCTCCTACCAGGTCCGTATCTATCAATTCCCTGGTTCTCCCTTTGGCTATACTTTCTTCTGAAACTAAGTTGTCCTTCCATGTTTTTACCAACTTCTGCTGCTCTTCTTTGCTCCCTGAGTTTGTACCTTGCCAACCTTTATGCTGCTTGTCTCCTAGCTATCTCCTCCTTGTCCCGCCCTGGGTATTCCCTATCCATTATAGTGTCATTTGCTGCTCTTCCCCTGGTACTCTCTGGTCGAGTACCCTTCTGGTTTAGTTGGTGCCTCTAGTAGCTAAATCTGCTTCTTCAAGACTCTTGGGTAGGTGCTGTAGGTTTTTGTCTTCAGCCCTCCTCTTGTCTGTCAAATGCTAGTCCTCTTGCTTTCTGGTCCCTGTCCAGTCCATTCCTTTGACACCCTCCTACTTTGGTCCCTTCGAAGCCTGTCAATCTAAACTACTCTACTGTAGATAGTTTTAATGCCCTTAGGTTTTGCAAATTTAGCATTGTCTAGGATTTCTTCAAGTTTTTTAAAAATTATAGTTTTGCGAGTTCTTCCCACATGTTTGCTACTAGTTTCTTAATTTCCATTCATTTTTGTTTTAAATTTTCAGTTTTTCCATTCCTCTTTTTCTTTTTAAACTTTCTAATCCTTTTTCTAACTTCCTACTGCTGTTTTCATTTTTACTAACAAATTTTTCTAGTTACCTTTTACTCTTCCACTGCTTTTTACTGTCCTTCCATTGCTAGTAACTTTTCCATTTTCACAAGTACGTCTTTACTACTAAATTTTTACACACGCTACAGTTCCTTTTCTTGCTGCCTCATTTCAACTGTAGTTTGAGGCATACCTGAATTCTGGCGCCTATCCTCCCTCTGCTTTGGAGCTGTCCTCAGCTCTAGTTGTCAAATTGACTTCTCAATATTGGCTCCCCTCCACGAGATTCTAGAGCATATCCTTCACTGCCTCGAAATGTGCTCCTGCAACAGCATTAGTGGCTGTCCACTTGCTGTTATACTCCAATTTGGCCACTATGCCTGTCCTCTCGTTACAGAATTGTCCTGGTACTGTGCAAGGTCGCAGCAAGAGCCACGTGGTTTGGACTTAATGCATGGTCGCCAATCTTAAAGGGAGTTTTTAACTACTCTCTTAGAATCTATTGTGCCCGAACTAGGTATTCCGAAAACCCACAAAAATTTGAGTACCAACCTAGCTTTTACTGATTCTAACCTATCTTGCTCCTCGACTGTACCAGGGAACCCATGTCATGCCCCCTTAATTGCAATCACTGCAAGACTTACAACCTATCTTCTTCCACAAACCCTAGCATTTAATGCACACCATCCTTATTGATCAGCAATCATCTTGTTCTTGCCATTAGTGTCTGGAATATACAACCAGTCATGCCCCCTCCAGGTTCTATCGTTCTACAGCCCAACAACCCCTAACCTCCTAACCCTCTCTACCCTTTCACAATACCTCTGAAAACACTCCCGTGAGTGAGAGAGAGTGAGAGGCGCCACGACCTCACTCCTCACTACCCCCTTAAAACCCTAGCCGCCTTCATCCATCCATCAATTTATCATCCAAGTCAAAAGTTCATCCAACCTTCAAAACTTCATCCAAAAATACAGTAACTACGAACTAAGCAGTAACTCACAGTTTTTACTGCTTTCCTCTCAAGTTACTGTTCTTGCCCCTGATTATTGTTCCTACTCCTAGCCGAAGGGTAAGAAATACTGTGAACACGTGGATGAGAAGATGACCTCAAAATTTGCCTTGTAGAACTCTTGAAATTCAAGAAGTCTCGGTCTATTATTTCAATGAATCTTTGTCTCCAAGTCATGACCGATATACCCGTCGTGTTGTGCTATGAATAATCCCTTAATTCATAGTATAAGGTAGTATCGTAGAAGAGGTACCTCAATATGATGCGCAATAATTTCAGTGCTGACACCTACGGCATCATCATGCGGAGAAATGTTACAGTGGATTCGAATGTTAGTATCGTCGAAACAAGCAGATGCTGCGGCACACCCTCTAGAGTAATGAGTTGAAGATGTCGTTGGTGGACTGCCGATAGGAGAGACATAGTCGTCCTCTCCATCACTGTTAGTACTGTCGAGCGATGCTAGATATTCATCTTCGTCAGCATCAGTATTAAGAGATGTTGGATACTGCTCCAAAAGTGTCCCAAAAAAAGAGGGTGGTCGCATCGCTTGAAGCAAGGCATCATATGCTAATGGCTTTTGAACAATGAATAAGAATTTGAAGTAGTCATGGTTGTCCAATTATATGCGTACAATTGATATAGAGTGTGGTGTACAAGATAGAGTAGTATAGATCGTTTCGGACAAGAATATACAATCTCTAAGAGCAATTATAAATTATTAAGGTTAAAAGAGGGAAAACTTTATATACAATATAATTCTACATCATTGAAGAGCCCATCAGCTGGCCGCCAACTGACACATCTACATTCTCCAGCACCCTGATTTAACTGTCCTCCTTTTTTTTTTTTTGGGTCATAGGTGTCATAATCAAAGAAGCGCTCATATTCTTCATCATCCGGCACTAATCGACGCTGACCAAATTGTGAGTGTATTTGGCAGTAGTCGGGCACATGGAGTCTGGAGGCTTTCAATAACTCTAGCCTAGGCATCAATTTTCCAACCAAGTAGTTCCTCAGAATGTCCGACTCCTTCGACTCTAAGGTATATGGCTCAGAGTGCAAAGCGTTCCATTGACTATTTGCAATGTTCTTACATAGGGAATTATCATGTTAATTGAAGATGCCATGGTCCCCTTCAGCCTGTCATCAAGCTCAAAAAGGGTCTAGAGTCTCTTCAAATAATACTACTTATCTTTGGGCGCATATATGCAAATCTCGCAAAATATTAAGTCAAACTTGTAGCGCACTTTAGCATCTAAACAATCACAATGCTGCTTCAATGTTGTCCAAAGCATATCAAACCTTTGAGCCTGAACGAAGCTCAAGAACACCACTTGGATATTGTCCAGGCAGAACTCTAAGAACTTCTCTAAATCCGATCTCATCCTAGTTTTCTACTTACCGCCCTTCTTCTTTTGAACAGATAGCAAGCAATTAATATCCAAAATCAAAAAATACGTCAACATTGGTTCAGGTACCTGAAAACTAGTTTGGCCCTACGCTAGAGGATCCGCATCTACATGCGGCAGACGCTGCTCTTAACCTGCATTGGATATGTCTTCGCAATATTTACCCTAGACTTCCTTGTCCACAGAATCTAAAGTGATAGTAACGGCCACCAATGTGACGATTAGGACGACAGTCGGCGGATAGCTGACATCAAATGAACAACAGAGACAAGGAAAGCATAGACATGGCCATTTACTAAGGATTTTTTTTAATATGGTTTAATACATCTAACACAAACCTAGTGCCTTCAACATACACTACATTTTCAATACAAGCTTCTAAAAGATGGATTAGGCCACCGCCTGATAAACTAACCTCCTCTAGTCTTCTTATGCTTAGGACCTTTAGAAGATTCATACTGAGGCGACAACACGGCCTCAGGAGCGTCACCGTCTTTTGGGCTGATGTGCAGCTTCTTAGATGTGCATTTCCTAGAAGAACCCTTCTTAGAGATAGCCTTCCGTTTCTTGATCCCAAAAGATTCTTCCCCTTCTTGAACCCCTGCGGGTTCGCGTGAAATGTTTCCATGGAAAAGAAGTGGTCTGCAATGGACTTGCAAACTTACTTCTCTTCGTAGAGCGGGTTTTGGGATCAAGGTTCTTAGCTAGCCCAATCTGCCAGGGTGCGCTTTTGACACCCTCCCATACAAATGAAATCTTTATTACGACCTTGCTCTTGGTGGAAGGATTGGATGACGTTTGCTACTTGCCTGTCGGCGGGCCGGCGATAGGTGCATCACACCCTTGCCCCTCAATGCTCACTCCGGCTTCTAAAGAGGTGCAACTCGGACAATTTTTACCTGATTGGGCCTCAATATAAGAGGTACAAGCATCGTTGTTGCGGGCCTCATGAGGTTCCACAAAAGCAGTTTCGGGCTCATGTACAGTGAATGAAGAGCAAAATATAGTTTTATATTTTGTTTGAGATTGCACTCATTAATAAAATATGTAAATAATAAAAATTTGATTTTAATTGTGAATTTATTTACCATGTTCCATTCAAGTGGCACATACAATGAGTTAACATAAAGAAAATAGAAAGAAAAAATACATCATAAAATGGGAATGATAAAATAATTAAACACATGATAGACGGGGAATGGAAGAAAAGGAAAACGAGAAAATAGAATGGAATAATAATGTACTTAAAAAAAATGATAGAATGGAAGACAATAGGAAAATAAGAATAATAATAAATAAATAAATAAAATTTTAAATTTTAAATATAGAATAGGAGACTAATGAAAGAATAATAAAATAAATGAATACAATATGGAATGGGAATGGAAGAAAAAGATAATGAAAAGATACAATGGACTAATAATGTAATAAAAGAAATAAGAGGATAGAATGGAAGAAGAATAGAAAAATTAACAAATAATAAGACAGAATGGGAGACAAATGAAAAAAAGTCATGGATTAAAATCCATCAAGTGTGATGAACGACATAGTCTCAATGAATTGAAGCATACAAAATTCTTGAATCAATCAAGTTGGAGACGGTGGAAATGAATACAAAGTGCTTTAGTTAAAAAAAAATTAAACTAACTCCAAAATCTCCTACTAATCTAATTATCTACACCTTTTGCTACTATTTATATTCCGATATCATATTTTAAAAATGTTCTCATTAGTCATCGATCTCCATCATGTCGCGTACTAAGCTGCTTGGTCTAGCATCATTTATTTGTGTAGAAGAACTTCTCGATGCGCTACTTTAAGCCCCATCACCACCAATGAGTCTACGTTTGACTGACCACGTTTTTCTAGGAAAGCCATCTGCTTCCAATATTGCTTCCAAGAATTTAGATTCTCGCATTTGACAAAGCACTTGTAGAATCCCTCAGCTATGTTGTTCGAGTAAGAAATCAACCACCGAGGTCTTGAATTTTTCTCTCCACTTAGATTCTTCCATGTTCAATGCATTGCAAATAATGATGTAGTCTGGGTAGCAACGGGTGCGAGCAGGTCTTGCGAGGCGGGGATGGGGCGGCAGCATGCATTGTGACAGGCGCAAGCACGATAGAACGGGCGCGCACACGCGGGACGGGCGCGGGCATTTGTGGGGACGAGCGCGGGCATTTGTGGGGACGAGCGCGAGCATTTGCGGAGACGGGCGCCATCGCATGGTAAAATTCTATAAAATGTGAAATGTGATTTCACTCTGTAATTTTTTGAATAACGTAGCTCATCTTGTAAGTGTGTCCGGTTTGTCCATTACAAACATGTCCGACACATCACTGAGCGACGCCTACGACCCCCCGTCCGTCTATGTAGAAAATCCTTCTGAACACATGTGGCATGACTGGATTAGTGCCATTGTAGCAGGAACAACAAGTGGAAGTACTTGAATATAGAGTACTGTGGCAGGAAATTGCATATCCCTAAACCAAATAACTCACTCTAACTTTAATGATTTCACACCATCAATTTCATCAAAGATGATGATAAAAATGCTTCATAACGTCACAATGTAAAGATTTATATATTAAGTGATGTCATAATTAGAGTTTTCTTCACATAAAAATACAGGTGAATAATACAAGAAGAATATATAGAGACAAGGATGACATCATAGTCCCCGAAGTACTTAAAAAATTAATTATGAAGAACTCGAATTTGTACTTCAATGCATTGAAATGAATGTTACTATATTAACCCCTAAAGGTCCAAGGTGTTTTGGCACTTCCAAAACTGAAAACTGCAGATTTTGACCACCGTATGGAAATTGATATATGTTTCCAATAAAATTTGTTTTTCTGGTATTTCCAACCGTAAGATCTTCAACCTAACTACTTGCACTAACAAGATGTCAAATTTCAATTGTTGGATCTTTACCATTTGTGAGATTATAATGTTCAAAGTTTACTGGTTCTTTTTTTGGGGCTTTCCTCGAAAGGCATAGTCCAAATGGTGCCAAGGGAGACTTGATGATTGTTACCCCAAACATTTTGCTTATATTTTTTTCCATGTAGGTAACTAAGTTGGGCACTTCCATGCAAAATTTAGAAGACTTATTTTGATTTTTTGGCCTTAAAGCAAATAATTTTCCAAAATAAGTTACAAAATTGTTAATATGATAAAACTTAAATAACATTAGATGCTTTTGGTTTGGAAAAAAAGTGAACGGTGAAAATTTACATCTATGAGTTTGTAAATTTTGGAAAAAAAAAACTTGAAAAATTCCCAAATCTCAAATTTTGACAATTTTTGAAAGGAAAAATTGTAAAATTATAGAAAACTTTGAAGCTTGTTCATGTAATTTTTGGAGGCCGTCCTTGTAAGATTGGTAAACTTTTTGGATTGGGTCAATTTGGATTTTGAGTAATGATTTGGTTATGAACATACTTTTTTTTTTTAAATTGAAAAAAAACCTAATTTTAAACTGCCCGTTTCGGACTTGAAACCTAAAATTTCTAGGTAAAGGTTCTAAAATTGGAATTTGACTTTGAAAATTTTACCACGTATACTTTGCGGTAAAAGGAGCATCCAATAAAAATATTAGGCAAAAATATTACTTTTAACCTTTTCAACTAGGCTGCCCAAAATAGCAAAAACCCTAATCGGGTTTCGTGGACCTTTAGGGGTTAATACATACGTCCATAATTACTGTAACAATATCATAGATTTGTTCTTGAATAATGCTAAATATAACAAAAAATAGATAATTAGGAAGAAATAAAAAGAGAAACAAAATAAAGTAGTTGTGGAAGTAATATGTTATTTCTAAGCCGTTTAAGGTCATTTTTGCTATATATTTTGCTAATAAATACAAATTGAGAATAGCACATGAAGTATATCTGAATGCACTCTACTCTTTACTGGTTTTATAGTGAACAGTTATCATATTCTTCCATTTCAAACCCTGGTAAATAAATTTCTAAAGTAATCAAAGGCTAATCTGAAAAGGAGATAGAGTCGGGTTTGATTGATGTGGAAAATTATTTCGAGGCATCTCATCTTTGCTTTACCTGTGCACACTTTGGGTAAACCGGGTTTAAATATATTTATCCCATATCATTAGGAAGGTGACCCAAGCTGAGTAATAAATTGGAATTCTCACATTTACCCTCTCGTCACTTGGCAACCAAGTCTCTGTTCAGAGCTGGGACAAGAGAAATCAAGTGGAGTGGCATACATCGCCATAATCTAGGCGGTGGACCCGCTCTAGCATGACATAATACAAAAATTTAAATCGGAGCTCACTACTAAGTCCAGGTGTGGGATACATTTTCCAAAAAAAAATTCACATCTCTTATTTTTGAAGAATGTATGGAAGAATCAAACTTTCTTTCGACCGAAGCTTTTCTTATTTTTAAGGTTTTAGCATATATACACATTTCCTATATTTGAAGTGGGATCCAATGTCAATATGCTAGTCAATCCATTAATCCTAAGGTACAATTTACATCAACTCCTTTGATTTTCTAATGGAAATATACAAAGTTCCTGAACTTCTCTGACTCTAGGGACCGCACAAAGGTTCAGATAAGCTTAGGGGTATCCTAGGCCTTGGTTTAGAGAAGCTTAGGACACATAAAGGTATTCTAGGCTTTGATGGGCTGATTCCAATCACAAATCTTGCAGGAGATCAGAGTTGCCAAAAGCAATTCATTTGATTTGACCAAATGGCAAAAACATATTTTATAGATCCTAGGAAAAAAAGAAAACAAATCTTACAATAAAGTTTGACAAATCGCATGCCTGTTTCTAAGGACTAATCCTACTCTAAAATGTCTGTCCTTGAAGAAAAGCCCGTTTCCAAGATGCAATCCTGTTAGTTGCAGTTGTACCTCAACTAGCATTTATACCAATTCAAAAAACAAGAAAAACCATTCAAAAAAGAGTCATTCAGAACCATTCAAAATCATTTAAAAAAAAAAATCCATTCACAAAACAATCACTTGCTGTCTTTCAAAGTAATTAACAAAACCAGCATTCTCAAGACAATAAGAAATATTTGCAAACAAGAAAAATCATTCCAAAAACAATACAAACCAAAAAAATCAGAAGGTAGACATGTGAAAAATTTGGGAGCCTTTGTATTGCACATGAATACCATTTAAACACAAGTAGTTTTCAAAGAAACTACGGTACAAAAGAAATGTCCAACTAAAAATGCAAAACAACTAGTTTATTTCCAATAGCCTTGACTGAATCATGTCGAGCGCTTCACGTTGTAGTCTATAAACCTACACATTCACTCCAAACACTACATTTAAGAGCTAATAAATAAGCAAGATAACTAACATTAGGATCAACTACGAGAAATGAAAGAAAATAAGAATTGAAATAAACTGAGGGCACACCTAAATTCATCTGTGACCTTATTTCTGGCGGTGAGTAGCCAGATGCATTTGGAACTTCGATGCCAATACTAAGTGCAAATACATGAAAGCATGTTGGTTGGAATCTTCCCATATGAAAGATGTCAAATTCTTTCCTTATTGCTTGTAAATACATACCAATGACAATTTGCTCTCCTCGATAGAACGTTTGAACCCATGAATCTTCTTTCGTTACCTCCGAAACTGCATGCAAGGTTATGATGCATTGCAAGATCCAAAATTTTGAACCATCTCCTCCTTCATCTGCGAGAACAGCAAAGTGATCCCCGACTTCTAAGAATGCAGCACGAGCTTTAGCAGAAGTCATGTGGGGGTGAACTCTTTGTTCCTCATTCTCCTTGCCACTGCTTTGTCGTCTAGATCATGTTGCTGCTTCAGATGGCTCTAGCTGTATCATTAATAACGCAGATACATATGCATCGTTGCCGCACGGTCCATCTCCCCCATCCATAGAAACCTTGTAGAAGCAAGACAACTCCTGAACTTGTAGAGACGTTCCTTTGAGGTTGACACTACGATCTGGTCCCATCCACTATTCTCGCATTGAAAGATGGAAGACAGCTGATATCAGATTCTTTTACATCATAGAAATAGTGGTGCAATGACCGTCGTGCTCTATTGCAACCATCATACTCCCTCATCATCTGGGGGCGCAAAAACAAAATCACATCAAAGGTACAATGTAGTCTCAATCCCAGAGGCTTCACTTGTTCAGCTTGTAATGCTTGTATCACATGCGCACCATCGCCATCCCACCTTCCTTTACCATGACTTGTACCAAACCAATTCCATTGCTTTGTGCATCCTAGAGGCAAACTATCTGTGCAAGTCACTGAAGGGTACCTTGCTACAAAATACAAATTCTTTGCACATTTAAATTGGCTAGCACAACCATCTGAGAAAACTATGTGCTCTGCGGGAACATGATAGCCCTCTTGAACTTGAAAGTCTCTATGCAAAGAAAAACGCTGTTCATTAGGAGAAAAATGGGGTCTCAAAGGGGCCCTCTAAGACAACCCGTGGTAGATGAACCGATTCCCACACACTCCTCTCCATGAAACCCCATTGGTTCATGTCGCTGCCCACTAACAGCGACAGTCGCTACAGTGCTGGTAGTAATGGCAGTGTTAGCAGTGCTGGCAGCGCTGGCAGCGTTGATTGGCTGGACCCCTTGCTGGACTACAGAATTTCAGTGCTATCAGCCAGATAGCACCATTAGCGCCACCATCAAAAGTGCATGGTTTGGGGTCAAAAATTTTCGCACTTGTGAATGTCAAAGGCCCTTTTGTGACCACGGTTTTCTCCTAATGACACAAACCGGTGTCATGTGACTTATCATCACTAATATAAAAGTGGTACTCAGTTAACAACTTCGACTTTGGATCTTCTCTATTCCACTTAGGACAAATTTGAAAGATTATGTGCACTAGTATCGTAACCTGAAAGGAAAACCAATGTTGAAATTGAACTTTGTTCTACCATTTGAAGTTGTAATTTTCTGCAAAGTCAATCACGAAGACAAATGCATCCAGTGACAAGTTCTCTATACAGGTCTTGAACTGTTGATCCTGCCACTTTGCCTCAAAATTGTGCGTCAAAAATCCTTCAAGCGACGTCTTCAAATCAGTCACCAGATTTGCTCGGTTTTATGTTCAAGACGTAGAGCATGTCAGTCGCCACCATCATCCTTTCTTCTCACACACACCATTTCAAATCTCTTCCACGATACAAGTGCATTACAGCACTCAGAGAGTTCTTGAGGACAAATCTGCAATATTGAAATGTCGCGATTTTCACAAGAACCTTGAATGCATTCGAGCTTGTGATACTCCTCTTCATTGGATTTTGGACACATCACAGATGTGCACAAAGTAGTCACACCAAGAAAAGTTGAATGCGTTGCCATACATAGCTCACCCTCACGTACTAGCCAACACACCTCGCATTAACACTCGCAATTCTTGTGCACAATGCCATGTTGCATAGAGTTGAAGCTCTCTTTCAATTCCATCATCTCAAGGTGGGCACAACAACAACACGTGTTGAATTCTTATATGGTTCTCACGAATCAAGGCTCAAGTGCCTTGAATGACCAAAGTCCTTTCTCCATAGTAGGGTGCTCGCTTTGAAATCTACTATACAGAGAGAGCTAGAAAAAAAAAAGAGAAAAAACATTAATGTTTTAGTTTGGGACAAACTTCAAGAGAGGGAGTCAAGGAATTCTATCAACATAATTCTCCTTGAATTATATCCCTGATGCTAGAAAAAGAGATTGAAACTTGCAAAAGCAATTCAAAGAGCGAATGATAATAAGCATCTCAAGTGATATACACCTAGCAGTCACTCATCTGTGACTCTTGGAGGTGTTGTGTAGGATGAGAGATCCACTGCCTCACACCAATGCGTTTCCGTATTACATCCTTAATGTTATGATTGATGCGTGTATTAGCAGTCCAAAATTCCTCTACCAAGTTGGTAACATGAGAAGCCAATGCATCCACTCTCCTCCGTCCACAAAAAGTCCAAAAATCTAAGTCGATTCCTAACTCAAGGGCTAGCCTCCCAACAAGTCCTGTTTTCATGTTTCTTCAATGAATTCCTGTGACAAGACTAGTTTGCCGAGAACTCACAAATTGTGAACTACAAACCACGGGAATGATAACATTTCGAGCCCTTTGATCGTCTTCAGAGTGGCAGCCTTTTATCTGCTGCCATCCTGAGAATAATAGGCTACCACCATCTCTGCGTAAGTAGGGAGCACCAATTGCCAAATTGTGTGCTTCAGTATTTTAGGTAAATGTTTTTTTGAAACCCTAGCCCTTTTTCGCTAGTCTCGTGGAACCACCTAACTGCCCGTTCATCAGCAGCTCAACTACTCGCTCTGTTGATGTTATACGAAGTTCCACCTAAACCTACGGCACTTTGCATTGTGTTCGCAAGAAAATCTCTCTTCCTTTTGCAAGACCTTCTCGCCCTCTCGGCTACTTTGGCCTGATGCTCTTCTACTAAGTTTTGTAATCCTAAACCTATTTTAGTCCCCTGTCTAGCTCAACAAGGATCCTTACAAGGTGCAATGATTGAATAACCTAAATCCTATTCTAAATCAACTAAAACACCAATCTTATTCTAAATCAACTAAAACATTACAAACTACAAAAAAACGCAAAAGGATACACAGCACCATCACCCTGCGTGGGCAAATAAGCTCACAACACCGTCACCTTGCGTGGAAACGACGCAATGGCAGTTTCAATTAGACAACATTACAACTGCACAAGTAATTAGTAGAATTCAAGGCTACGCAAGTAATTGGTATTGTTTGAGATTACAAGCAGAAAGAATTTAAGAAAAAACGCAAGTTTATTAGACTCACCCTTTGAGCTTGAGTAGTCGTCTACGACAAGGATCTCTAGACAAAGCACTCCTCTTGCTTGACGTTGTTGTGGCGGTCTAACATCACAACCCTATCCCTTGCTAATCTAACCTTAGGGGTTTCAAATTCATGATTGCAAACTGAACTTGAACGAACAAACTTTGACATGGGGGTTTGAGGCTCGGAAGTGTGGCTGAGATCTTGCAAAACACTTTCGGAAAGGATTGAGACACTCCTCGAGTAGAAATTGCTTTCAGAACCTATAGGTGCACCACTAACCTCCCCAAAATAATGCGTTATGAGGGACTGGTAAAATGGACAGTAGCTATCATGTTCTACAACACGCGCATTGAGACAATTGAAGTTATCAGTATTCCAAGAATGCAACGCTTTGCAGACAGGAGAACATAGCTCGTCCATGGCGTCGCATAGTACTCAGACCTTGCACTCAAAAAACCAATTGTGTCCATTTTGCAGCAACGAGAACGCATGCAAAACAAGTAGGAAAGTACTCAACGAGCTCCCTAATGGCAATCCTTCCGACTTCCTTGCAGGATGATGGCCACCAAAAATTCTAGCCATAAAAGAGGACGTTGCTACAATCTCTCTCCAAAAATTAACCCCCATAGGATGTTGCAAGCCATTTTGGCTTGGTACAGCTCGTATTCTCCTGATTTGGAGGGCTTATGGTCTGTATTTGCAAGTGGACCGTGAAAGGAAAATGTGGGCATTGGAGTGTTTTAGCTCACTATATTTTTTAAAATTTAAAAATAAATATGTGTAGCCCACTGGACCTCCCCGATTGCCGTATTCTGTGTATTCTGTTCCTGCAGAATGCATACACAGGTTTTTCTACAGTCCTACCGTACCTGACAGGGCAAAGTGCCAACGCGTATATGGTGACCGGTTGGACAGGTCACAAAGCAGTTACCCTACTCTAGCCTAGTCTACTGCACTCAAGGCTCCCAACATTGGATCCAACAGTCACATTGTGGTTTCGAGAGCTCCTTGGAGGATTCACGTCACCTGAAGTGAGGTTTGCATTCATGTTGGGAATGAGATGATTCGGCGGTAGGGAGTTGTGAGGGCGATGGCGGCTACTCATGAAGATTGCGTCTTCAATGATAGGAGGGTGTTGGGATTCGTTTCGAGGTTTGGGAGAGGGGCAGATAGATCGCTGATTGTGGAGGTGAGGATGGTGCACTTCGAGGTATTGAAGGGGGTGTGGGAAGAAAGTTTGATGGAGGCGGGATTGTTGGGACAGTGCGAGGTGTCTAAGAATCGGAGCTGTGCTAAGGAGGCTCTGCGGAGTTGGGTGAGGGGGCTGGGGAAATCTCAGAGTACCGCAGACAAGGTGGTCGCGCTATTGGAGGCAAAGGTGCTGGATCGAGAGCCCAGGCCAAGGATTTGGAATCGGAGAGGATTTTTCCCTACAAACGAGCAGCATCGATACATGTGGTATCGACACACGGCGCGCTTGCTGGGTTGGAAAGAGCGGGAGAAGTTCCCGGATTTTGTAACGTTGCTGCTGAGGGACGAGGTCTTTCCGAGCCAGCAGCCACCCTGCCAGGATGTCTCTGAAGCAGCGCGCGAGGGGGAAGCACTTACCCTCACCAAAGTCAATTTAAGTGGGAGATTTGGCGCCAAGATTGAACATCCAGGCCAGGGCAACCTCCGACATGGTAGGAGCCGTTCTCTTCGCCGATCAGGTATGAGGATTATGATGTTTCCTTTGTCGCAAGGTTTTTCTTCTTGCATAAATTTTTGAAGAATCACATTGGATTAGGGTTAGGGGTTATGCTTGATGCTTTGGGGTTTACCGGAGGTTTAGGGTCGGTAATTCATGCTGTTCAATGGGGAGGGGGGGTGTTAGAGGGATTGCAGGCAGAGTAGGGGATTGTTAGGGGATTGCTGGGTGGGGGTGCGGTTTAGGATACAAGAATGCACATGCTGCGGTAGAGTTCGGTCATGGAGTTTTGATGCCACACGTGAAGTTTGTTTGTTTTTTGTTTTCACAGATGTACCTGCTGATCGTAGGTTCTGTAACATTGTACAGACCGTGGTAACGGACAATGTGACAAAACAGAGGGGTTCACTGTGGACTCTAGGAGTTTGTGGATCTTGAGAGATTTTGAACTAGATTTTGACTTCCTTCTGTAGTTACAGTGAACTGAGTTTGTTGAAGTTCAGAACATCCCCAATTAGTTGGGCATTGTAGATTCGGTTCTTTGTATTTGTTGGTTGTAGACATCCATGGACTGTGGAAAACTCTAACCTGTGGGACTTACTCGTGGGAGGTTGAAGAATCTGGATGTGCAGGCAGATGTGGAGACCTGTGTACCAACGGACCAGAGAAGGTTCGCTTCGAGGGAAGTGACTCATTGCCTCGGGGAGACACAAGTGTCGGAGTTACGGAAACAAAGGAAGCCGAGGGTAAAGAGATTACTGACCGGCGAAGAAGGAGGGGAGAAGGTGAAACGGGTGTACAAGCCCCGGGCTTCAAAAGGAGTGGTAGCCGATGCGGGGGTGGAGAAGGTGAAACCAGTTAGGAAAACCAGGGCTCCGAGGGTGGTGCAGGCCGGGGCGGGGGTGGAGAAGGTGAAAAGGGTGTACAAGCCGAGGATGCCAAAGGTTGTCCACGGTGAGGCAGGGGTGGAGAAGGTCACCAAACCACGAAAGCCGAGAGCTCCGAGAGTGACCGCAAATGGAGGTGAACATGGGGAGGGGGGGACCGTGGGGCGAAGAGATGGCGCACAGTCTAAGCGGGCAGGAAAGCGGAAGGTCGATATGCCTAAGGCAATGGGAATAGAGACAGCCGCGAAAGATGGAGAAGCTCAGGGAGGCGGAGCAGGTGATCTGAGTAGGGAGCTTCCCCAAGGCCAAGCGACAGCACCTACATCCGGTAATGTGCTACACATTGTGCCTGTTTTGATTACAAAGGAGGATGTAGAGTCGTTTTTGAAGATGCTCTGTTTGCGTAGAGTCAGGGGCTTGAGCTAGTTGGCTGAAACAGGGGGTGGCAGAATCTGGAGTACACCTGACTTGGTTTGTGTTGGAATGGCAGGGCGAGGGAGCAAGCGGTTCTCTAAGGAGGAGAAGGGGAAGTCTAAAATGCTGAAGCCCAGGAAGCCGCAGAAGTGGGTGCCGGCGGTAGAGATAAGGACAAATGAAACTGTAGGGGTCACTACGCGAGCACGTCGGAGCCTCCACTATTAGTGGCAAGAGAAAGTTGACGCAGATGAGGCGATTTGGGACGTCTTGCACGACTTTGAGGCGCCTGAGTCGCAGGGAACGTGCGACTCCATGGGCACACGGAACTTGGAGTTCGAGGAGCATGTTTACGAGGAACCGGACTTCCTGGCCACGACGCCCATTCCTGCGCGATCCAGCAAGGGTAGAGCGCCCACTCCGGCTGCAGAGGAGGTGATCCCAAGCCGCGTAGAGAAACAGGGCACCTTAAGTGTGGAGCGCGCTGGATGGGCGATTTTGATACTGAACAGGTTCTTGTCGGAGTATTCGTTTCACACGGGCTAGACTTCGTCGTGGACGTAGGGGGATGTGGTGGTAGAGTACGTGCATGGCTTGACATTGAAGGATATGGTTGTATGTGACTTGGGGGGGTTTCAGACACACTTGCACTTCGAAGCCTCAGACGTGCGGATGGCGCTGGGACCCGAGATGAGAGCGCATGGCAGCAAGGGGGGGCACGGCTACGGGTGGAGCAAGCGCATGCGCTATTTTCCCTCGAAGGATTATCCCACGGAGACGTTGAAGGAGGCCCCTGTTTTCCGAGCTGCCGGGGCGGGGTCACGCGAGGGCCATGCTTCAGTGGTGGCTGACAATGCCACAAGAGTTGGGACAAGGTACCAGCCGGCCCCAATATCAGAGTACACAGAGCCCGGAGATGAGGAGGGGCCAGACGGCACCCAAGACTCAACTGCAAGAACTACCTTCCCCCAGGTGAGCACATCCCTCCCCGATTACATGTTGTTAGAGTCTAAACTGCAAGGGGAGATGGTCGGCGGGGGGGGGGGGGCCCTAGCCAAGGCTGCCGATTCGTCGGGAGAAGAGTGGCTGCCAGACTTCGAGGATGTGTAGGAGAGCACTGATGAGGAATATGGTGACCTTGTCCCTCGCCGACACCCAGTGAGCAGCGATTTCCAGGAGTGGTGCCGCAGCGACTCCTCGTTCACGCCCACGCGGCTCGACATGGAGCAGTTACAGGCCTTCTACAGGGAAGAGTCCTGGCATGCAGACAGCGTCTCCTTACTTGGGAGTAA
Source organism: Ceratodon purpureus (assembly GCA_014871385.1). Taxonomy (NCBI): domain Eukaryota; kingdom Viridiplantae; phylum Streptophyta; class Bryopsida; order Pseudoditrichales; family Ditrichaceae; genus Ceratodon; species Ceratodon purpureus. The sequence continues at coordinate 63,056,392 of CM026426.1, read as the reverse complement.
GGATAATTTTTGTGGTCCGACCCCGGGTTACAGGGGGACCCCTAGTTTGGCCTTGCCTAAACCGCAAGACGCTTTTGAGGAATATTGGTCACCGGAGACACTTGCCTGAATTGTTCTTGAGACAAATCGGTACGCTCAAGAGTTCAGTGGGATCCCTGGTGAGACACAAACGAAGGGGGTCCGAGGTGGCGGGATGTATGTGTGGATGAGCTCCGAGCGTGGCTTGGAATCTGTATCCTGATGGGAGTGAAGAGGCTACCGTCAGTGAGGCACTACTGGATGCGCACAGAAGGGTTTATTCACTGCACCCTAATTTCGAGTGTCATGAGCCTCGCGAGGTGGGAGGAGCTGCTTCGGTGCTTGCATTTGGTGAATAATCAGGAGTTGGAGCGGAATGTAGCTTCCAGACAGTTTGATAGAATTGCAAAAACGAGATGGATCATTGAGATGTTTGTGACTGTGTCCAAATAGATTTACAATCTGGAGCGTGAGATCACAGTTGATGAGTGTGTCATTCCTTATAAAGGAAAGTATTGTTTTATCAGGCAGTTTATGCCCGATAAACCTATCAGGTTCGGTATAAAATGTTGGGTCTTAGCTAGCTCAAAATCCAGATTCGTATCTAACATCGAAGTCTATTTTGGTGAAGGCACGGGTCTCGGACCGCATGGGTTAGGCTACCATGTTTTGTTGCGAATGATCGCAGGGCTTGAGCATCGGTGGCACTGCCTCGTTGTGGACAATCTGTTCGCCTCCGTTAACCTCTTCCACGAGCTCATGGTCCTCGGTGTTTGGGCAACAGAGACTGTTCGGCGCACAAGCAAGAATCTGCCCAGCCTGTGGGAATTGAAGGAGGCGGAGAGGGGTTCCCTGCTGATTTGTACCCATGATCACCGGCAGATGGGAGTCGTGTCTTCGCAAGACAAGTGTCTTGTGACACTGTTGAGCACAGCCGCAAGCCCTTGGGAGCCTGGAGTGGCTGTGCTGCGTAGGATGAAGGGCATACGAGGTCAGCTTGTAGTACCCTCCTCTCCTATCCACATCCAGTACCAAGAGTACATGAGAGGAGTGGACGTCACAGATCAAATTCGTTCGAACAACTCATCCCAGTTGAAAAGTCATAAATGGTGGCACAAGCTATTTTTTTTCATTCTTGACCAGAGTATGGTCAATTCGTTCGTTGTCTACTCTTCGCGGATGGAGGCTCTCGGACTGAGGGTCAGAACCCATATGCAGTTCAAGATCGTGGTTGGCAAGCACCTGGTCGCAGGCTGGGTGAAATCGAAGTCGAAGGCAGCAAGTCACCCCCCCCCCTCTCGAAAGAATTCCCCTCCTGTACACTCCCACTGGAAATCCTCTCTTAGACGGCGATGCGTGGAGTGCGGGGTAATTGGGCGCTGGTACTGCCCAGCCTGTGGGAATTCTTGGATGTGTCGGCAAAGTTGTTATCATGTTGTTCATGCGCGTCTGCGTAACTGACCCGAGTTCCCTTTGACTTCCATTTTTTGAGTGCATAGGTTTCAGGACATGGCGAGGAACCTGCGAGCGCTGGGGAGGGCACGGGTGTTTGTTTTCCACACACCTCCACGAGGCAGTGGCTGCGGCGATACAGCCCCCACAATCAGACACACTTGCTGATGCAGCAGCAAGCATGCTAACGCAGCTGCGGTTATGAGATCACTCCCAAGCAGTGGTTTTTTATTTCACGCTTGGGGCGGCAAAGAAGGAGGCCACGGCCATTTCGGTTATGTAGAATCGACCCATGCGTGGTCGTCTCGTTTTATCCGTAGTTTGTTTTTTGTCAATCCAACTCAGTAAAGGCGATTTTTTTTTTTCAACCCACACCGGGAGTCTCTACCTGATTCAGAGCTTCGTGCTTTCTCTCTGCTGTGCTGTGCGCCCTGCTATGGTTTTTGCTTTCTGTACCCGGTTTTTGTCCATCTGGTTCTGTTGCCACGGCCTGCGTATGGCACCGTTTTCCCCGTCTTTGCTACTGTCTCTGTTGAGCCGGGTTTGGTTTAGTATTGGCAGAATGAGGAATAGGTGGTTATTGAGGGTAAGTCTACTAAGGGGCTGGAATGTTTGCATTGAGATAATGGGCTGGAATGCTCGGATTGAACTCCAAGTGATGTAGGTTTATCAAGTTACCCTTACATGATTTTTAGGACTCTGCCGTGTTCACTGAGGTGGTATTCAGAACAAATATAGTTATTTGGTTGAAAATGTGTTTCTTGAGATATCCACTTACGTAGTGTTTGTCTATTACAGGTTGACTTGGGAGTGAAGACCAAGACACAGCTTATGGCAGAAAGAAGTGTTTTTAAGGTGCTTCTCATGACAGTCATTGCAGCAAGTATGGAGACAGAGCTGCAAGATGGGAAGGATGATTTTGCTATCATTATTTGCCGTCATTTTGCAATGATTTTTCATGTGGAATCAGCTGCTAACAATCCAGCGGGCAGTTCTGGCTTGCTTAGTACTGTTGCGGCTTCTGGTGTGCCGAATGCTAGAACACGCAACAATCGGGCTCAAGCAAATCTCAAAGAACTAGATCCTCTCATCTTCCTTGGCGCACTAGTTGCTGTGTTGGCTGATGAGAATCGAGCACATGCAAAAGCTGCTTTGAATGGGCTCAATATCTTTGCTGAGACCCTACTTCTACTAGCACGCTCTAAGCACACAGGTATTCTTACTCCCCAAGGGGTGAGCACTCCTGGAATGCCTATGAGTGTATCAAGCCTGTCAATGAATCCAGTGTATTCTCCTCCTCCGGGTGTAAGGGTGCCTGTTTTTGAGCAACTTCTTCCTCGCCTCTTGCATTGTTGTTATGGAAGCACATGGCAAGCCCAGATGGGAGGTGTAATGGGACTTGGAGCGTTGGTTGGAAAGGCTACAGTGGAGATGCTATGCCAGTTTCAGGTACTTCGTACTTTGCAATGTTGTGTTGATCATGTTGTTATGAGTCAACTGTGTTCCAAGTAATCTCATAAATTTTCAACATTGACATCGTCGTTTCATTCTGTATGACAAGTTCGGGCTGTTCAGGCTCTAATTTATGTGTTGAAACGGTTGCCACCGCATGCCAATGCTGAGCAAGAGGGGGCAAGTAAAGTTCTAAATCAAGTTCTGCGCGTTGTCAACAACGTGGAAGAAAATAACAGTGAGCCACGGAGAGTAAGCTTTCAAGGGGTTGTAGAGGTTCTTGCAAGGGAACTTTTGAACTCATATGCAAGTTACATTGTTCGAAAAAATGTACAGTCATGCCTTGCACTACTAGCCAGTCGAACGGGTAGTGAGGTATCAGGGTTGCTGGAGCCCCTCTATCAACCTCTGCTGCAGCCATTGGTTGTAAGGCCTCTTCGAAGCAAGCATGCTGAACAACAAGTAAGATTCCTGTTAGTAAGATTCTTGTTAGTAATGTTCTTCCTTTCATCAATTTGTTGCTTCTGCTTGAATGGTGTTTGATTGTAGTAACCACAAAAATTAATATTCTTATCTTGCTTTCTTTTTGAATCTTTGAAGACAATTATTTACATGTGTAGTATTGTCTTCAAATGTATGAGCACGTATGTATATATCTATGATGTCTTGAGCCTTGAATTGAAGTACTCAACTCAAAAGCTGTGAATTTGAAATTAAGTTATGTCTTAACATTTGTAGTTAACATATAAGTGAGCTCAGATTTTTAGTTGGAGACTGCTGACTTCAAAATATCGAACCCTCGAGGGCTGCATTGTGTTAATAGAAACGTGTTTGTGATTACAGGTTGGTACTGTGATGGCTCTAAACTTTTGTCTCGCTCTTCGGCCACCATTGCTGAAGATGAGAACTGAACTGATCAGCATTCTTCAGGAGTCATTACAGATCGCTGAAGCTGATGAATCGGTTCTTAATGGCAAGTTCATGAATCCCAAGATGGCTGCCACATTGACTAAACTCCGAACTGTCTGCATAGAGCTTTTGTGTACGGCAATGGCATGGGCAGATTTTAAGACCCAAAGCCATGCAGATCTAAGGTCACGGATCATTGCAATGTTCTTCAAGTCACTTACTTGTCGCACACCTGAAATTGTTGCCGTTGATAAGGAGGGTCTTCGTCAGGTGTGTCTTCCTTTGTCACCCTGTTTTTTCTCGAGGGCAGGTTTCTTGTTAGTTATATTTGAAATGTAGGACTTGATCGATTGCTTGTAATTTAGGATTTGGACTCTTGACATATGATGTATTTTGGAACAAATTTCAGGTGGGATTAATAGTTAGGTTTTTGCTTCTAATTTCTCAAAGGTTGTGGTGTGCGCAGGTTATTCAGCAACAAAAAATGCCAAAGGAGTTGCTTCAGAGCAGCCTTCGGCTAATTCTCGTGAACTTGGCGCACTATAAGAACTTGACAATGCCATTGTTACAGGGTTTGGCTCCTTTGCTTGAGCTTCTTTCTAATTGGTTCAATGTCACTCTTGGTGAAAAACTGATGGAACACCTGAAGAAGTGGCTGGAACCCGAGAAACTCTCTCAATCACAGAAGTCTTGGAAGGCTGGAGAGGAGCCCAAAATTGCTGGAGGTATTTTCATCACCAGTTCTCTTAGAAGCACGTAGTTGTCGTTTTCATGCATACAAGAAAACTACGACTTTTGCCATTGCTTTGTTAATCAATGTATTGGTCGATGATCACTTAGCTGTAACTGTTTGGGATAGATTGAGTGTATTATCGGGGAGGAACTTCGAAAAATAACATTTTTTAGATTTGATTTTTAAAATGGGAAGATATCACTGGATTTTCTCGTCACCCTTTGCAGTCTCTGATTTTTGTCGGTCTTGCAGCAATTATTGAGCTCTTTCATCTCCTCCCAGCAGCGGCTGCCAAGTTCTTGGACCAACTTGTGACCTTAACTATGCGATTGGAGGCTGCTCTTCCCCCAAGTCAGGTTTACAGTGAACTGAACAGCCCATATCGCCTGCCGCTCACCAAGTTTCTTAATCGCTATGCTTCTGACGCCGTTGATTACTTCCTCGGACGCCTCACGCAGCCAACTGTGTTTCAACGGTAAGCATGATAGCAGCGACGTGATGGCAGAGACGCGCGCACTGAGCAAGGGCGAGTGGGAGAAGGCGGTGGAGGTGATTCAGAGCATGGGGGCATGGAAACTGCTGGGAACGCGGGAGGCGATCATGCATATGCATTGGAGCAAGATGCGAGAGGAAGCTCTGCGGACTTACATCTTCACGTACTCGCCCTACTTCGATTCCCTGAGCCTGGACCAGCTGATGGTGATGTTTGGAGGATTCGGTGATGAACATAGACATATCATTCCGAATCCTCTTTAGCAGAGCAATCGGGCTGCAGCGGCTCTGTGCATTCCGGGAGCCACCAGCCACCAGCCAGCAGCTCGCTTCCACCAGCCACCAGCCACCAGCCACCAGTCCCCAATCCCCAGCCACCAGCTCGTCTCCACCCGCCACCAGTCCCCAGACACCGCAGTCACCAGCCACCGGTCCCAGTTTTCAGAATGGAGCAGATTGTGGGCGCACCGATGGTGGAAATTGACAGCCGAGGCTAGGTTTACATTCAATAGCCGCCGGACTTCAATGTGCTGCCCTCCTCCCAGCATCGTGCCCTAATCTCTGGGAGTCTTCTGCACACGCTGCTCTTCAACTCCAAAGCCTTGCACCTGCCCTAATCTGCTCTACTCTTTTGTCCCGTGTCGTCTTGCTTCTCTCTACCTCCTACCCCTGCTTCTCTTCGCACCTGTGCTAGTTGTCTCTCCGATTCTCCAGCTTCCCCTCCCTTTCTCTCTACGGTACGTGCCATGGCCTCTCAGATTTTAGTAGAGACGGTCGAAGACGATCCCCACGACATGGTCATCCGCGAACTGGATGCCTGCCGCGCTTTTTACTTCGCAACCCATGTCCTCTCGGCCACTGACCTCCACCGCCTCGTAATTTTTCTCCCCTAATTCCCCCATGTTTTGTGAAATTTCTCTTGCATTGTGCTCAGGGGGTTCTAGGGTTTTTTAGGCGCAGGAAATTCCGAAGGATTTCCACCTCCGATCCGGCTGGCCGACCCACCTCAACTGCGCCCTGGTCACCTCAATCACCACGAAGAAGGAGTGGCCCCTGCAGCTGAAGAAGTTCAAGCCTAGATCAATGAAGTTTGCCTTCAGCAGGGGTGAAGACTGGGGCGAATTCTGCGAGGACAATCACATCGGCCTCGGGGACCTGCTCGTCTTGGAAGTCGTTGACGATACCTGCCTGGTGGTGACGATCCACCGCCACCGCCACCGCCCTGCAACCTGTGGGAAGAAAAAGATGGATGTCGCACCAACCACGGGGGGGAAGAAGATGGATGTCGCAGCAACCTCGGGGGGGAAGAAGGTGAAAGCCTCGGGGGAGAACAAGATGAAGGAACCAGCACCCGGCGGGAAGAACAAGATGAAGACAACCGCGAGCCCTTCTGAAACCCCCCCGGACCCAGAGCCCAAGCAGACTACCGTGGAGGTGGAGGGCGCCGACAGTTCTGTTCAAGCACCCACCACTCCGAAGCCTATATGGGCCCCTCAGTTCTCCAAAACCCTCCGCGTTTCTCACCTGAAGAGAGGAGGAGCAGAGAGACTTGTGAGTATACTTCCATAACCCTCCCCCCCCCCCCCCAACCCCCTCTAGAATCCCCCCTGTATTTGCAATTATGTTTCTGTTTTTGTAGCACGACGTGGTATCCGTATTCCTCCGGAAGGCACTTAATTAACACTAAATACCCTCTAAAGTAAACCACTCCGTGTTCGTTCCCACAAAGACCTATAGTTTTCCCTCTATTAGACAATAAGCTACCTTTCCCTGGCCGGCAGCTAGCCAACCGGATTCCCTACCGGTGTGGACTTCCGGATTTTCACCCTCTAGATCCGGATCCTTCCGGATACCGGCTCCCAGACGGTTTCCATCCGTCCACTGTAGTTACCGTCCGTCCCAAATCCCCTACCGGATGGTACTTGGACGGACGTCTATTACAGTTTACTGGATAAACTTCCGGATTTTTAGACTAGTGGCCGGTTCCCACTGATCCGTCTATGCTTTAAAGTGGCTGGATTCTCCACCGTCCCGTGACTTAAAGTGGCTGGACACCCACTGCCCCGTAACTTAAAGTGGCTAGACACCCACTGGTCCTATTCTAACAACCGGATGGTATGATTTCCGTATGTCTACTCTACCGGGCCGGATGGCTACTCAGTACCGGATACAGGGACGGAATCCTATACTACAATGACATTCCGGTCTGACTGCAAGTACTGTTTCTACACTGTTACTCCTTCCGGACGGTTTCCGGTTGGCTAGTCAGGCTTTTGTCCCTGTCACCAGGCTCCTTCCGGACGTTGGAAACCGGCAACACTCGGCGCTTGACACCCTTCCAATCTCTCCGGGCGCTCTCCTGATTCACTCAACCGGAAAACACACTTCCGGAATCCTACCGGCAACAATGGTACTTCCAACCGGAACCACAATGGACCTGCTATGCAACCGTCACTCGCTCAAACTCCAACAGTTTCTCAAAACATATTCTGTATTTCACAAGCTAATGGAATACAAAAACAAGGTGCAAGCCTTGGGAAAACTTCTGGCTTAAGTACTATCTCCTACCCGGAGTTCTCGCAGCCTAGTGGCCCACTAGATCCTAGAATTCTGGATCTGAGATCTGGATCTGAGATCTAGATCTGAGATCCGGAATTTAGATCTGAGATCCGGTTTCTAGATCTAAGATCCGGTTTCTGGATCTGAGACTTCCGGTTTCTGGATCTGAAACTTCCGGATTCTGGATCTGAAACTTCCGAATCTCAACAACAACAAATCACTATATCTAACTCCCTGTTAATAGCCGGGTGCAATTGAGCCCCATCGTTAGTCGCTATTAAGAGTCGGGAGATTTCTAACTACCTATTTCTACTTCTTACCTGATCCCGAATTATAGAAGAGCCAGACTTCCGGCATCTTGGACATCTACCTACCGGCTTTGAGGTTCCGGTCAGTGTGGGAGCTAGCCCCATCTACTATTCTTGAGTTGCGGTATTCGTCCAACAGTTTCTGGATTCCGGATTTCCAAACTTCCGGAATCCAGATTTCCGGATTTCCGGACTTCAGATTTCCGGATTCTGGAAACTTGCAGTCCGACCGGAACCGTCCGGCTAGCCGATATCAAAGACTTGTGCCACCATGTCTGGTTCTGGCTTCTAGTTTCTCCCAACCGTCTTATTAGCTAAAACTATCATATTTCTAATATTCCTATCTAGCTAGTATTCTGGAAACACTATAATTTCCGGTTTAGCCGGAAATTTATGCTTACTTCCGGAAACATGTGGGAACGTCTTCCCACAGTTTTTGAAGATGCTCTGTTTCTTGCATTGCAATTGACGTTCCATATTCCTTTTTGTCATGGTGAAAATGCGGGGTTCCGTGTGAGTGATGTCCAGACTGCTGACTTTGTTCTGTAGGTTTGATAAGGCTCCCTGGGGGGGGGGGGGGGGGGTGTTGGATTGCTTATGGATGTTTCCTTTGTCATTGAACCGGTTGTGCTTCGGTGCTTGCTTCTGCACACAGGACATACCGGCCCTCTACTGGCGCGCGTACGGGACGGAGCAATTCGACGGTCATTTCTTCATGCTTGGCGGCCCCCTAGGCAAAGGAGTTGTGAAGAGTATGCTTTCTGTCACCTCGAAGCAAACGTTCTGTTTCTTCACCTCGCGGTGGCTGGAATTCTGCAACAAGAACTCACTGAAGCTGGGAGACACCTTACTGTTTGTGAAGACAAGCCCCTGAACCTTCAAAGTATCCAAGAAGGTCCCTGGCAAGTTTCTGTATGTCTGAGTGATCGCTCTTGTACAGGCTGCGGGTTCCTCCACATGAGCTGAGAGAGACATGTAGTTGCGTAAAATTACTTTCAGACCTGCTCATCCCTTGCTACTTTGAGTCGTTACATTGCTCTGCATTTTCTTTGTATCTCTTCTATCCTTCCTATTCTGCTCCACCCGGTTCTTAGACAACAGGGGCGGAGAATCATTTCCTCTCTGAACTAACCTATCTCGGAACTCTGAGCACCTTGGTACCTTGTACAGTTTCAGTTCTCATGCTACAATTGCACTTTCTTAGTTGCCTTCAGTGTGCATTTCCCATCTGATTTTCGTCTTGCATTCGTTTTTTCATGCTTCATTATGAAAGGGACAGCTAGGTTGCAATTGAACTTGGAGTAGCTTGAATTATAAACCTAGGTGTCTGTTTTCTTGAAGTCACTTTTTTCGGGCTGGACCCTCTAACCGCTCCTTCGATGCCGCAGTCAGCGGCAAGGTGGTTGGTATGCCCCTGTCCCAGGACACTACCCAGCCCGATTCATTCCCTTCGCCCCATTGGCCCAGGCTGGGGCACTCACCCTCCACGTTGTTGGCAACTGCTCCTACCGGTCACCACCTGCCAACCCATACCTTCTGTAGAGAGTCATACTGTATCCAGCAGTGGGAGTTTACCTAATAGTGTTGACTGACCCACATGTCTAATACAACTGTATCACTGAGTATACTATCTTTACAGCACTTCACACCCCCCTCCTACTTTGCATTTTCTAGAAAATTATCAACACATCACATTCTCATTTTTTTTTTAAATTCCATTTCCAAGATTCACATAGTATGTGCCAAAAAAAATTCACGCCAAAATTCAGTTACTCAACTAGTGAAATTCCCTACTGTATCCAAACCAGTCCCCAAAATACGCCAAATACTGTTCCACGCTTTCCACACCCAACATCCTATGGGGGTTGATAGAACAAACTACTAACCATCAACAAAAACAAACGATTGCCAAAAATTTTACATATATACTTTCTTGAGATCAAGCGCCGTAGAAACCCAGCGTTCCTGAACTTACAAAAAATTATATAAAATACTGTTGATGCTGCAAACCTCATTTGAAATCCACATTATGTACCTAAATCCCACAAATGCCCTCCGATTGCATTACCTTCTCAAAGAATATAAATTTTCTTACCCTTACCCGTTCCTTGACATGATGCATAACAGTGTGATGTTCCTTAACCAGATTTTTCGGCGTCCTTTTCTTATTCATTCTTTATAGCTTTGTAGACAGTTTCAAGTGGACATGCACATTTTCATGTACCAAAAGCTGCACACACCTACAAAAGTTGAGAAATCCATCAACAACATCCTATGGTAATTCAAATTGTTAAATTTCTAAAAAAACATTAGTGTGATGTTCCTGATGGTCCACTCAAGGATGCTTCCTCTCTATAGGACTTGTTGATTCAATGATTGTGACAGCATCTGTGACAAAATTAAAGATACGATTCTCTTTGTTTTTCATTGCCTGTATCTAAGTAGAAATAATATTTTTTGACATTGTCATTTATACTTTTAAGTTTTTTTATAGATTCAGTTCAATTTGTTTATTATATAGTAAGTTGATATTGTACTTACAATGCTTTTAAAATGCTCTTAATAAGCTCTAAATTTGAAAAAGTGGTCAATTGTAGTTCTTGTAAATATGAGTTGTTATTTTCTTGTATTTATATGATAGGTGATAAATAGAAGAGTTTGTTGTGGTTTATTGACTTTAATTTAGTCTGAAGATGTAAGAACAATTGTATCTTATATATAGAGATTTTGTTGCTTGGAATACTTCATCGATTTTCACCAAAACACTTCAAAAATTGCCATTTCAAAAGCAAGATGAAAAGAACAAGATCTAAAGCTTTATTTGTGTCTTTAACTATAAGACCTTATCTAAAATTCTAATAGATCAAGCATAATTTTTTTTCAATAAATCAATTGCAGAGATTCAAAGATTGTACATTTTGTAATAAGCAACATTATTTTTTCTATCCTATCTAGATTTGTATAGCAAACTTTAAATTCTATTTGTGTCAAATTGTTTCCCTATATAAATCAGATGATTTATACTAGTACAATGTTCACTATATTAATTACTTGTGCACCAAATTTTAGAGGTTACTAATGAATGTAGCATTGTAAAAACAAATTGTGAAAGGAATATAGGTTTATGTTATTGCTATAACTCATTTTATTTTATGTTAGCTCATTTTCATTTTATATTTGAATTCAGGCACTTGAAACAAAGGCTTGTGTTTATTCTTGAAGTAGATAAAAATAATAGGAAAAGAAAAAATTGTGTGTCTTTTATGTTGTGAAAGAAATTTTCTTTTTGCATCTTTGTCGAGAAGTGTGAGAAGATTTTGAATCCTCATAGAATGCACTTTTGGTACAATAAAAGATTTTTTATTTCTATTTTTAAATATCAAAAGAAAAAATGTGAGCTATTTGTAAATTTAAATTTTAAATGGAGTTGAAGGATGTAACAAAAATTTTAGAGCTACTTGATGGGTAGAAAAAATTGTTTCAAGCACCATAAGAATTGTCATAGTTTGTAGCCAAGAAATTTATATTTCTTTAAATGTTATTGTTTGTGATTATTTTAAAGAGATGATTTCCACGATTTGCATCTAGTCCATCTCATTGCAGTAAACGAGAAGTAAATTTCAACAAATTGTTTTTTGTAAATTTTTGTGCCAGGTAGAAAAAAAATAACAGCCACATCATATTTTATCTTTGACTTCATACCCATGACTTCTTAAAGTTGAATGCTAAATCTAAAAGAAGCCCTTATGTGTTATTGACACTTCCATACCTTCCTACATTGAAAAGAACAGTATCCATTAGTAATATGATATAAAAGTTACATGATTATAGAATATAAAATGGTAATACTTATGTAAATGAATATTGAAAATATGTAATTCCCAGGATGAAATCAATGATGAAAACACATGTTAATAAAGTTGAAAATTCATAAAAAATAGTTTTCTTTTTTTTGAGTACTCTTAAAAATCAAAAAGTGCTATGCACTCATGTTTTTTTTTTTTTTTGGAGAGTACCGTAATACAGTTTCCACATATGCAATTTTAACACTTGTTTATGGTGGACTTTACCCAAATGAAAACATTACCTACAAATACCATAGAAATTTTCCAAAATTACAGGCACATACTGTATTCTTTTGGATGCTAGACGCCAGCTTTTACCAAATCATTTAAACGAAACACTAAGAAACACTACCACAATCTCCGCAAGGTAAAGATCAGCGATTTTGTCTAATGCTTGCTCACGCATTTCGAAATTCGTACTTCCGGTACTACTTTATGGTACAGTGTCAACATAGTAATTACCCACAATTACCTCCATCACACAGTAACATAGCCTGCCATTTTCCAACAAAACTTGTCCAAATTAAAGTCAGAAATCCCGCCCCAAATAAGTTAAAAGCGCTTGCACAGCTCACTAGCACTGCCCAGCAGACCTTTAATTCACGCTGCTGATTTCGAGCAGAGTTAAGGTAAGGGTGCAGGAAACCGTGCAAATTTCAGGTCTGGATGCTTAGGATGGTAGAAGAAAAAGTTTATAAATTTTAGATGCTTGGCAAGTGTATTGCAAACCCATTGGAAAAAAAACCGCATTTTTTGATAAAGTCTACAATTTCTTATGAATTTTGAAGTGTACAGGCGTAGAGTGGCCACTACCTGTCCCTAGAGTCCTGGCTTTGCTGAGTAATTGAAATGCTAAAAGAGGACGATGGGTGTCAGAAAAGGAAGCCAAAATTGACCAAAATACGAGCCTCACAATGTGCATGAAGCGCCCATGCCGAGGAGCTAATGTGGAATGAGGGGGGTTTTTGATAAAAGTGGGTTTGCACCCTGAACCATGCGCTGGCACAACAATCACGCTCCCTAGGTGGCAAACACCGCCCCCACTGGGTTTCGAAACCGTGACCATGGACTCTGGTGACCAGCCCAATCTGCATACGTCGCCGAGCTCTGACCACATTGTCCCGCCCCGCCATGAGCGGGTTTCAAACCCCAGCGTTGCAGCTAGGCGCGCAAGGCGGAGCCCCTCTCCACCTGACCGGCCCCCTCTCCCCGCCCCTTCTCCCTACCTGGTCTCCAACGACTAACTTACTCTTCCCTTCGCAGTGACCTCAGACCCGTTGCGATGCTCCTCCGATGGTGTATGTGTCTCCCCCGCTCACCTCCCTCTCCCCTTCACTCCTCATGTCCTCCCCACGTCCCATAAGTTGTATACCGTGGGTGCCGTAGGCATGTGCTTGAGGATAGGAGGACACTCCTTGTTGAGGGTTGTATAACCCTCTCTGCAAATCTTGAATCACTTGTAGGTAGTTCAGATTCGCAAGAAGGGCATTGTGGGACGGTTGCAAGGGGGGGTGCGGTGTTTGAGGTGGTGTTGCCCATGTTGGTACGGCGATCTGTATGAGAGGAGCGCGGCTGCGAGGTCCGAGAGGGAGATCGCCTCCAGTGTTCCTTAGCGACTATAAGCCTCTCCAAGGAGGCGGCCCGACCAACCAGCCGTCCTCGAATCCTCCCCGGCCACAACTAAGACCTTCCCCTTGCAGGTACAGCCTGGAGGGTGCACCCCCCCCCCTCTCCTCTGGAGAGCCTCGTCGGGGTTAGCAGCGGTGGAGAGAAGGCGGAGTCTCCAAGCCTCGGTGCACTGTCCGAAGCGTCGCCCCCTCCCAAGCCACATCCGCCAGCAGATGCAGTGCGTCGACCTTGCCGAGAGGTGGTAAGTGCCGCCCTGGCTTGTTTTTGAATTTCTGCCTCCCTTTTTTTTGGGCTTTTTCAGCGACACGCTCCTCCTTCTGTCTCTGCTGCTGCTCCTTTGCTTGTTTTCGTTGTTCTTTCCCTGCTTCCTTCTCTTCCTTCTTCCGTTTGGTTTCAGCTGATGTTGCTTCTTTTCTTACTAAGAGGTCCTCCATGCCTTTGATGTAGCTTGCTGATGTCAAAATCCGACTTTGTGTATAATCTAGCAGAGGTTGCTGTTTTCTCCTTTTCTTGGCTGGAATTAATTCAGGCAAGCACAGAAACTGACCTATGTCACCCTCATTGTTCCTTTCCATCTCTTCCCGAAATTCCGGATCTATACTAACATGTTGCTCATTTAATTTGTAATTGCTCTCATGTGGATCTGGAACGTCAACGTAGTAGTGTCTAGTCCCCACATGCACATGGGGACTTGCACTTGTGGTTGCTAAGTCATGCCCTTGTTCTGTAGATCCGGAAAAAGAGTTCAAGTTTTAGTATGTGACCAGATTTTCCGTGTGCGCAGGTACAGCAAATCGCAATTAAATGCACACAGACGAGGTTAGTTCTTACCTGGAGTTGGAGTGGTCGGCAAAGTCGGTGCACCTCCGCTGACGTGGCCTCCAAGTTCCTCCGATCTTGTAGCAGTTGCCGAAGTCGGTGCAGCAACCCCGACCACGCATCCGATTTGCTCCTCCCCTACTGCACAAAAGATCTCATGGTTAGTCTCCGAAGTCACATGTGAGTCTCCGAAGTCACCTTTCGGCTCCCCCTCTGATTCACTCACCTCTCCAGGTTCTCTCCCAATCTCCCTCACATCGAACTTGTTTACTTCTTTTTTTTTGCCTCACTAACTCTCTTGGCTCGACTGTCCCCTTCCTCTCTTGCTCTCTGCAGATCTGTCCGAGCACTCCCTCGGCTCTCTCTGATAGCACTCACTCCTTCACCAGGTTCTCTCCCTCGCCCTCTCACACCTCCCCTGCTTGTTTTTTTCCATCAACTCACTAAATCTCTCAAGTCGCCCATTGATCCCTCTCTCGCCCTCCGCAGATCAAAAATCTCTCGGCTTACCTCCCTCCCGGCCTCTCTTGCACTCAACAGGTTTGTCCGAACTCTCCCTTCACTCTCCCCCGGCACTCACTCCCTCACTAAGTGCTCTCATCGTTTTTTTTTTTTTTTTTTTTTTTTTTTTTTTTTTTTTTTTTTTTCAATCTGATTTGCTCCCCCGCCCAACCTGACTTGCTCGACTGCACTCTCATTGTTATACAGATCCTCTCTCCCGACCCTTACTGGCTGACTCGCTGGCTGCAAATAAAAGAGATGCTGGCCGATACTTACCGGTGACTGCAACCCTGTGCTGCTGCTCCAGCGGCAGGCTCCCCTCGACCTCATCTTTGTCACTGCAGCCCTCGTCTTCGGAGCTCCCACTTCCTTCTAGGTATGTATCCCCCCCTTCCTGAAATCCTTCTGAGGGCAGCAACTCTTTTGACATAGCTTGGTTGTTTAGGGGGTAGATTCCCGTTTTTTTGAAACCAGATTGGATATTCTTTGGTGTGAGAGCTTTTGCCAAAGCTTGTGAAGTCCAGTCACACAGATTTTTCTTTTCCACCTTCCTACCCTTGTTTGCTAATGTCCATGTGTCTCTTATTTGTCTGAAAGCCAACTCAAAAGGCTTGAAACAAGAAACGTCTAACGGCTGTAGCGCATGGCTGGTATGTGCAGGCAATGTGACTATATCAAGGCCAAAGTTCATAGCACATGTCACTACCTCAAGTGTCACATGTGAATTGTGACCATCCAGAATAAGTAAGTGCTTGTTTCTCTCATCTATCCCTTCTCCTTTCTCCAAATTCTTTATGAAGAATGAAATCCAGGATTGGAAAAGCCACTTGGTCATCCAAGCATTAGGCTGCATGGCCATAAGGGCATCCTCTTCACAGTCTTCCACATAATTTGCACAGTAATATGTCCCTTTGAGAATATAGAAGTTAGCTTTTTTACCCCCATCTGCATTTATACATGACAAAATTGACAAATGCTCCCTCTCATTTGGTTCAATTGTGTGCACAGATTTGCTGCCAACTCTTGCTAAAACTGTAGCACCACCACTTCTACCAGCCTGCACCCCTGACTCATCACAGTTCCAAATGTGAGAGGGGGGATATTTGAAGGTACTATAGAGATCCTCCAAATTCTAATACAAAGTAGCCACTACTCTAGGACATAACCCCCTTGCCCTTGCTACCTCCAATGGCTGACTTTTCCTAGAAGCTAACTCAGGATGTCTATTTTTGAAACTTTTGAGCCATGATTTACCAGGGACTCCCACTGCACTCCATGTAGTTTCCCTACATTGTGTTGCTTGGGCCACCTTTAACCTCAGTTGGCTTGGGGTTAAAGGATGGCCCAAGTCTTGCATTTTGAATAAGTAATCAACTAACTTTTTTTTCTCATTCTCTTGCAAAACTGGTTTGGCTCCTATCTTTCTACCCAGAGTTATTCCATAGAGGTGGTCTCTCAATGAACTAGGTGGTATCCCGAATTTTCGGGCTGCAGCTCTCACATTCATTCCCTGGTCAGTCACTGCATCCATGGCTTTGTGTAAATCTGAATCAGTCCAGTTTCCATTTTGCCTTTTCCTAGCCCTCCTAGCAAGGTGCTCACTCTGATCATCGCAGCCCGCTGCTCCTTCGCTGTGATAAGTGCCGAATCCCTCATTTCTCTCCCCTGCAGCTCTCGGCCCACTCATCCCCGCTTGTCCCTTCTTCCCCGCTGTCCCTTGACCCGCCCCTCTCTCACCTGACTGGCCCCTTGCCCTCTCACATGGTCGACCCCTTGCTGCTTCCCCTGCTCGCCCGGCTCTACTGCCCTGTTGGTTTAAGCTCTCAGTGCCATGCCCCCCAGTGACTGTCGCTACCCTTACAGGCCTCCTCCGCCCTCTATCTTCCAGCCCATCCCTCAGTGCACTCGGCAAATGGAATTCCCATTTGCCCACCCACCTGACGAAACACGCGATTGAGTGCCGCCTTCGCTTCTCCTATGGCTGTAGGCCGCGATGCCCTTCGGTCCAAGAGTTCAAGAGCGCCGCGGCATAATGAAGATTGCTGTGCATCATGTCCCATCTACGGTCGAATCGCCTCTCCAGCCTTGTTGCCATGTCCGGTGGGAAAAAGGTAGGGTCTCCTCGGAGACTGTACACGTGATCCTTTAGGTTGCTCATTGTAACCCATGCCTTGCCCATTGCGGGCTAGTTTCCATCGAACGTTCTCACAGCTACCAAGGCTGGTTTCACCAGGTGCTTGAAGTTGTCACACTGATGCCAAAATCCATCATCACGGATTGTTTGACGCACTAGGCTTGCGCGTGCATGATTACGCACCCCCTCGGTTTGGTTGAATAGACCGTCAACATACTCTAACCACTCCGGTGCCATGACCACTTGCTCCAAAGCAAATTTAACGTCTATAAGGCGCTATATCGTCAGATAATTACAAGCTAATCTGGTTTCAGCGGGAACCACCAGGGACAACTTGGGTTGAAATTCGCGGAAAAGGGCCATAGGAACATAATGTCTCTGAATGTAATGACACACGTGTTTAGCCTTGGCGACCAAATCCTTCACAAAGCGTTCCTTGCCCCAGTCCTCCATAAGAAGATCTAGAATATGGGCACAACATCCCTGCTTGTATATGTGAGGATACTCCTCTAGGATATTATCCATGGCGCCAAGCATGTTGCTTGCATTGTCCGTACAAATCTAGACAACATTCTGAGGGCCAATTTCTCGAATATACTTCTTCATCTCCCCCGCAATGTATCCCATTGACTTCTTCTCGCCAATAGTATCAACAGACCCAAGAAATACATCGCCTGCCAGACATACTAGCATGACATTCATCAACGGTCGGCGTTTCACATTATCCCAACCATCTGAACAAATGGTAGCCTCGTATAACTCGGTCGACGTTTTCGTACGTTCATCAATCTTTGCCTTGATTAACTTCTTTTTTCCCTTGATGTGCGTTGTTCGCATCGCGTTATAGGAAGGGGGATTGTAGTCAAATCCGGCAGCCGACGTTGTGCTCACCGCCTTTATAAATGCTGGGTGCTTGGCCACGTTGAATGCGACGTTGGCTTTGTAAAAGAAGGATGACCACAACATGTCCAGCTCCTTTCGCTTAGAGATCTAGAGTGCTTCACTCATGTCCTGTTGCCGCAAGCTCCTAGTGGTATTCAAACCGGCCCTACTAGGTGCAGCACTGGAGACATTTCGGTCCTCTTCAATATCATTGTACGAGGGATTGGATCCACCATACACGGTGCCGTGTGTGGAAGCACTAGAGCACGGACGTTGAACTAACGCGGGGTATGTTGGCCTTATACCATCCATCTCCTCCTGTGTCAAAGGGTTGGGAATCTTTTTAGCGCAAAACTGAAACTTCCTCTTCACTACGGTAGGTGCCTTTTGGCAAACCCTCGAGAGATTGGGCTGGTCCCAACCATAATGCTGAAGGCACCTAGACTTCACGTACTAAAGCTTGTTCCTGCAATACACACATTGGGCTTCCTTAATTGATAGTGACCCTTCCTTGAGCTTGACCGTAAACCATGGTGCCCACTCTCTCGTACCGAGTCTCGGAACGGCTCTAGCCGGTTCAACCGCTTCAACCAGATCCATAGTAAATGATTAGGAAAGTCTCCCCGCTAATAGGAATGGTAGAGCCAAAAGATTATTATCTGATATAACTTAGTGTATCTGAAAAAAGCTTGACAAATTGATTTATGGAGAGAAGAATTTTTACATTCACCCCACCCAAACCAAGTGTCTCCCCAAGCTAACAGTTTCAAGCAAGGAGCCCTTGAGGAGACCCACGACATGAAACACGCAAGGAGGTAAGGTGGATGTCAAATCAGGGGGGCAGTTTATATATAGCAGACCTCGGACGGGCGCGCGCGCACTGTGAGGATCGGGCGCGCTTAGAAGCGAACGGACGGGCGCAGGTGGATGCTCGCGAGTGCAGGCCGCGCTTCAGATCGCGCGCGCGAGGGCAGATGGGCGCGCACGTGCGAGCGAGAGCAGACGAGCGAGATCGATTTGGCGCGCTCAATTCATTGAGAAGAAATTATATTGAGAGGGAAAAACGAAGCAAATTTTAAAAAATTAAACTGTGGGAACTTTAAACATGTCAACATCTACAAAAAAATAAGGGAAATCCTATTTAGATTTCAGATTGTGACACATTTAAAGCCGGTTAACGACCCATCCCATTCACACATGTCTAAGAACTGGAGCAAGTGGTCGACAGGCTCTCTATGTGTCTGCCCTCTTAGTGGAAGGTAATTCCTTTTGAGCTAATCTGGGGCATAGTTAACTAAAACTGTGAGATAATTTTTTCTAGTTACCCCGTTAATCCGGCGGAAACCGCACGCGCGCGCGCGAGGGCAAACGGGCGCGCGCGAGTACATGCGGGCGGGAGCGCTGGACGGCGGGTGCACGCGCAATCAGTCGCCGGGAGCGCGAGTGTAGTTGGGACGAAGCGGGCGGTCCCGGGCGCGCACTGACGGTCGAATGCGGGCGCGCACGCGCGGGCGCGAACAGACAAGCGGGATCAAACTGGCGCGCGCAATTCACTTAGAAGAAATGATAATGAAAGAAAAAAATGAAAAAATAATTTAGAAAACTAAAATGTGTGAACTCTATGTAGGTTAACATCTTTAAAAAATAAGGGGAATCCTATTTAGATTTCAGATTGTGACACATTTGAAGCCTGTCAACGACCCACTCCATTCACACATGACTAAGAACTGGGGCAAGTGGTCCTTAGGCTCTCCATGTGTTTGCCCTCTTAATGGAAGGTAAGTCGTCTTAAGTTAACCTGGGCAGAGTTAATTAAAACTATGGGATAAATTTTCTAGTTACCCCGTTAATCTAGTCAAAACCGCACGCGCGCGCGCATGCGGCGTTGTTGTGGACATGTTTGTCATGATAGACCGACCGTCCGTTAGTCCGTTAGTCCGTTAGTCCGTTAGTCTGTTAGTCCGTCCTGGTGACAAGACACACCCCCATGTCCGTCTGATAAGGGCGTTGACCGGTTGACTCACAGTAAAGGTAAAACAAATTTACCTAGCGCTGACTTTCGCGCGCATTCGCGCTCGCGCGCGTCCATTCGGGCGCGAGCAAACGGGCGAGTGCGAAAAAAAATAAAAAATAAATAAATAAATAAAGTTTATTTTTCTTTTCTTTTTTTTTTTTTTTTTTTTTTTTTTGCACTCGCCCTAACGCTCGCGCCCGTCGGCACCCGCCCAAGAGCTTGCGTCAAACTTCCACCAAGTTGTTGTTCATTTCATTTTGGTGCTACTTCTTCCTTTGCACTTGCCCGTATGCTCGCGTCAAACTTCCACCAAGTTGTTGTTCATTTTGATTTGGTGCTACTTCTTCCTTTGCACTTGCCCGTATGCTCGCGCCCATATGCTCGCGCCCAAGTGCTCGCCCCCATCCGCACTCGCCCTAGAGGTCGCCCCTTACTTCCACCAAATTGTTGTTCATTTCATTTCGGTGCTACTTCCTTCATTGAGCGCGAGCACCCGAGCGCGCGCAGACGGACGCAAGCATATCAGCAAACGCGCGCAGACGAACGCGAGCATATCAGCAAACGCGCACACAGAAACCAGCCAAAGTTTTTTTTTTTTTTTTTTCACACTCGCCCGATGGCCTGCGCCGGACTTCCACCAAGTTGTTGTTCGTTTCATTTTGGTGCTACTTCTTTCTTTGCACTCGCCAGTATGCTCGCGCGTGAGTACTCGCGCCCGTCCGCACTCGCCCGATAGCTTGCATCGGACTTCCATCAAGAAGGTGTTCATTGCAATTTTATGCACAAATAATTGTTGCTAGACCAAGGAGCTCAATTGCTCAGCATGCGATGTGATAGAGATCGATGACTGATGAGAACATTTTTGTAATATGATATTGGAATAAAAATAGTATCAAAAGGCATAGATAATTAGATTAGTAGAAGATTTTGGAGTTAGTTAAATTTTGTTTAAACTAGAGCATTTTGTGTACATTTCCACTATCTTCGCGTTGATTAAATCATAATCTATTGAAACGTCAATTCATTATTGACTATGTCGTTCATCACACTTGATGGCTTTTTATCCATGACTTTTTTTATATTTCTCCCATTCTATCCCTCTATTTGGTGATTTTTCTATTCTTCTTCCATTCTATCTTCTCGTTTTCCTTTTCTTCTATTTCCAGTGGATGATGTATTTATTTGTTTTATTAGCCTTCCATTGGTCTCACATTCTATCTTTTATTTTTATATATTAAAATTTCCAATTGTCTTCTATTCTATCATCTTGTTCTTTCTAACTTCATTATAATTCCATTCTATCTTCTTGTTTTCCTTTTCTTCCATTCTTAGTCTATCATGTATTTATTTATTTATTCTTCCATTGGTCACCCATTCCATCTTTTATTTTTATTTATTTTTCTAATTGTCTTCCATTCTATCATCTCGTCCCTTTTAACTTCATTATAATTCCGTTCTATCTTCTTCTTTTCCTTTTCTTTTATTTCTAGTGGATGATATCTTTATTTATTTATTTATTCTTCCATTAGTCGCCCATTCTATCTTTTAATTTTATGTATTTCTTTCAATTGTCTTCCATTCTATCATCTCATCCCTTTTAACTTCATTATAATTCGATTCTATCTTCTTATTTTCTTTTTCTTCCATTTCTTAGTTTAACATGTCTTTATTTATTTGTTTCTTCTTCCATTAGTCACCCATTCCATCATTATTTAATGTTATTTTTCCGATTGTCTTCCGTTCTATCATCTAGTCCTTTTTGAGTTCATTATTATTCCATTCTATCTTCTTGTTTTCTTTTTCTTCCATTCTTAGTCTATCATGTATTTATTTATTTATTTGTTCTTCCATTAGTCACCCATTCCATCTTTTATTTTTATTTATTTTTCTAATTGTCTTGTATTCTATCATCTTGTTCTTTTTAAGTTCATTACTATTCCATTCTATCTTCTCGTTTTCTTTTTCTTCCATTCTTAGTCTATCATATATTTATTTTATAATTCCAATTCTATGATGTACTTTTTTTTCCTATGTTTGTTATGTAAACTTATTATATGTGCCAATTGAATGAAACATGGTAAATAAATTCAAGAATAACATGAAATATAAGTTATTTACAGATTTAATTAATGAATGCAATCATGAACAAAATATAAAACTATATTTAACAAGAATAACTTTAATAGTACGAAAATCAGGATTCAAATCATACAATAACATATATACATAAGTTTTGGAAGTTCGGTTTCATTTCATTTTCGTGCTAGTTTTTTTCATGTGAGAGCTCGCGTGCATTCCTACGGGCGCAAGCATTGAGGCGCGAGCGCACCAAAAAACCAAAAAAAAAAAATTAAAAAAAAATAAGTTTTTTTTTTTTTTTTTTTTTTTTTTTTTTTTTTTTTTTTTTTTTTGCGCGCGCGCGCGCGCCCACATGCTCGCGCGTGTGCCTACGGGCGCGAGCAGACGCGACGACGGGCGCCACCCATAGTAAACAGTAGTAAACTGTGAAGACAGTAATTTTGCTCGTGCGGGGGAGCCCGTCCAATAAGCGTCCGTCCAATAAGTGTCCGTCCAATAATCGTCCGTCACGTTCGTCACGTGACTACACGACAATTTTATGGCTTGTCCGTCTATTATGACAACCCTGGTTGTGGACAGGCGCGAGCAGTTGGGCGCAAGTTGGGCGCGAGCAGTTGGGCGGGCTCGCGACTGCGGGTGGAAGGCGGGCGCGCGCGATCAGATGGAGGGTCGAGCGCGCGTGGGCGGGTCCAATAGGGCGAGCGCGGGAGCTCCCTCGCGGGCGACTACAGGCGCAAACGGGCGGGCGCGATCGAACGGGCGCGCCCAATGAAGTTAAAAAGCCCGCATACTGAATGTTCAAAAAAATAAAATTAAGAAATAAAGGGAGAGTATGGACTAGTGTGAAAAATAATTTGTTAGTATGGGCGATTAGTGGAACTAAAAGTATAAAAATCAATAGATCGAATAGGCATTCAAATGATAGAAATGTTTATAAAAAAAAATTAAAAATTAAAGAGTGTAGGAGTATTAGATGAAAGTAAGGGGATAGGATGGAGGAGTGGTGGAATTAGAAAAATGAATGGACGAAATGAGAGAGGGAATTAAATGAAAGCATAGTGTTCTAAGAAGGAAAAAAAAAAAAAAAAAAAACAAATGAAAGAGTGTAGGAGTATTAAATAAAAATAAGGGGATAGGATGGGGGAGTGGTGGAATTAGAAAAATGAACGAACAAAATGAACGAGATGGTTATATAAAAGGGTAATGTTGTAAGAGGGAAAGAAAAAAAATAAAAAATAAAAAATTAAAGAGTGTAGGAGTATTAAATAAAAATAAGGGGATAGGATGGGAGAGTGGTGGAATTGGAAAAATTATTTCAGTGATCTTGTTGGAGTGCTCGGGTGCGTGCAAAGCGGGCGCAAGCACTGACGGGCGCGAGCGCGTAAGGGTGCGTGCAGATGGACAGAGGGAGTTCGACAGGGGAAAGTAGTTGCATGATCCAGTTGCAGTGCTCGCGCGCGTGCAATGACGGGCGCGAGCAGTCAGGCGCGAGCAGGACGCGAGAGACACTCTGGGGGGGAAATTATTTCCACGATTCGGAATCCGTGCGCGCGCTCGTGGTTCGGCGGGCGCAAGCAGTTCGCGCGCGCGCGCATACGGGCGCGTGCAAATGGAAAGACGGAGTTCGAGGGGGAAAATTGTTTGGCATGATCCGGTTGCAGTGCTCGCGCGCGTGGAATGACGGGCGCGAGCAGTCGGGCGCGTGCAACATCGGGCGCATGCAGGACGCGAGAGACATTGTGGGGGGAATGAATTTCCACGATTCAGTATCCATGCGCGCGCCCGTGGCTCGATGGGCGCAAGCTGTTCGCGCGCGCGCGTACGGGCGCGTTCCTGAGTTTGTCGGGGGCTGCCGTGCGTGCGCGCGCGGGCACGCACACTATGGGCGCGCATACGCTCGCGTGCATACGGGCGGGTTCACAGTTCAAATCCACTTAACATAAAATTCAATCCATAACTTAAATACACTTACCATAACTTAACTTTACTTACCGTGACTTAAATCTACTTACCATGCAAAATATTTTGGTGTGCACCAGAATTATTTAAACATTTATCATACGATGGAAGGAGAAGAGACAACGGATGGAATGAACAACATGTTTGGCAATCAAAAAACAGGAGACCAATGCAAGGAGAATAAAAGTGTTCTTCGAAATCACGACAATGATTCCGGAAAGAAAATTAACATCCATTGTTTGAGTTTAACAAACATTAAACATGTGAATGTAATCCTAAACCTATCTAATTCCCTATGCTTTCTACATGTATTTATATTCCGATATCTTTTTACAAAAACGTGGTCTTCACTCATCGAGCTCCACGACGTCACGTGCCCGATGCAGAGGAACTTAATCCACCCTCATCCTGTCGTGCACGAGAGCTTCCCGCTGCACTACTTTCTGCCCTATCGCCAGCGATGAGTTTCCGCTTCGCAGAACGGGTTCTCTTTGCTAGGCCATCTACTCCAAGCATTGCTTCCATGAAGTTGCTGTCGCGCAATCGACGGAGCACTCTAAGGGTCTCCGGACTATGTTGTGCGCATAGAAAATCGACGGCTTGACCCTTAACAGTTCACTCCTTTCAGATTTCGCAATCATCAAGTCATTAGCGATGCGGAGGTC
The DNA here is from genome assembly GCA_014871385.1 of Ceratodon purpureus. Classification (NCBI taxonomy): domain Eukaryota; kingdom Viridiplantae; phylum Streptophyta; class Bryopsida; order Pseudoditrichales; family Ditrichaceae; genus Ceratodon; species Ceratodon purpureus. The sequence continues at coordinate 63,031,942 of CM026426.1, read as the reverse complement.
CGTTTCGTTTATTTCATGCACCTCTTTGTGCTGATCCGCAACCAGTTGCCCTTTGGAATTCCACTTAAATCCAAGAGGATGGGCGCCGTATTGAAATGTCATGTTTTGTTGTTCCCAGTACCGATGAAGCGTTTGGTAAAAGAAATTCCTCCTTCCCTCGAGTTCTTCTTCAATCCCGCCCCGGATGAGTTTGAGGCAGATCCTTACAATCTCCGCAGGATGCGTGTCCCACCCCCACTGCGCGCTCATTTCACTCTTGTAGGTTTGGTGCATTCCCATAAGCCAATTCCAAATCAAGTTGTCACCCCACTTGTCTGGAAAGTTTTGAGTATTTTTCCTGGTTTTGCTCCCAATGCGGTGGCATCCAGGTCCCTAAGCCGAACTGCTCATAAAATGCCTGTGTAAGGGGGACTTACATACTGCACACCACCGACGTATCATGGCATGGGAAATCAAGCATTGTGGATGATACATGCACTGACAGGATCCCAATGACCAGCCCTTCTCTGGCCCAAATGGATTTGTACAAATGGAACACTTGGTTCCATCCAACACATACTTCTGTGGATTGGGCCAGAGCAATCTTGGCTGGGCAGTCTTAGGGATTTTCTCATTGGATGTTGCGGTCTTGTACTCCCACCCCAACTGCGTCCAATCTATTTCCTTACCATTCATCGGTAAGTCGTCAGGGAACATTTCATCCTCATGTGCCCACGAAGTAAGTCCGAAATCCCTCTTGGTGTTAATCTTGAGGTAGTCACGGTCAATTTTTTTGAACTCATTATACATCTGTCTGTAACGGTCAACGTTTAGAATGCATGCAATCTTCCATTGGTAGTACTGTTTGCTCATCTGGATCAGATACGTTTTGAGCATCCCGTTGGTAGCTTGCAATTTGGAGACAGTGGGTATCGCTGACAATTGAAATCCCAAAGAGTCCTCCGTCTCTTGAGAATCCACGAACATGATTTGCTGCTTGGGGGGGGGGGGGGGGGGGGGGGGTGGCATCACTTGACTCGATGATGCGAATGGGATCAATGGCTTACGGGGAACTCCGACCAGGGTATTTTCCAAGACACCATGCGTGGCTGATTCAATGCTGGCATTCACGTCGTCCTCGTTCATTCCAGGGCTGCCAGGGATTGGAGCCTGGCTCACCTCCGGTATCTTAATCGGATTCCTCCCAGCTTTAAGTTGCGAAATCTCTTCATTCTGCTTCCGGATAATCTCATTCATCCTATCAGCTTCGTCATACAAGTTCTGGATTGTCTTCTCCATCTCAGAAATTATCGCATTTTTTTCTTCCAGCTCGTTACGCAATGCGTTGCCTTGCTGGCCTTGGGCATCATCCCCGATTAATGTAGCCTCCAACTCAATTGCAAACCTAGCAACATCATCTTCCATTACATTGCTCGAGCCGGCAATGTGTGGATTCAATACAGGAGGAGCTACATCAACATTGCTCGGGCCCGCAATCTGTGGAATCAATATAGGAGGAATAACATCAACATTGCTTGGGCCCCCAACGATTGCTAGAGGAGCCTAATGAGCAATACCCACCCTAGTAGGATTTGCTGGCGGTGCACGATTCCTCGTCGACAAACACGCAGCCAACTCAGGATCCTTCTTTTTCAACCGTGTAAGTCTAGCATTAGCCGCTGCTTTTGTTTGCAACTGAGCGGGACGTTTTACCGTCCCATCAAAATCATTATCCGGTTCTGAGTCACTCCACTCAAGTGGCGCAGGGTTACCTCTTTCCTCGGGATCATCCAATATTGGCCAGTCCACACCTGGAAATCTTAGGACCCCTGTAGGTATCGCCATCTCTCGTGGACGCCGCTGGACGCCAGGAGTTGACCGTATGGTCCTCCAATCCGCTCGCGCCCGTAGGTACTGGTCCTCTACGTCTTTCAAGTGTGTCTCAAAATGGTTTGTTTGAGCACTCGAGACAATATTGGGGACACAAAGTATTGCCATCTCCTTCTTCAGTTCTTTGATGAGATCGCCAATCTCAGAGTCAAGTTTTTCGACAATTGCTTGGGTTGCCAACTGCTCTTCAGTAGTTGGAGGCAGAGGGCGTCCATTCTCTACATATGCCACCAATTTGTCTCGGCGAGAGATCCAATCCTTGAACAACTCGATCAGTTTCCGGAGTCGCTCCAGCATTGACCAAATAATTGTGTCCGTTCCCTTTGCAGTGCCCGGTGGAATGGCACCATTCGTTAAACTCATGTACGACTTGATTTGTTGGCAATTGCATGCGTTGGAATTCATGTTGGACGGTACAACGATTGCTGTGAAACCCACTGTAACACTAAGCAATCAGCTACCCTCGGGCTGTTGAAGGCAAAATGGACAAAGTGAGGGGGTGCAAATCAGGGGAGGGGGGTGCAAATCTGGGGAGGGGGGTGGCATTTTATACTCGCGAGGGCGACGGTGTGGGCGCGTGCAGGTTGGTACGGGTGCGCACATGCTGGTATGGGCGCGAGCAGATAATTGATCCTAGGCGCGCACGCGGTTCCGACAGCCAGGGTACCTGCCGGGTATATGTACACGCGAGCACGGGTCTCGGCGGGAGAGTTTCGGGCGAGAGCAATATGCTACGGGTGCGGGCGACCATGATCGAGCGAGGGCAATCGGGCGCGATCACTGCAGGTGACGTGCGCGCACGAGATAGACGACGGGTGCGATCAACCCCAACTGACGGGCGCGAGCAGGCGCAGATACGCGCGCGCACGCGACGATGGGCGCCACCCATGGTAAACAGTAGTAAATTGTGAGGAGAGAAATTTTGCTCGCGCGGGGGAGCCTGTCCGATAAGCGTCCGTCCGATAGTCGTCCCGTCACGTCCGTCACGTGACTACACGACAATTTTATGGCCCGTCCATCTATTATGACAACCATGTCCATTATTTCTCCAGGACTCATTGTTGGATAATTGTAGCATCTGCAACTTCAAGCCTTGATTTGACCATGATTTACTTCATTAATAATTTCATTTTGTAATTCGTATTTTATTTAAAAATCATTTCACATTGAGCTGTTGTCAAATTCTATTTCAATATTCATTTTGTAACAACAATTTAACTTGGTATCCAATTTACTTAGATTAATTATTTTTTTAAAAAGAAGTTCAAATACAACTATAAATATGTAATAAAATTGTGTTTTTCATAAAAATCTAGATTGATCAATAGTATTGTAAAAGACTTCGTGATCCCCGCTTTATTCCTGCTTTCCTATTTTTGCTTCAACCCCTTCATCTCTCTTTATTTTCATTTCTCTAATTCATCTTTAATCCCAAGATGTTTTTTAATTTTAAAGGTTTTTATCATTGTTTCAATTAGGTCATGATTTTTCGATTATTTACCTTCTCTCTTGATCAAGTAGAACTTCCTAGCAATTTATATTCTTTGTGTTGTATTTGCAGGTAGTGGCAACAAAGGCAGACTCATTTAAAGGCGGTGGCAACAAAGGCTTACACCAAAGTATACTATTTTTCTTTTAAACCCGTAAGAGAGGATGAAAGTCAACAGGCTACTCCTAGTACTATTCACCTAGTTAGCATTCGATTGCCCCACTAAGTCTATGGGGTCATAGGACTGTCCCAAGCCGTGTCAATCTCGTTGGCGGCTGTGTTGTCGTCTTCCATTATCCCAAGGTACCGACCTCAATTTTTTAAGGTTCAAAACATGCCCTCTTTATGGTACATCAACCGTTCCCGCTTGGTCGAGTGTTGCTTTGCTCTGAACTGTGTCCACCATTGTTTCTACAGTTGTTTCAATCGCTTGCTCAAAGTTAGATCTCTAGCTAGCTGCCGCTGCTTTGTCACTCTAGATGCTGTAGCTGTCTTGTAATCGAGGTGAATAGTTGCAACATGTCTTGTTCGGGCAAGAGATCCTATTGTCCCAACAAAGGAAAAGCGGTTTTGCCAATGGAGGCACGGGATCGTGAGGCAATAGTTGTCAAGTCCGGAACTACATCACAGTGTCATACAGAGTCTACATGGGATGCGCCATTTGACTTAGAGGGAATTCGAACAAATTTGGGAGAGAAGCTAGTCCTGGCTGCACTATGCTTGCTAGGTCGATCAGCTGTTATCCACAATCAAGAATTCATCCATAGAGTAGTAGGACTTTGCATGGAAGGTTGTACGCCCAAAGAAGTCATGGAGAAGATGGTTCCAGCACACACATACAAGGAGATTTGGCCACCTAGGGAGGGTGCAGTAAGAGAAGGCGGATGTAAACAAGGAGCAATGGAAGATCAGCAAAGCAATTGTTGCCAACAACGACGCATTGGAGGCTGACGAGGGGAAGCAGCAACGCTGGCATCAACCTTAGAGCGCGGTAGTCCAGCTTACCAGAGTTCCCAACAGCAGTTGCGCCAACTCGAGAAGAATTGTGCATTCTGAGAGAATTGCCCAGCACTCTATTAAGCTGAAACGCCATGTTGGGAAGAATATGTCTGAAGCAAGTGTCCCTCTAAAAATTAACCTTGACTCAACGTGTAGATGCTGCAACTACCTCTTTGTTTCAAACTGTGCAGTGCCATATTCATGTGGTTGTTTGTTTCACCCTTGGTGCTTGTTTCAAGCGCTGATTTCGGGACGTGACAACTGCCCTCTCTGCGGCATGTTGGGTGATGCAAGTTGGTTGGAATCATGGGGGTTTGATGGGCTGGAGCGCTCTTAGTCCAGTCTCTCGTGACAGCAAAGGCAAATGTCTATCGAGTCCATAAGAGTCTGGCTTTGTGAAGCAAATGAGAGAAGATGATGGCGATGATCAAGGTCGACGAGCCCCAAAGGTGGCCAAAACAAAGGTCAAGGTAAAGGGTCCATCGCCTCAACCACCAATTTCTCTATTCATTCCAACATTCCCATATCCCAAACCACTTGCTAGCCGACCCGCTGGCAGCATACACAGTGAAGTTGTCAATGTGGCCATTGCAACCTTGGCGCATCACAGTAAGTTTTAGTGTTTTTTTGCTCCCTGCATTTTTCAGAATTTTAGCCATGGTTCTTTTTAGTTTAGTATCATGCTTACAATTTCAGTTATGATTTAATGTGTCGGAATGGTCCATGTGTTTGTTTGGAACCGCGTTGTCTCTCTAAAGAAATAAGTACTAATGCTAGATGTATTGCCTTCTAAACAGCAAAACAAAAGCTAGAAGAGTTCAAGAGGGGGCTCCAGGAAGGTACAAGCCTTGTTCGGGACGTTGAACCATGCCCAACAACTGCACAGGACGTGCCAAGCAATTCTTCCAACAATCCAAGTACTAGCAAGTTGCCACCAGCGCCACCTTCCTCCACAGTGTCACTAGGTTTGTTGGTTGAGGAGAGCATATCGACCGTGGAGGGTTTTGCTCAGAGATGTATTGAACAGATCTAGTGTTTAGTTCAAAGATGTTAGCGGCCGAGTTTTACTATCATGGCGTTAGTATCGAAGTGCTTGTAGTGTTTATAATAGCTAAACCTGTACTCCATTCATTGGATGGCCTTGGTGCTGAACATTTTGATGAAAAAAAAGTTGGCATTTTTTCACAACTTCATGGACGTTTCCACTTCCCCTTTGTTTCCACTCCATGGCCTTTCGACTTCACTCTGTTTCCACTTCGCTTGTTTCCACTTCACGCGTTGCAATTCTACACTTTGTTTCCACTTCCCGAGCTTACTTATGAGAACTTTGAGGTCAGTATCCATACTATGCACTGGAGTATCTTTCAATGAAGGATTTGCGATGTTCATATCTGAGTTGCATGTATGATTGTGTTCTTTTATGTCACCCAAAGAGGCACAACCTAGTTTCTGTTGAATGAGTTTGCAGCTCAAGAACAATACTTTAGAGTAGTTGCTTCACTACTTTAATCAACCTTTTTTCCGAGGATAGGTGAATTCTAATTGGACAGGATAAGCAACCAAAGGACTGATTCTAATTGTGTGCGGTTCACTTTAACGTCTGGATACCCAACTTGCTTGAGCACAAAGCGGAGTTCCTCTGGAGCCACGTTGTTCAAGGTGATAGCAACCTCTCGACGAATATGTGACAACGGCCACCCTTGACCAACCTCAAATCATGCCACCGGAAGACCTTGAAAAAAACAAGGAAGCACCACCATGTCATCTTCCTGCATTTGGTCAATTTGTTCCCAAGCTACACCATCTTGCGCCAGACGCTCCCTCCCATATTTAAAGTTTGAGTACAACACTAATCAATAAACATGGTACCTCTGCAATAAAAACATATACACACAAGAGAGTTTTGGCCATAGCATGCAGAAATGGCATTACAATGGCAACAGCGGCAACAGTGGCAACAATGGCAACGATGACAACACTGGCAACACACCTAAAGGTTACAGAAGGTAAGGATATTGTGCACCGCACAATATGCTTACCAAACACCACTTTGGTTTGCCAACCCGGATCCATCAGAGATGTGAACACTTCTTCCGAGGGATTCTCCACAATATACAACGTGGATGTTCGTCTCATAGTGTCTTGAGCTGCAGCAAAAAGGTCTACGAAGACATGTAGAGGAATAAACCACTGGAGGTGGCCCATACGGCTCCCAGTGGTGGACTTTGTTACAGACTGAAATTATGCTTACAGTTTAGCTCTGAATGCCTCACTAGTATGCATATCTAGGAGAAGCCACTCCGGATCACTGAATGATGGCAATAGCAGTGGCTCGACTGATCCATACAAAAGCCCTGGCGTAGGTAGAACAGAGACAAGATTAGAAAAAAAGATGCCAACATCAAGCAGCTCCTTACACGACCGCCCATTGCGAGTTGCCTCACCAACATCGCTGTGCACAACCATGATCACTCCGAGTATGGAATTAGGGTCGACCCAATCTTCAAAATACGGCTGGTATAAAACTGTTCCCAACACCCAAAGCAAACCACAAAATTAACGACTCCTCGTCATAAAGGGATGGCCACATGAGATTCGGAGATGGTTAGCACAAAGTCAGTCGTTACTCACAATTGCATGGAACCCGATTGCGGGTAATCTATAAATCCAGTAGCACCCGATGCCTGTGGCAAGCATGCCTCACCAACATGGTCTGCAGTTCTGGCTTGTTGATGACAAGCTTGCGATAATCTACCTTGAATCTAAATTCCATTATCTGGGCCTTGTAGGTTCCCTTCATATCATCACCACCATGGCGTCGCGCATGTCTAGCCCAAGCCCCAATACTCCCGGGATTGAGCCTCACCCATGACATCCGCTCATACCTTGTTGGAATCCATTCCCCATCGGCATTGTGAGTGTTGTGCAGAACAACTATAGTAGCCTGCGAAGTTGGTTGGCGGTTCTTCAGACTTCCAACTACCTAAACTTTCGATTCAAAGAATTTCGACACTGTTCCTCACTAGCAACAACATCACGCCCACAGTTGCAAGCTGATTCTTTCTAAACTCAAATAATCGATCATCCCACATTTCCCACCCAAAATCACCGTTGACCATCTATGGTCACATCAAGGTTCACGACACGACTGCAAATGCCGGCGCCACGTCTTGTCCAGACTCCCTAGCACGTGTGTGAGTGTTGCCACCAAGGACATCCATCAGGCGGCCCAAGCACGTGTGTGGGTGTTGCCACCAAGGACGCCCCTTTACCAAGGACATCTAATACCCCAAAACCGAGGTACATCCCACTCCCAACAAGGACACACGATTATCTTTTCACTGTACAAGCATTATCCAGGACCACCATTTGTGATTGGCTCCCACCCATTGAAAATCTGTTGTCACCGCCTTATACTCCACCATGGCACAATGCATGGTGGAATTTCATGGCAATTTTTTATTTTGACAAAATTCGGATATTCCAATTTCGGATTTGGGCATCCTAGGACCTCAAATTTTCTTAAATGCATGAACTTGACTCTTGGAAGGGAGATAGTGGAATTTGATACTGATGCGAGCAGAAGATTGCAGAAACTTTCTCATAGATCTACTGAACTGCTTCTGAAGTTCGTGTTTTGAAGACATTCCCATTTCACGAAGCTCTAATTTCCTTTCCTGCATTGAAACACATGCAGCGCACATGGGAAAGAAGTGGACAAATGCCAGGACTCACTTGGCACATGGTTAGACGACACATTGCCCAGCGGAAACAGATTGAGCAATACCTATATACATGAACGCCACATGCTCAGCAAACAATCATTCCCTCAATTACAAAAGGCGCTTCAAAATCCGCCTAACTTAAAGGAAGGTAAGACGTTCTTACAAAGTCTAAGCCAAGGTATAATCCACGCAACATATGTGTGCAAAGCGAGGATGGTGATGAAAATCACGGAGGAGCTCCTCGTCGATGGGCATATGATACCCCTCGGTGATGGGGTTGCTGGTCATGGGCATGGTCCGTGCGTCCTATGTCAACAGTGACGACTAAAGTAACATTCTTATATCAAGTGTACAGTAATAGTAAAAGCACTGATGATTGATGAGCAATCAACCTTGAGGAAGCCATTTGCAATATGTGGCAAGGTCTGGTAGGTCTGCGACTGTGACAACCACCATGATATTCATATGTTTGACGGTGAAAAAGGACGCCAAGAGTGTCGCAGTCAAAAGTAGTGGTCAAGGGGTTAACCTTTAGTTTCTCCTTCTGCCTGTCTCGAGAATTCCAACCTCACAACTTGCACAATCTCGGTTTATTGGAGCAGATTGAGACACGCAAACCGTAAAACCTTTACAGGAATGCGTCTGCTTGACCTAATTGTTATGCAGGGTGATGATGTGAGGTTTCATTCGTCATGATGTTGTAGTTAACGAACACATCCAGTTTGTATGGTTAACTTAATCTTTTCGCATTCTGGAAGAGTTGCTTTGTTCATGGTCGTCATGGTCGTCATCTTGGTCTATGTTAGCAGCGAGGATTCTGGTTGGGGGAGAAGAGGTTTAGGAGATTTTGGAGCAGTGGTGATTGAGGATTGTCGCTGGTTGGATGTTCAAGAATTTTGGTTGTGGAAATCTTGTCTCTGTGGAACTGAATAAGACAGTGGTGCAATATGGAGTTGCATACCATTGCGCATGGATTGTTGAGCAGATTCAAAACTTCCACTGCTCGCGCTATGCAGCGGTCTCGCGCGCATACAGTGCGTAATTCCTTTAGTTTGCACTCTAGGCCTATTCCTGTTTCTTCGCATCGGAATTCTTCCCTACAGATTAATGTAGCATATCCTCGAAGACAATGTGGTAGTGGTGCTCATGAACTTTCGTCCTCTCGCCACCGCTTGAGCTCTGCGTCGTCTCTTCGTCTCCCAATTGTCCGATCTAGAGCGTCGTCTAGGTTTGTTGTAAGAGGCGCGAAAGAAAGTAAGGATAAGGACTGGAAGGGGAAGGACAATGGAAGAAAAGGAGGAGGAGGAGGGGACGGAGGTGGGTCGAAGCGAGACCCTTCGAAACGGACAGGTCCAAGACCCAATGTTTGGAGCAAAGACATTGCTGAAACAGAGTACCAAGTCTCTAAGAGTGAAGCGAAACCTCAGAGCTCAAAGCAACAGGGACGGGAGGCTACTGCAAGCAGGGATGGGAAAGGAGGGCGAGGCTGTAGTAGCACGGGCGGGATTGGAAATGTGCCAGAAAGCGGGGCTCCTAGGCTTCAAACGGACTTCGACGATGACTACACGGGCGTGGTGGCCACGGGAGGCATTCCTGTAGAGACCCAACAAGTCCTGCAATCTCCGGTGTGGTTTCCGATCACCTAGTCATGGTGTCCAAGTCTCCAGACAATTCACACTTTTGCAGAGTGGTTTGAGCTTCCTCTGCTTCTTAGATTCTAGCTCATAGCTTCTTCCAGTGCAAGGAAGTTAGTTCAAGGGTCAAGTATTTCTGCCTATTTTGTGATTACTGCATCCTTTCTCGATGATGGGGATTTTTCTAGAACACAATCCAGTCTGCACTGAGGTTTCCTTTGCAAATTGCACCGAAGCGTGTGAGCAAATTCGCTCATGGCTGCCGCAATAGAGAGTTAGGTTTAGAAATGTATCTTGATGGATAGCTACGTACATGTCTGCATTTAACCAAGCAGTGTTCAGCGTTGGTTGTGATGGTCTTTTTGTGACCACCAAACGTTGGCAGATTGTGCTAGACATTGTCACTCTGGATTTAAGGACTTTGCAGCAGGGTCATGAAGTGAAGATATTTAGCAAGTTCAGTTGCAATATGTTGTAACCATGTTTGTCATAACTAAATGAACTGCGTTGACAGGAACAAATGCCCAATCCGTTGTGGCCGACATTTTTGAGCAATAATGCGGGCGTGTGGAGAGGAGTAGGAGCTGCATTCTCTCCCATCACAGCTCAGATGGAGCCGGTGGCGCTTGGTAGTTCTAAAGAGTATCTTTATGATGCGGCTGTGCGATGCTCAGTTGAGACAATCCCAGGACTGGAGGACAGCGAAATCAACGGCACCTCTCTTTTTCGCAATGTCATGTGGAAGGTGGGAAACGACCAAGGCGAACTAGGATTTGAACAGGTACTATTCAGCCTTTGCTTCTTGTGTATGCTGTAAATTTTAGGTCATTATGGATTCCTCCTAATCTGTGTAAAGTGGTGCAATGGAACAAGAATGTCCGTGTCATCAAAAAGCATGGTGACTAGTTTTACTGGCTATGTAGCATTACTTAAAAGTTTTGTGGGGTTGGCAGTTTGATGATTCTGAGTTATTTGAGGAAGATCTACAGGGTGATGGGAATTTCTTCATGAAGGGCATCAATCCTATCGAGCTTGAATCCTCAGCAATTGCGGAAGGCATGGTTTACCCACCGGTGATTACAGGAGAAGAGTTCGGTACAGCGGAGGAGACTAAAGAGTTTCTTCAAGGACCAGAACCTATAGCTAATGCCCTTTACAACCCTGAAAAGGAAAACCAGAAGTATGGGGTGCTCAGAGAAACCGATCCAGGGTGGGAATCAATGTTTAAAGCAGGGACAGTTGATGCAGGGCTGTTGGAAGAGCTTAAAAGTGTTATTGAAACCATTAAAATTGAGGACAATGTCCCTATTCCAGTGGGTGAATCTGCACCTGGAAACGGTGATGTTTGGGAAGACGTTATGGAGGAGGACACTATGACCTTGGAACCAGGTCTTGTATTTTTCTCGGTCAGTCTACCTCTCTCGATTACCGATCTATCAAGCTGGGTCTAATCTATGTTTACTATTTGATTGGATATAGAGCTTTGTGTTTTGTCAGATAAATTATCTGGATATGTCTTGTATATTTCTCTTCAACATCAGTGTCACAGTTGATGGCTGCTTGGGTAACTCATATAGTGAGTTAATACAGGATGGTTCGTATTCAAGAGGTCCTTTATCGCTTGTGCCGGACGATCTTCCCATAAACGACTTCGTGTCTCCGACTTTCAAGATTGAGCAGGTAAGGAGGCAGCCTCTGGTCTCATCTTCTCCATGTATGCTACGTGGTATACTCAGAAAATATGACTGTGAACTTGTTTGAGAAAAAGGATGCAACTGTCCCAGTACGTATCTTTCTTGCTTGACGAAAATTCTGCTCATGGCACAGTACACAATCTAAGACATTGCTTGAACACGTGCGATAACTCTCTTTCGCTCTTCAATAAAACTATCTGCACGTTACATTGTGCTGACGAACTCTTGTTGTAACTTTGCAGTGTTTAGTGACAGGTACACATCGAAGGTTACGGCTCATTCATACCATCGCTATTATGGAGTCAGGAGAGGAGATCCAAGTTCTGCGCGTTACAGTCTATGAAGAACAATGGATGGGCCCTCTCAACATGGAGTCTATCAGGTGTATCAGTCTATTCTGAATGCTTGAAACAATTTCTTCACTTGCTCCAAGTTCAAATCTGTTTATCAAAGATGCTGCGCATCGTCACTTTTTTTACGATCTCTGTGCTGTTCCTGACCTTTTGACATTTGCATCTTTTTAGCTGTTAAACTTCGACTTCTCTCCTCACTCCAGAGGACTGAACACCTGGCATCTCTACATGGAATATGAAGAGTTTCCTTGCAGAAGCTAACTGTTTTTTCTCTTCTTGAACCCCAGTGAATCAGGGGGGGCTTTCCTACTACCTTTCTCCCAACGAGACCGGATCTCACCAAACGAGTTGACAGGCTCTTGGAAGACGTTTGAGATGAGCGCAACTGCGATCCACCAGCCTGGCGCCACGCCATTGACTCGGCCTGCATTTGTACACTTCACCCAAGAATTCATGCTAAAACATGGTTTGCCAGAACCCCTCACAGAGTACTTTGAAGAGGAAGATGAAGAAGGCGAGCCAATCACAGAGGATCCTAGTGTCTTATGGTTACCAGGTGGAATTACAGCGAGTGTGCAGGCTAAGGAGGAAGGTATATTGACAGTGGCTATTGGGTGGTTCTACAACAAGGGTACATTCGTAACTATGGAGAGGGATTATGGACCCGATGGTAAGCTTTCAGAAGTGCGATCTCAAACGAAAGTGAAGGGAGGATGGGCTGGGGGTAGAATGTAAAGCAATTTTCTTATGTGCATGAGTGGCGAGCAAACATTATTGTAGAGACGATGCAGGCACATTGGTTTTGCTACATGGAGTCACAGGTTGTCGATGTTCTTTAGCATTGCCCAAACATTAAAATAACAGATTTTAGGTTTCTTAACGTCTATTGGATTATGGACCCCTGTGCGGTCTCACAATAAGACGGATGGCTTGTATGTAATCTAAAGGATTAAGAACTGAGCTTTTCATTTATATAGGGCGGAAGATAGTTTAGGAATAGGTTCAATGAAGGTGTTGTAGGGTGCTAGTGTGGTGTACCATAACGTTTCCTAATACATAGTGGATGTAAACTTACCCTTTACTTGCAGTTAACTTGCTAAATCTGCACTCTGTCAAAGCTAGACTCTCTCTTACTATTATCCTTACTATATCTTGTCGATCCTCCTCAATCACAAGCAAGGAGGATACTGAAACCCTTTGTCTTCTCCCTCAAATACTTTTAGAGCGGCGTTTTTGTTGCTATGTTTTCGTTTTTTCCTTCCCCTTCATTTTCTGAAAAGAAGCAGCGATCTCAATCCAATGACTAACGAAAGGGAGAGAAATCGGGAAGAACAGTTGGAAGTTGTGAAGAGAGAGAAAATAGATCAAGGAAAGAGTCACGTCACCGAGTGGGACCTTTGAGAAGTGCGCCAGTTGCAAGTGCAAGCTGAAAAGGATCAGAAACCTGTTGTGAAGGGAGAAAAGGATGATGACGAAATTTCTACGAAGACCAAATGATTGTAGTGCAAATTAGAAACAGACGACGCATATTCAGGAAGGTAGTCTCGCGGGCATTCTACTTCTAAATCTGATTTAGTGCGTGAACATTTAAATCCTGAGGTGGCTACGGGAATGTATAACGAATCCTTTGACGGAGAAGATCATAGGACCATCTAGATCCCAAGTCGCGAAGTGACTGGCAAGAGTTACTCTAAGCTTATGCAGTTCATAGTCAAGTTGGCACCTCGAGAGGGTCCTTGACGGTGGCCCTGTGCAGAATCTCTGCAAGAAATAAAATACCCAGTAAACAGTCACAGTTCTGGTACAGTCTCTGCACTAGGCAGCCTGCGACAGTCTGTGCAGGTAGCTGTAGATGTGGCCGCGCCAGGGTAGGCTTTAGAGCTGGACCAAGCCCAGCTCTGAAGCGCTGCAACTGCTGCCTGCAACGCGGCTAATTTCTTTTTTTGTTATTTGATTTTTTTGGTTTTTTTTTGGATACTTTTCTTTTAGATTTTTTTTTATAAACATTAGCACGGGACAGCTACTTTGTTTTTTGAACTGGTTTTGGGATGGGTTGTTTTCTTTTCAACCTTTCTATGGACAGATGCGCTTTGAAATTACTGTTGAGATTGGCATTCCCCTCATAGACCCGGCCTCGCCCCGCCAAGATCCGTCCACCAAACCTTATTCCTCCCTAGATCCCATCTGTTACATTTGCGGCAACATCCGTTCCTACTCCGCCCATGCCGTCGTAGGCCACGCTCACACAGTAATCAAGCCGTTGTGGCATAGATGGCTTCTGTCCCCTATGTAGGACTGATCTATGCGTGGGCTCCATGGATCCTTGTCAAGTGGTTCCCCCTCGCCACTTTTATAAGTGACCCATAGCCCTCCAATTCCCTCACATGCCCTTAATCTCAATGCCAACACCTCTCCACGACACTGCATCTAATTCCGTTTGTGCACTAAAGAACAAAAACTGTGAGCATGGAGAAAAAATTGAATTTCTCCTCTCTACTCTTATTTAGAGACATTTCTCTTCTACATAAAATAGCGTATCAGCTTAGCAATTTTTTGACCACATGAACTTGACGAACTTAAAATATTGGAGTTTTAAGAATAAAGATAAACAAAATGTATGAACAAATTAGTGGAAAAAATTACAAACCTCGAAGAGAAATACACAAATCTCTTTGAAGCTAAATTTTATTGTTATAAATATAGACATTACAATGTTTAAAGAAAGGACTCTAAAGGGAAATTTAAAATGTACATTTTCAAACCTTCAGCGGCAAAGATCTTTGTGATATTTCCAGAAACATGTACTATTCATGACACACATGTAATTGTTACTGCAAGATTGGCACTAGTAATGCAACCTTTTTTCCGAGCTAGTTTTTGCCTTATTGCAAACCACACAATGATATTTCTTCCTTGAGTACATTGGAAAACATAAACCCAAAGCTGAAGGTGGTACAATGTTGCAATAAAGCCTCCCGTTTTCTTCCATTTCAATTTCTCAATAAAGTCTCACTTAATTGTGCTCTAAATTAGAAATGTGTCATAGATTTATAAAATGTACTTGAACTCTTACATTATCAAGATACACCAAAAACATATTTATCACATTCGTGTTTTGCAAAAAAATGATAATTCTATGCCACCATTTGTGAGACCGATTTTGAGTACAATATGAAGCCCGAAATTGGTCAGCAACATCAACCCCTCGCATGTGGGTAGTGTACTCTAGGTCCATCGGTGATGAAGGAATGTTGTCACGGATTGCACCATTTCAACAGGGTACGTTTTAGATAGGCATACATGGTGATGTAGAAGGTCGAACATGAGTTGATAGAAGGAGTATTGGTTTTTTGTCTTTCTATACCATTGATGAAATTGACCACAATGCACGCATTCTCCAATCCATCCACCCTTTTTCCTTCTTCATATAAACTTCAGTGTTCCAAATTACATTAAGCAAACCTTCATAGTTGGAACGCATAGTGCCCGTAGCATAAATCTCTTATGTGAGCAAGTCCTTAAAGAGTCCAACATTAGTAAAAAAATCGTCCATAGCAATGACATGTCTCTTCCTGCATATTTTGATTGTGAAATCTATAACTACTTTGTATGCTAATTTATGCTCACGTCTAGCAACTCCGGGCCCCTCCTTGTATGTCTAACATTTTCTATAGTAAATGGAAAATTTCCACATATTTTGATAAAGAGCATGCTAAACACCATACCTTCATGCCCCATTTTTGTAGCTTCTGTGGCATATACTAGTGCAAAAGGCAATAAGATTGTGTGTAATGTATCATTATCTTGTCAATGGTGCAATACTTCCTTAAATTCCATAAACTTCTACAATTCTCTCTGATGCATTCAATCAACCACCCCACATGCCTTAGCTTACCATAATTGGGCAAATCTTTCTCACACACATACGTTGCCGAATTTGTGATGTATAAAAATTTAGTCAAATCCATAAATTGGCAATGGGTCATTATCATAGAAAGAATAGAACAGTGAAAAATTGAGCCCCTCTTATGCTAGTAAAACTATATGTTTGGTTGACTCTTCATGCCAATATAGAGAAAAATTGCCATAAAAGCCTTTAATTTTAGCACTGTAAATTCTTCCTATACTAGATCCTTAATCCACCAACCTCTGTGGCATGTTGATTTGTTTATGTTACAAGATTTCATAGTATATGATGTGTCCAAAATATTTTGAACAATTGCAACATCGTTGGGAATGCCCTCCAGAAAATACTTCACATTGAGACAACTCAAAATTCCAATGGATGTGGGTTATATGTGAAATGATTTTTCTTCCATGTCTCATTGCAATACATATATTTTTCAATGTCATGGTCTTCCAATCCCCGTCTTCATCTTTGCTAAAATCATACTCATCATCAGAGTCACCACTTCCGCTCTTAAGTGTGGACACCTCATAAATATTCATTTTTTGCCTCCGTTGTAAAAGAATGACTGTATCATCATCAAGAACCCGTGGCTGTCTCCGGGAGTGCACTCGTAAGCTATTGCCAATGTATGTACCCTCAATTTTAACAAAACTTGTTGCTCCTACTTCTCCCACCGTTTCCAAAAGTATCTTCTCTCTTATTGAAGTGATCGCCTTGCAATCCAAGCAAATTCACCAACCCCTCCCCAATAAGTATATTCTCATGCCCCTTCTCTCCTGAAATGTGACCTTTAGCCCATGTCCTTAAACCCTCTATACCTTGCCCCATCCATTCACTAGTCCCTAGCCCACCATCCGACCAATCCAAATACCTCTATCCAGCCCTCCCAACTCCTCGACCTTAACTTTGAGTCCCCTCAGCTTACTCTTCTCGATCTCGCTCCAACTTCCTCCGCTCCCGCGGTCTTTCCAGCTGCTCCTAGTAGTTTCCAACCCCGCCGCCTTCTTCCCCGCTCCCGCTCCCACCCAACGGCCATCAAACCCTTATCTCCTGAATTTGCTTTCATGCTTGCACGCACCTCTTCCGCTGTTGGTAACATAGGTCGCATACACTCTCTCTATCCCCTCTCATTTCCAGAGTCCCATGCAACAGCTCGTTTGCATTTGATAAATTCTTGTGCCGTTGTGCAAATTTTTTGTTATATCTTTTAAGGTTGTAATTAGATTTTTAAGGCCACCATACTTCATCCAGAGTCCGTTCTTCCTAAAATGCATATTTTCCTTTATCAAAAATGTCCTCAGCAGGCTCTGTACATAAACTTTGTCTTTTTGCATTTTCAAAAATTTCTTGACTGTCAACAAAATCTAGGTTGTACTCTTCTATTGCCTCTTCAAGTAATGTGTAAATTTCTCCTTTGAAATGCGCAGGTGGTGGAGAATGTGGTGGAAGAGGAGTTGGAAGTGGAGGTGGAGGTAGAATGGGAGAGAGGGATATAGGTGACTGTGGAGGAGGAGGGTTGAAGATTGTCACTATCTACCTGCAATGCAACCTAGAGCTGTGACGTGGAGCCTCCAAAAAACTCTTCTACAAATTTTAGCATTGACATGTGTGAATAATTTAGAATTTGATCGGTTAGGAGGTCTTGTCAATGCAAAAGTCAACCAAATGCATGTAGTCTCTCTCATCCTTCTCCTTCCATGCATTTCTAGTCTTCCTAGGTACATCAACTATCCTAAAGATTAGAACAATGAGAAATCAACTAAGGTAGAAGCACCCATAGTTGACCGGGTCCCCATAACCGATCTATAGACTTCTCCAATTCCAACAAGTTTTTAGATTTAAAATCTTGGGAGATCTAGAAGAAAGTATTAAGCATGATTGATAGAAAGGAAATCATATGGGAATATTCTAGTAGTAGTACAATGATCAAGTTTTGGTATCATGGTGGTCGGTTTTAGATGGGCCTACATATCGATTATATGTACTATATAAAAAATGGCTTTAAAAATTCATAGTAAATTAAATATTGAAGTAAACATGAAATTTAAAGTTGTGTTCTTCCTTAAACCTATTTCCATTTCAAGGAAAAATATCCTTCAACTTATATACCTCCAATATCAATGAGAAATCTCTTAACTGGTCGGTTACAGGTGTCGTTAACTTACAGTAGCAAATGTTGGGGGCAAGATTGCATGATCTAAATTGCAAACCACATGAAGTTGGCAAGGTGTGAAGAGATATTTGTTTGGAGGAGTAGTTATAGAGTTGTGAATTGCCTTTGAAGGAGGACAACTTTTCGGAGTGGGCCATCTAGGGTGTGAGCCGGCCTGGTCACCTAACAGATTTAAATTCCCACACACATTTTCGAAGTTATGGATGCGGATGAGAACAGAATTTCGTGTGGGGGTTGAATGAAAAATGCAGTTCCATATAGTTTACTGTTATTATTCCTTTGAGGAGAAATTGGGGGAGGGGGGGGGGGTTGGGGGGGGCGGGGAAGGAGTAATTAATTAAATTAAGTCTTATAAATAAAACATAATTTTCATGTAATTATATAATCAATATAAGGCCTTTTAAACCCATTGAGCAGAGCGAGAAGGGTTTGAATAAGGGCAACGGGTCCGGTAGGACCCGTCGCCCGTTAAGTCATTAGGGTTCACTCAAAACAACGATAGCAGGGTAGCTAGGGTTGATCTCATTTAATTTTGGGTTTTATAGCCCCTATTTTATCATCCAAATAATGTTAAAAATAAATAAAGCTCAAAATTATCAAAATCAAAGAATTAGAATGCAAAAATAGAAGGCCCTTCAAACCCATCGAGCGGAGCGAGAAGGGTTTGAATAAGGGCTCGTTAAGTAATTTTAGGGCTCACTCAAAACAACGATAGCGGGATAGCTAGGGTTGATCTCATTGAATTTTGGGTTTTATAGCCCCTATTTTATCAAGCAAATAATATTAAAAATAAATAAAATTCTAAATGATCAAAATCAATAAATTATGATACAAGAAAAAATTTAAATAAAGTCATTTATCAACAAAATAATCACTTGATCTAATCAATTTTTTTAACCATAAAAATTTACAAATGTAATAATTAATTTTCTAAAGGTCAATGTGGAAACATTTAATAATATAATTAATCATGAAATTAAATAATTCAATTATTTAGTGCACAAAATTAAAAAAACTAAAAATTAAAAATGAGTGAGTTCCACATTGAATTGCCATAGTGAAGCCAAATTGCCACAGTGAAGCCAAATCGCCACAGTGCAATTGCCAAGCGCTTCATTGCCAAATTTCATTACTGACACTGTTTTCTGTCCCTTACATGAGGTCTACAATGGTACAGAATCAGCCTAAATATACCCTCCCCCACCATAAAGGACCCACTCCGAAAAGATTACCTCCCTTTGAAGAAGTTCAATTTTCATTTGTTTTCTTTTTGGAGATGCATGACAAAGTTGTCGGAAATTAATCAACCACCTTACTTCATCAATGTTGCATCAATGTATGGTTAAAATTAAAAAAATTGATGTCCATTAAGAGCTGCAATTTGCACAAATAAGCTGCGCAATGCGCATGAATAGACAAAGGCGGCCAAGGCGGGGGCTTCAATGCTACACTCAGCCTGACATGCTGAAAGTCTGACATGCTGAGTCAGAAGACTCAGCCAAGCATTATGAAACCGGAAGACTCAGCCCAGGTTACAATCACCCCAACCTATGTAGTTACTAGTGACCACAAGCTTGGGGCTGCGCGGGCGTGCTTCTAGGCCGTAGCTTTCTCACCTGCCTACCAGCGTTGTCTAGTCGCACGACCCTCCCCCCTTCTAACCCCATCCTCGCATTAATTGCCCTCGCCCTCTGAGGCACTATTCTCCCCACTTTCATCCTTGCTGACACCCTAGGCCCTGGCACATTCCCTTTCTTCACTGCCCCATCCTTAAATTTACAAGATTAACGTGGATGCCCTCTAGAAAGTCAAACCACAAAAAAGCCTTCTCATTAGCTAATGAATTTCCACCATTTACTCAAGGAGCAGTGTTTTAAATTTAGAAGATTATAACTTTGAATTCCAGCATCAATATTTTAAACAAAAAAATAAAAATTAAAAAATATACACATGAAGCTCTCAAAACAGCCTACTTTCATTAAAAGTTAAAAAAAATACGAATATAAATTGAAGTCATAGATACATGCCCAAATTCTTTAAAAAAACCCTAATGTCGCAGGTTGTCTTTTATGGGTTTTAGAAGATCTCTGCAAACATTTTTTGACTAGATTTGCGCTGCGATCTTGAACAATATAACCCTTTATAGTTGAATGACAAAAACAATTTGAAGCATTTTGACCTTCTCTAGGGTAACTTCTGCATAGGATTTTACTTGTTGTCACATGAAAGCCATTGATGCCTTTTCCACAGAAACAAACAGCAAATTAAACTTTGGCCTATAAAAGTATTCCCCCGATATCCATGAATTGTAGCATTCCATTCCCACACTAGTGGAAGGGGTGTTTACCCTGACAGGAACTCTGACGAGCTTTGTGACCATGTTGCATTGAGCTAACCACGTTGGAGTTCTCGTCGCCTCAAAATACTCTCCGTCAGATCGGACACTCTTTCCAGGGAGGAGGCTATCGCGAGAGTAGGCGGACTCTGGGAGAGTTTATGGCCGCGGGGCCCTACTGGGTGTAACTGCGTTTGGTAAATTTGGAGTATACCCTGCCTCGGATATCCTTCGGTGTGTATACCCGGCGAAGGTGATCCACCCGGTGACGTATTGGTATCCGTAGGGGGTGGTTGTTATACCTTGCGAGGGTTTGATATCGGGTAAGGGTGACCGTTTTAGACGTTCGGATCCAAGAACGGGGATCTATATCCGCCACAGTGTACTCTGCTCATTGATGTCCTGCCTTGAAGTATATGACCGCGAAGACTATTGACACCCGCAGTGGATGCCATTTTTGGACCCATACCGGGTACATGATAATCGGACCTGATTTCGAACGCATTAATTAATGTCCGTTGGAAATGATATACCCGGAGTGGGTGTTACTGATAACCGGACAGAATCTTACTTGTCAAATTAGGGGTATTCCAATTCACTTTCTGACCACGGAGTGCGTCGGGATTTAGGGATTTCGTGTTCTCTGGGTTTCGGCATTGACGAAGGGACATTGCAAAAACAGAGCCAAGTGTACGAGCCGAGACAATTGAAGTGCACGGACATCTAAGCTAATCTAAGTCTACGAATATGATGAACGCATGAACTGTAAAACGTTTTATTCATAGCCACATTGGAATTTCATAGTCACAGCAAACACGAAGCCCCGCTTCGAAATCAATCCTGCAGTCACATTCACTACTGCGAGTGTAATACTGTGCTCGGTCCAAGCGTAGCACCTCATGAAGCATATCTAAACGCACATGCTGAACGAAATTCAGAATGATTTCTTGTGAATATACTTACAGTCCCTCTTTATTAATACATTTGATCCCGTGCTCTTCATAATCGCTTCTTCCAAGAACTGAAATGGTTGACGGCTCTCAAGGTGCAGAAGTGGGACGTGCGGTACTAGGACCCTGTGAATTTGGACCATCTGTTTGCCTTGTTGGCACAGAGTACCCAGCTTCTGCGATTTCGTCCTCCATGATCCTCCAGTCTGTCCTTCTACTACTGCGTCGTTGCCCATGTCGGGGTGACATATATAACATGGTTTATTCACTACTATGGCATCCAATCCTGTTCTTGGTGGAAACTTCAGCGCCCTAGACGGTGACGGTGCCACATGTAGCGATTCCATGGACACAGTCGTGCTCCTCTCCCTACTGGCCAGGGTCTCGAACGTGACATTCTTGCAGTGCGGGTCAAGTAGCACTGGTGGAGGGCCACGAGCGATTGCATTGTTCATGTGCTCAACACCCGAGTCTGATGTGGGCACGACAGTGGAAGATTCTTCAGCGGCACTGAGTGGGACGCCTACGCTGTCGTTTATAGAGCCGTTGGCAATGAACTGGTCTGATAGCTCAGCCGATATGGCCACCAAGTCGGCCCTGCCATGGTGGCTTGGACGGAATGAGTTCCTCGTATTCGGGGTGAGCAGAACAGTGTCAGGTGACATCCAAGACGGCTGTGGCAACGCTGCAGCTCCAAAAATTGGATCTTCTGATATGGGAATGGACTCGTTTCCTATGGGAAGGGTGGCTACGACGACGTTTGCCAAAGGCGGCGTTTCCTCTACGCTTATGTCTTTCATGCCTGTAGGTGTGTCACACGTAGTGCAATTGACTAGCTGGAGAAGAATGTTCTTGAAATCGCGTTGAACATCGAGTACTTCTGCAACCATTGCAAAGTTTTGACTGAGTTGCGATGCGAGGTCTCCAACGCGGGATTCTAGTTTTGAAATCCGAATGATGTCATCAGTGACAGAGCGATTAGCATCCACCGTGGAAGGAGGTCTGCTTGGAGTTCCTCTGTGATACTCTGGTGTACTGGTTAGCTGCAGTCATAGAGAAATAATTCAGTCATAGAGAAATAGTTCAGAGTACCCAAACATTTATGTAATAAAACCAGCACACCATCACAAGATAAATGTATTATCGATGTGTGTCCCACGTAATAGAAAATGGGCAAATCGAAATAGATGGAAATAGATGAGCCATGGAGATATATACCTTCAGCGTGTTTGCAAGTTACAGTCAGTTACTAGAAATGGAGAACATCTACTGTACAGGCATGTGACCATAACATTTCTTTCAAGGTAGTTTTCGGATAGTGAGGAAACTGAATGCGAATTTTGTATGTTAAGGACCCCAAGGATAAAGTGACAGATCAGTAACCTGGAGGCATATCCTTTGAGTGGGCGAAAACTGATCAAATGAGCAAAAACCGTGATTGAACATACATATCATGACGCAATTCTAGAATAAACATGCACAGACATTGCGGGGAACCCCTCCAAATATATACAAGCATGACACAGTAATTTGGTGCATAAGCGGCTTCTAACAGGATGCACCATCCGAGCTTATGACGTGGTATCATTAACTACGCACATTACATGGGGCGACTTCAATCAAAGTGACCGTGGATGAACAGCATATCAAAGTTATGGACCGTGACCTTCCCGTCATCACGGTGTACAAACGGAAGTATAATTTGCCCTCTAATTTTACAGTTCAAAAATCAGAAAAATGACAGGACACTTATTTACTTGAGATAGTATTCATCTATGAAATTATAACACAGTGTTCAGTAGACTACATTCGGTCACTAGAATACAGCAGAAGGAAAATGCATTTGGAATTTATAGAAATTCTTACGACATGGGTATCGGTCGGGTTACTTCTGTGTCCATCTCCGAATTCAGGAGCAAAGCCTCGCGTGGAGCCTTGTTGGACACTGCTCAAGGTGGGATGAGCACTGTCTCCCATACCTGTGCTCTTGGACGGTAAGGAGAGCGTGCTTTGATTATTGCCGCCATGTGGGTTCATAAAAGTCTGTTTTTGAGATTGATGAATTGAAAAGTAAGGTAGCCATCACTGACCAGAAATCGTGATGACGGTAACAGTGTAACGAAAGCATTTATTGAAAGCGTGAAATACCTGAAGAGGAGGTGGGCTTGACGACCACGGTCCCTCACTGCAGAGGCTGTTTGATTTTTGAGGTCCTAGCGCTCGAAGTGCAGTCATATTCTCACTCTCATTCTGACCTGCAACACTCAGCCTGTATTTCCGCAATGTGCCAAATGCCTCATCGGGGCACTTGTCATGCTGCGCACCCCCGTTTGCAATAAAAGAATTCTCTCCACTCTAATCTATTGTTTTTCAGAGCCCCTTTAAGATATTTTGAGAGATAAGTAGAGCACAATGGATAATCATAAGTGAATATTTCATCCAAAGCAACATAGATCTTATCTACTGCCTTCCACCACGCAGCTTTCTTTCCCTTGTAACTCCTAATGGTTTGGTCCATGCTCTGTCGTGCTATAAGCCAAACCTGTCTATGCCAAGAATTACGTAAACCAATGGGCTTACTTGTTGTAGTAGTGGGAACATGTATTACCGGAGACCTACGCTCTGCATGTGCGTGGGCCATTTCAGTGAAGTATGGTTTCGAGAAATCACGCTGCACCCTGCGTCGTTTTGCGAGCTCTTCTAGTGGCAGACGCCGTTCTTCCTGCGTTCCTATGGCACGAGTTTCCATATGTGCAGTACGGATGTTGCCATCGCCAAGTAAAGACGACAATTGTCTGCGTGAAGAAGGTTGGCCACGCCCTGCTGGTCTGATGGAACTGCTTGAACGGATCTCCCGTTGATCGACCCTGTGCAATTGTTCAAGCACTTCCATCGTTGCGCAATCCCCAACGTAAGGACATGACGATGAAGGCACCGCCTGGTTGGAGACGTTCCCGTGATTTGTCTCTCTCCTCGTGGGAGGGTAATTGTCAAGCTCCAGACCTTCCGAGAATTCATCTTCATACTCAGTCCCATCAGAAACAGGGGTGCCGCGCTAGACATATATGTCTCACCCTTAATCAATCAGCTGCCGTGACGATTAGGGCTATGGAATGACAAAGACACACATGTTCTTCATGGTTCATGGTGGTTTCTATGACATCCCATGGGAGAGAAATGTATAATAATTACAGTCTCAAGAACTAACACTAAGGAACTCAACCATGCAATCCGTCCTCCTCTACTGATAGGAAAACATCTAGAACCTGCTGAAAAACACGACATCGATATGGAATTTAGAGCAACGTACCTGAGGTGCAGGCTAGGAGTGGTTGAAGCCGGGGCCTATGTCAAAATCCTCCAGGGAACGAGCCGGAAACGGACGATGGCCATGCGAGTACTGAGAATTCATACTACTGTACTGTTCAAGTGGAACTCGGATGGGAGAATGGTGTAACTGCACGATTAGAGAAGAGTTTGAGCCTGCAAAGTCAATAAGTGAATTAGAGGAGTCACTGGAAGTGCTAAATGTCGGAGAGAAATCATCAGATCCGGTCCCGCACTGTCTTGCAAATTCCATCACGGTGGAGATTTTTGGGTTCGGATATAGGTGCTCTAATCACCTACGTAGGGAGTACCAGCTCAATGAAACAAAAATCACAGTGAATGAATGCGGGGTTAGGGTATGGGATCAAAGGGTGGCCTTCAATGTGCCGCAGTATGAGCAAAGTCGAAAACCCAGCAAATATCGGGTGAGTTACAAAATCACGGTCGTGCACGCCGCATCCTCTGTTTCCTCCATAATCCAAAGTAGCCAAGGGCAACTGCATTGTCAGCATGTGGTGCATGGACTCTATCCTCAGTTGTGTTCCACCTTCGTATAACTATTTGTTTACTCCGCAATTACAGTCCCCATAATTGAGCAGCCGCCATCTCCTGAAGTACTTGGTGAAGTCCACTGCATTGTGGACACGGACTTGGAGTTTACTGACGGCCAGGATTCATATCTTCGAAGGCGGTCGTCCAGTGTTCTTTGTTAGGTGTGACGAACAGAATAACTTTCATAGGCATTCACATTGTAGGACAGGGTGGTGCATGGTTACAGTGCTTTATGTTCAATAGTAAGCATGGACGACAATCATTGGTCAGAGTCTGGAGCATTCACATTGTAATCATGTCACAATCCACTGTGGAAGATAATTAGGCATTTCGACCCCGTACTACTACATGCACGATATTCCTCTACCCGATTGGTAAAGAGTGGACCACTATATTTACATATTCATTTGTAAGCGCTGGGAATTAGGGAGAAATGTGCGGTACGTTTAATGTAAAAATTACCGCGATGCTTAATAATGACTCTACTATTCGAGTTTTCGAGAAGTAAATGAAATTTGATTACATGGCGAATAGGGCCGTAGTTGTCTATTGTGATTGTAGAGGTTAATTTTAAGACAGTCAAATACAATCTCTTACTAATGTGAAACTTTCATATATACTTAACGGAAGCAATGTCTTCCAGTATTCAATGTTCAAAATAGAAAAAAAAACCCTTTCATTTTAAGGTACCGTTACTTAGGCATGGAGCTAATTAACTATTACTCTTCAAATTTAATGTATACGTTGTCATGTATCTATTTATTTCTAAGCTAAAGCGTAAATACATGTTTTCAAATTCGACTCTTGGGATTTTTAATGAAAGGACATCATGAAATGTTTTCAAAATAAAATGGATAACATAATTTGGGGTAAGGAACCTGATACATGGATTGAATTCATCATCTTCAGTTATATTATGTCTTTGAAATATGTGAATGGAGAATTGAAACTTGTTATTTATATTATTCACTAATATAAATATGGTCCTTAATGACTCGTCCAAAATGATTGACAAGCGAGAGAATGACTCAAATTTAGACACTTCGGACCATTAAATTCATTATCGACGAGTCATTAACCCCTAAGTGCCCAAGCATGTTTTGGGTCTCGAAACCTCCAAAACAGTGATTTTTGACCACCTTGTAGAAACGACAATTTGAACCAAACAAAATTTCCTTATTTAGACATCCAGCCGTAAGATCTTGTATTAAACCTTCTTTAGAAGTACTGATAAAATTTTCAGCCGTTGGATGTTTACCATCTTAGAGATTATAATATTCAAAGTTGCAGCAAAACTTTTTTTGGGCATTGGTTGAATGACATAGTCAAAATGGTGCAAAGGGGGAGTTGAAGATTGTTACCCCAAACATTTTGCTCATATTTTTTCCCATGTAGGTAATTGAGTTGAGTACCTCCATGGAAAATTTGAAAGACTCATTCCTTTTTTTGCCTCTCATAAAAATTATTTTCTAGAAGCAGGTCTAAAAACGTTGATATAGTAAAACATGCATGACGTCACGTATATTTGATTTTAGAAAAATCTGAACGGTGGTTAGGTGCCTTTATAAGTTTTTTATTTTTGAAGAAAATTATTTTTGAAAAATTTCAAAATCTCAAATTTTGACGAATTTTGAAAGAATTAATTCAAAAATTACTGAAAATATTGAAGCTTGTCTTTGTAACTTTTAGAGGCTGCCCTTGTAAAATTGGTATATTTTTTGACTTGGGTCTCTTTGGGATTTGAGTGGTGGTTTGGTTATGAACATATTTCAAGAATTTTTTTTCAAAAAAAGCCTAATTTTAAGCTGCCCGTTTTGGACTTGAAACCTAAAATTTCTAGATGAAGGTCTTAAAATTGGAATTTGGCTTTGCAAATTTTACCACATACACTTTGCAGTACAAGGAGCATCCAGTAAAAATATTAAGCAAAAATATCAATTTTAACCCCTTTATCTAGACTGACCGAAACAGCAAAAAGCCGTTTTGGCTTTCCTGGGCACTTAGGGGTTAAGGACCATATTTATATTAGTGCTCATGCTAATCATCTGTAGGATTTGTAGTTTAAATATTTAAACGAGAATATTATTATACTGTGTCCCGGTGCTCGGACACTTCATACCCTTCTGTCTAAATATTATATCAGAGGCCTATTCATTCTGAACTACAGATATGGTAAAGATTAAAATTAATGATTTAAATTACCAAAACATGAAAACACCAAAAATTACATTGAGGAAGATTCTCAGTATTTCAACTGTTTTGGAACTTCCAACCGGTAAATCTTGAACCTTATTAGCTGAAATAATAACATGTCAATTTACACACCTTTGGATCTTTACCAAGTGTAAGATTATAAAGTGAAAAGTGTGTGTTTTTTTAATTGTGGGTATATGCGCAAGATGCATAATCTATTCGGTGCCAATGGAGACTTTATGATTTTTAAACTAAGCTTTTCTTTTTTTGATTTTTCCACGAAGGTAACTTTGTTTGTCGCTGCTATACAAAATTCCCAACTTCTCATTACGCATTTCTTACGTTCTAGCAATTTATTTTTTATTAGAAGGTACATAAATCAGATTATGGTATGAAATAATTAACGTAAAAATGTAATTGCCTTCTCAGAAGACTAAGCGTTTTTAAAATACGTTCATGAGTTTCTGACAGTTTTCATAATTGAACATTCAGGATTTTATAAAACTCAAATTTAAAGAACTTTAGAAATGTAGGATAATAAATTATCCAAATTAGGGAACAACAGATTTCCAAGTTCTTAAGGTTGTCCTTGTAGAAATAGTAAGTCCGTGAACAAAGGCCGCTTCGGATTTTAAGTGCTGAATTGGTTATATATACATTTACAAAACTGAAATTCGATTAAGAAGTTATAAAAGATAAAGATTGCTTTGAAATTTTAGTCGAACTCACCTTCCACTATATGTAGCATTGAAGAAAAGAAAATAATGTTTTCTTATGCTAATTACTATCGTAATAGACAAAACATACAAATTCATGAAATATAGAAACTCCATAGTATCAAATAATATTCATTCAAAAGTAGTATTTCTGAGACATGGGCTATCAATATATAGAAATTCCCTTGATGCATATACTATATTTATGAAAATACTATTTGGAAAGATAACCAGAAAATCAAATTCGGCAAAGAAACGTGAAATCGAAGTAGAAACAATATAAATTTAATATTCTTTTAATCTGAAATTAATTAATTAAGCATAAATAAGATGATATTTTTTAATACAAGAAATTGGTTCTGAATAATAAGGCAAATTAAATACCTATGCTTTGTGCTATACATAATAAATCGTAATATAAACTAGAAATTCTTATGCATCGAGTGAATACACGGTATAGAAAGAAATGCATTATTATTTTTGATAATAATAATAAAAATGTAATGCGTGATTTTATAATAACTAAGAAGAGAACCACTACGTTGAATGTAAGCGTTTTATTTTTTAAATAATTATTTCTTTAAGTACATGGTAAATTTCTACATAGAAACCGCAAAAAAACAAAGTACTCATCAAATCATGCTCCACGTTATTATTTCCAGTTACTCGGTATCTACTAGTTATTAAAAATTAATTTGTGCATTTATATTTTTAATAACTAATTTATATTTTATTTTTATTCTCCTCATCGTATCTAGTAATTTATCTTTTCATCCAATAATTTGCCTAAAAAAAATTAAAACATTAAAAGTAATTCATTAGGCTAGCCTAAAAAATCATGTCTTGCAATGTGTTTTCATTGTACTTCATATATCGCAAATTCGGCCGATGCAAACTAAACATTCACATTAAAGTTAATGATATCATCAGAGAACATCTTGAAAATAATTTGAAAACTAATGCATATGGCTGGTACTCTTACATTTTGAACATGTTAATAAACTGTATCTTCTCGATATTACATAATTGCAGTTAAAATACTACATTTTATTCTTAAACAATTCAAGTTATACAATGAGTTGCACCTGCATTTGTAGTGCTGCTCCCTAGTAATGCTGAAGAGAACAATGTTCTTCTTCAGACCGTTCTATCCTCAAAAGCATGGCCTGGGAGAGTCGAAATGTAATCCATGATATTTTCCATGGTTTTTTTACAATTTCAGGTGATGGAATGGAATATATGTTTTTTTTTAGAAATCCTCAACTACATATACTTTTACTAACAACTCTTTCCAGTTTCTAGAGTCATCGTTCTCCATCATCAGCAGACATGATGAAACGCAAAAATTTAATTATTTAGTGTTAAATATATCCTCAATCACATATACTTTTCTAATCTCCAAAATTAATTTCATAGTTCTAATATTAGTGTAAAATTTATGAACTCAATTAAGATTCCTATTTGAAACGATACTCCAGTATTAATGTTTTATTTGCAATATACACTACCTAGTATTGTATGAACGCAGAACGATTGCAATTTCACACTTTTGTAAAAAGAATTTATTAAATTCCATGTTCCTTTGTTTTATAAGGTGCTGTAGAATTGCACATTCTACATAAAAGTCTTACTAGTCGACGTATTAGAGAGGGAGTTGGTAGAATTTTTGCCAATTAAGCCTAATTTGGCGTGTATAGAGATTATTTAATTTTAAATCATAGAGCGTTTGTGTTCGTGGATGTAATTAACTTACATGATATAACTTACATGATAAAGTTGAGGTCTGGGATACAAGAAATTCGTGGAAAGTATCGTTGCCTCACATTTTGCATTTGTAAACGTGAGACACGTGTTACCAATAGATTTAATAGGTTTAAAGAAGGCAACACGAAGTATTATGAATGTAGTATCGTTCACGGTTGTATTGCATAAGATAATGAAGCTTTCACAAACATTAAAAGGGTGGTGTTGAAGTGCCTAGACGTAGAAGAGGTGGATAATCAACTTTTCCATTCAGTTACTCATCCCGATCACATTGTTCATGTGGCATAAATGCTCAATACCTCTATGGTGAAGAAATTCGCAATCTCTCCATGTCGCAATAAAATGCCGTATTTTCGCATGGTATTACTCATGAAATACTTCGCGAACCTCGTTCTTTTCATCTGCACTTGTGATATGGTATTGCATATCTCATTAGAAGATAAAATCATATGCTTCTGCCGATATAGTTGTGGGGTAGGGATTGCAAATTATCAAATGAGGTTGTACAATTATAGTGCCAGAAATTGCAAATTCTGCTTTGATATGGTTTGGTGGTTTTGTAGTTTAGTGTGTGTAGAAAATTAATGCATTCAAGTGTAACCATTAACGTGGAGCTTTATAAATACTTTCATCTTATGAAAGGTACATTTAATAGGCGATTTAATTAGTTATG
Source organism: Ceratodon purpureus (assembly GCA_014871385.1). NCBI lineage: Eukaryota > Viridiplantae > Streptophyta > Bryopsida > Pseudoditrichales > Ditrichaceae > Ceratodon > Ceratodon purpureus. Next base: position 63,001,586 of record CM026426.1, on the reverse strand, counting down.
GAAAGTAATTTATGTTCTGATGCGAGAATCATGAGGATATATATAATCAGATGCATACTTGTTGTGTTATAAATGATTTGATAGTTGTAAACTGCCTAAAACATCACATTGGAACATATCCATATACAGAATAACCTGAGATCAATTGCTATCGACAAGCTCAAGAATCTTCAGCGTATATGTTAACGGCCATCTCTTTTCACGTGATACTACACAATTCGATTAAAAGAAGGATTAATAATTATTAAAGAAGTATTGTGTAGGGCAAACACTATTAAAATGCATGGCTTTCGATTTTTGTAGATGTTTAAAAGTACGTGTGGTATTTTTTTTTAATTTCAACAATCAATGATAATCCAAAAAAAACATTACAAATGGTATACGACAATAATTTATGCCCTATAAATGTAGATCTACTAATTTGTAAAACCACGTCTTTTATATCCTGTAATATATGTATTATGGTTTACATGGAACTTGAAATTTTTGGTTTTAATTATATAAATTTAATTGAGTTGCATTAAAAAAACAGAAGTCACTATTTAGATTAATATGACATTGAGTAATGCATGCGCTTCGGGCCTCATTAAATTTTGATGGAGGCAATAAATATTTTTGCAACATTATTCAAAGCATAATGAATCACAAGAACAAATCTTCTGGTACCATAAGACTGAGGTATATATGAAAACATTATTCTTCATTTTTAAGTTCAATAGCAAAAAAATTAATTACCTCGAAATAGATTTTATTTATTGTGAAGTAATTCTTTAGAAATGTCGATTGAACATTTAAATTATTAATCAATGATTAATGAGAGTTTAAAATCAAAAAACAATGTATATTATAGATTGTACACTTTGATTACTTGTATTTAATCAATTTTTGCTGGAATTTAGATCTGCAATGCAACGTACAAATTAACCACACATCTATTATACAAATGAGCATGGATGTCTCACTCGACGGTTCCACGCCGGAATCCGTCGAGGAGACAACTCACACCTTTAGCATGTGCCTTGGGGACCGCTACGGCATTCGTGGCGGCATTAAGTTCACTAGGGTATATACACCATGCAGTATATGTTCATGGGATTCAACAAAGACAGCCATGTAAAATAAACCAGTATTGTCGACGTGAATTCAAAATCCATCACAGGGGAATGGATATAATATACTTCATATTTAATTTTAAATTTTTTTTAATAAAATTATTTGGAGTTTCTAAAAGTCCTTAATATTAATCTAATGACAACGTGCTCAACGGCACGGGTCCCACTAGTAGCATTCATATATATGAAGCACTTAACATTATTTAATTTTATATTAGAATACTTTAAAGTAAAATAGTCATTATTAAATATTTGAATGTTTAAATTTTTTAGGAAACCACAATTAAATTTTTTTCCTTTATTTAATTTATATCGACTATTCAAGAGAATTTGATAGATTCAATTTACACAGTGCGTTTATCTTGTAGTTAAACCATTGATAAGTTCTGCAGTACAGTAAACATTTGGAACACATCAATTTCGAACATAAATAAATAATAGACAAGTGATGAGTATGTGTCACTGTATTTGAGTCAACGAAAGTGAGGAATGAATTGTAGATTATCCAACAAGTTTCTTTCTGTAACAATTTTCAATAACTCCACTATAGTATCAAAAATTACTTAAAACGGACAGCTAAAACGCAATTCTGACTATCGGGATGATCTTTTTTACATTTGAGGTACACTAATGAAATGTAGCTTTGCAAATCTGCTTTCCAGTCCAACTCGAAATTTTGAAAAATACCTAAAATTGAGTGATTTATAGCTGGTATAAGATGAAGGGGTATAACCGTGGCTATTTCTTGATTTCCCGTGGTTTTAGGTTTTTCATCATATTTTTGGATTAAAAGATAATTTTTGAGCACGGTAACCAGTATAAAGTTTTTGGTTGTCATATACATCTATGGTAAACATTTCATATTTTTTTAATATAATCCATATTTTATATGAATTTTTATTTGTTTGTTTTGATTTGAAAATTTATAATAATTACCTAATGAAACCATTAATTTTGAGAATTTTTTTGCTTGTAGATTACATGTGTATCTATCTCAAAAAAAATAAAAATGCATATTTTACATTATTTATAGTGGAAAAATAGAGTATCCAAAGTCAAAGTCTATTTTCGTAGTCATAGGCTCAGGCATTTGGGGGTTAATTTGAATAACCAAATATGTGTGTCACAATTGCATAATCTTCTGATTGAAGTAAAAATTTATACGAAATACATATTAGACAATGTCCATTTATATTTTTATATAAAAGGCCAATCCCAAATTCCAAACAATTCAGATTCGAATGTTCCAACACTAAGTTCTGGGTAGTATGGTAATATTTCATCTTTATTGACGTCGTTCATTTAATTAATGATGCATTTATTTCCAGAGTAATATATTCATTACTTCCTTTCTTGACAGTATGAAATGTTTTGTTACAAAAACACTAGATTAATTTCCCAGTTCATTCTAATATTCATAAATGAGTACTTCATCGGCTTCACTGATGAGTATTCTATTGGGTCACCGTACAATTACATATATTGTTATAATATTTTGATGGATACTCTAACAAATCACGGTCGCATATAAATTAAGTCTTTCATTTTGGTCATATTCACTCTATAATACATTATATTAGATAAAATACCATTTGCTGAACATTAAAATACTATAGAGAGTTTTCCATTTTCATGTGAAAACGGTCATTTGTTTACGGTGCCATCGCTTACAGATAATACTGCTACGGTTATTACATTATAAGGTACTAACCGGGTAATGCTTCTGCACTCACCACGTGGACAGCGGGCCAGAGTGTGAAAGCGGCAACGATATCCTTTCATCCTCCGCGGTACTGAGCGTTAACGAAATTACTGTAGCACACACTACTGTCTCGGTGTACAAGCTCTTCCACAACAATGAATTCAGTGTGCACTTCACGATGATATGGATATTCTCGTTCCCTTCAAACAAATTTGAATCCGGAATAACTATTTTATATTAGACCATCTTCAATGCGTTCATTCTGTTTTAAGGCAACTGTCAGAGACATCGCCACCTTCTGAGATTATGGCCTTGTCCACTGCCGGCAGACTATGCGATTGTGATTCACTAAATATGCTGACTCGTTGAAGTGACATTTCTGTATCCCCTGGTACAGGCAACAGACTGCTGCTAGTGCATGACTTACAATGGTGGAAGAATGGTAGCCCCATGAACTAAAATCTGTGTCTCTGAGAGCTGGATTCGTAAAGTCTAAGGCGATCATTCGTGTCCAAGTTCACACAATCATGATGGAGGTCCAGGATGGCTATGGTGGTCCTGTTTATGAAAACGGCGAGGCAGCTTTCGAGAACTATCATGCAGCAACGTCATATGTCACAATCACCTCGACACCTTCACTCAGGTTTTTTACAGTTGAAGAGATGGACGCAATCAATCCATGGTGGGATATGCCACCTCTAGAAGAAGGCGTTCAGAAGTTGAATTTGTGGTGGGATATGCCACCCCTAGAACATGACGTACAGCACAGGTCCGATGTATTTGGCTTAATGAATTCAGATGAGGCGAAGTTTGCCGAAGCGAATGCGTCAGTTCTCACGTCAATGCTGCTCCTCACTGTCAGGGAAGCGCAAGGGATACCGTGGGCAGATTGCGAGACACTGTGGGATGAACTTTACGCCATGCTTGTCAACAAGTTCATGCCTTGAAGAAATATAAGTAGACATTGGCCCAGTCTGTCGTGACATTATGGATGGACCGACATCCATAAGTCGTCATATTATGTCCTATGCATATTTTTTGGCTAGAAGAGCAAGCGCTCTGTGTGTAGATCCTATGTACCTCTTGAGAGAAGAAGTTGCCATGCTGTATGAGCACAACCTACTGTTCCCGGTTTTACGGATTGAATAAAATGTTAAAAAGCATTTTTGAATTCCCGCATATTTGTAGTCTCAATTTGTATTCAAGGTGTCGTTACTCCGGGGCAATGATTGCACAACAGTGGCCAGGAAGGGGCTACCGTCTAGACATGTTGTTTAATCTCTATCTGCAACCGTGCTGGGCGATGGCGTAGTAGCGGGCACCTTTAGGGTATGGAGAGAGAGATACGTAGTTTATCAGTCCTAATCGTCCAATTTGCGACATTTCTGTACGGCATGGCGAGCAGCAGGGGAGGAGAACTGGTCATTTTTGATGGTAGTCGGAGTTGCAAGTCCCACATGTTTCCGCTGTGGCGCTTCTGCGGGTGTGCTTCCTTATCCATTGCTGTAGGGTCTGATTCCCGACTGAGTGTGGCGTATATCAGGGTGGGTTGTTTCCATATCAGGCGCAATTAGAAGGGTAGTAAAGGTTGTTCAGTATTTCCGAGTGATTAGTGATGGAAGGCCGTCTTCCGCTAGAGAGTGACAGTAGGATAAAGAACCGAGATCGGAAATTGGAGTCAAGGGAAAGGGAGGTGGCGGAGCGCCGTGGAAAAATGCACAGGACATGTCCGTGCAACATTTGCCTCGGCGAAAACCACTCGCAAAGAACTCATGCTACAATTCGGTACAACCTATCGACGTATGGCCGCCACCCTTACTACAGGGGGAGCACACGAGTATGTTTCAAACTCTCTCCTCTTACTCACCGTATTCAGTTTAATGTCCATGCTGTTGTGGGCTGCCCCTTCATTCAAGGAATTTGAGTTCATTTTCAGATTGCAACGGGGAGTAAAAGAGAGCCCTTGTTTTAGGTCGAAGGAGGACGTGAGATTAAATGAATATTGCATTGTCGCGTTCTCAGAAATTTTATTCCAGTCACCATTAGGTGCAAAACGGGGTCTGGAAAAGGCCGTGTAAGCGGCACGTGAGAGAAAAAATGGCCGCTGTCCACGTACTTTTTGACATGGCACCGACTGTGCCACCGTGGTGCCAGCAACCGCCACGAGGGCTCGAACCAATGACCTCCCCGCTAGGCGTGTGGAAGGCACAAGCTATAGTGACTCGTGGACAGCATCTGCTCACTTGGGACCAAACCCCGAGCCAATGCATTCATGTCTCAACTATTATTTCGAGGACCTTTCTTCATAGTACGCCACGCAGTTCTGTGCGGGCAGCAATTCTAGCAATTGCTGCCAGCGGCAGGGGCGCTGCCCGCAAGGGGTTCACCTACTTTAGGCAGGCTTACACGGCCTTTTCCAGACCCCGTTTTGCACCTAATGCTCCGGTTATCATTTGTAGGGATTGCCGTGAGATGACTCTGACGATGAGTGGGACAAAGCAATCACCGAGGGTTTTGGAACTCGGAGAGGTGGATTTCTAGAGCAGTTTCAAGCACCGGTCGATGATAACCTCGACATGCATGGAATGGTTCAACAGGACTTTCACATGCATGACGCTTTGGGGGGGAACATAGGTGCTACAGCGGCGGCAGATGAAGATGATTCCTCAGAATCAGATGGGGACGACTTGGGAAATGCACAAGTTCACGTGGAAGAGGTTGGGCAGCACGCAGCGGCCATGGAGGATGACTACCGTGACGACATTAACAGGGATAGAACCGACGCAAACGCTGAGTACGCTACACAATCCCCTGAACTTGAAGTAGCAGATGCGGAGCTGGACGACAACGTGACCATCATGGAGGCCGCATTCAACACAGAGGAGGAGTAGTTAGAGGAATGCGCATGCACTCCTATCTACGCTGGCGCGAAGCTCACTTAGCTGAGCAGCACTCTCCTACTTTTGAATTGTTTGAGGACGCATGGTGCCTCAAATGCTTTGGTCAACGAGATTTTCGAGGTGCTATCCAACAGTGTACTGCCTACTGTGAACTCCCTCTTGAAGTCCGAGTACCAGGCGTCGAAAACCCTTAAGCAGCTTGGTCTCGCCTATGATACAATTCACGCATGCCTTGGACCGAAAACATGCATGCCCTTCAGGGGGCCCGAGAATTCCATGTTAGATAAGTGTGCCATATGTGGCGCCAATAGATACCGTACAGTAGGAAAGAGCAAAGTTCCCTTGAAGGTCCTGCGGCACTTCCCTCTGATTCTAAGACTTGAACGCATGTACAGTACTCCTGTCATTAGGAGAAAAATGAGCTCAAAGTAAGGCCGTGTAAGCCTGCCCTTTCTAGGTGAACTCCCTACTTTGGGCACCTCTGCCGCTGGCAGCGGATGCCAGAGTTGCTGCCCGCACAGAACTGCGTGGCGCACTCACAACAAAGGTCTTCGGAATATTAGGTGAGACATGAATGCCTCGGCTCGGGCTTTGGTCCCAAGTGGGCAGGTTGTGTCAGCCCGACACTGTAGATGTGCCCTCCACACGCCTCGCTCGGAGGTCATTGGTTCGAGCCCCCGTGGCGGTTGCTGGCACCACGGTGGCACCTCACATGCCACGTCGAAAAGTACGTGGGCAGCGCCTGTTTTTTTCTCTCACGTGCCGCTTACACGGCCTTTTTGTGACCTGATTTTTCTCCTAATGTCAGGCTTCCTTTATGGCGGCACATGCAAACCTTGCTAGCACAGATGACGGAATGAAAGGTGCGTACGATTCACATCAGTGGAAATTCATCAACTAGAGATGGTGGGAGGAATTCGAGAGAGAAGACAGAAATCTGCGTTTAGGTCTTCCTACTGACGGGGTAAATCCTTTTTCCGTCAAACGATCAACGCATAGTACTTGGCCCGTACTTCTGATGAACTACAATTTGCCCCTGTGGATGACAACGAAAAAGCATTTCATAATGCTCAGTCTCATAATTCCAATGAAGCGTTTTGTGACGGGAGACAATTTCAATGTGTACATGCAGCCTCTACTTGAGGAACTACAGCTGTTGTGGTCACGCGGTGTCCATGTCCACAATGCAGCCACGTACCAGGGCTCTCCATCTTTCTACCTGAAAGCCATTTTAATGTGGACATCCCATGACTTCTTGGCCTATGGTGTTGTGGCTGGCTGTGTGACAAAGGGATATAAGGGATGCCCTACATGTGGCAAAAACACTGTCTCACGTCGATCAGGTGCTTTAAAGAAGTCTGTGTATGATAACTAGTACAGGAGGTGGTTGCCGACTTGACATCCATGGCGGGCAAATCGAGAATTTTTCAACGGAGAAGAGGAGCATAGGCCGCCTCTTGAACCAGTCATTGTTGTCGAATCCGTCAGATGGGGAGAGCTCCGTGAGGCTTTTGTACAGCGAGGTGGCACACCAAAGAATGAGGACCCTGCTCGTGAGTTCGGAATGAAGCGGGTCTCCTACCTCTTCAAACTGCCTTATTGAGAGGTATGTTACCGCCTCCCTTGTCTCTACAGATCCCTGTTTTTGCCAAAGAACTAATTGCACAATTTTTATTTATTTTTTCCATATCATTCTGTCTGCACAGTCCAAACCTTCCTTTGAATTCTGTCCCCGGTATTTTTGTGATATCCCTGGGTAGAATTAGTCACGGCTTCTTTAAATCACCGCGATCACACCGTGCTTCCTGCGTGTATCGATGTACGTGGTAGAGGAAGCTCGTGCACAGGTTTGGTTGCATCAGGCTTCACCGTACGAGGCCTAGAGATTTCTAAATGTAACAGCACAAAATACAGACAATGCCGTTAATTTTGTGGCACTGTGCTCTTCGGTACCGTACCCAAGAAAAGTATGCCCCGGTGCCAATTTTATTAGTTTTCCATAACCATCCCTCAGCTTAGCAGCTGATCATGGCAACGGCTGTCGACATGCATGTATTTGTGTTAACATTATCCAATGTAACTTACACTTGTTTGCTGAGCAACGGCCACAACAATTAACCTGTCGAAACTAAATATACTTATGAGGTCAATTAGAACGATTAGCAAACCACTGTGGTTTCAAGTGCCATATCATGCTCTTATATTTGTCCATGTTGTGTTCTTCTTTCCAGTTTCTGGATATGGTTATCGAACTATAGTTAGAACTCGGCTTTCCAGAGTGACCTACGTTTGTCTGCTAGCGGAGTTGTTACAGAAGTAGTCGTTGCCAATGCGACCCCTGAGACAGGCGACAGTGCTTACTGTTGGTAAGGGGGGACAGAGCAGCGAGTACCGTTTACTTATTTTCAAACATTTTATTTTTAGGAAATATACTTGCGATACAGGGATTTAGCAGGGGCGGTCACTGTACATATGATTGGAACAAAGGGGTCTGTTCTATTATTCCTCATCCGTTCTGAAAACTGATGTTCTGATCGTTACATTGCATATCCTCCGGTACTCGGTATGCTAGAAACAGATTTTTCAACCAAGTGAAGCTACTATTTCGTCCTATACGTTTCCAAGCAATTTCAGTGCTAACCTATTTAGGTTGTCATAGTCCCCGATGGGGTCTTTCACCGTTTTTGTTACCTGTTACAGTTTGTGAACAACATTGTCAGTACTTGTTGAACTATGACTATGTGTTGATTAACATGGGAAATGAACCATAAGGAATTATGTGGACCTACATTTTGGAAGACATGACCAATAAATATATTGCATATGAGCAGCCTGTACTATACATATTTCTCTGGTTATCAACAATTGGTACTGGTTAATTTGAACCATTAGTCAATGTTCTGAAGGATCCTTAGTTTTTATTTCAGATTTTTTCATTTTATATCACAGAGGAGGGGAAGTCCGACCTCAAGTTTCAGTGTTGTCCCCTGTATATTCTTGACGTACATGGTGAGGGTTAGTCAAAGCTTCAGTAAATCAGAACCCAATAATTGCTCCATACATGTGTCCATGTTTGTGATAGCAAATGGTGCTGCAGAGGTATCGTTGCGTCAGTCTTCATGGTATGAAGCCTAGAGTTTTCCACTTGTTGTGGCACCAAGTACAGGCAGTGCCGTACCGTTTTTTAATTTATGCTACAGTGAGGACATCTTCTTCAGCACCGGGCTCTCGTAACTTTGTATTTCTTTCCCGTACTTTTCATGAGTCATCCATCAGCTTAGTACTTGATCATGGCAATGGACGTTGACATGGCTTGGTCCCCTTATGTTAGTATTTCTAACGCCGAATATGGTTTCTTAGGTGCAGTCAGAAATTTTGTATTCCATAGTGTCCTATGTTCGACTAGTACTTGTGTTGTTACAAAAGTAATTGTCGCCACTGTGACCCGTTATACTACCAACATTGCTTATTGTTGGTAAACGTGGAATGAGCCGCGGCTGCGATTTACACATTGCTGCACTGGATTATCTTTTGTACAGGACTCTTCCGTTAAAACAGTCCTGTAGGTGCATTCAATGTGCGGATGATTGGAAGTACGCCCTCTATACTATTATGACACGCACCGTTATGGAAAGTCTGGTTCCGGTAGTTACCGTGATTATACATTGGTACCTAATATGCTAGAATCTGTTTTTTATTTCATTTCAAGCAACTACGTTGACCTCTCTGTTTCACTACGAATTTAGCGCTAAACTACTGAGGTCAACGTTGCCGTCGTCTCGGTTGCTCATTGTCATTGTTATGTGGTCGATTTGTGCACAAGAATCGAAGTACTTGGCTGACAATGATTATGTGCTGATTATCGTGCAAAATTAACTCTAAGGCATTATGTGGACCGACAGTCTGGAATACAAGTACATGAATGATGTGGGAAATCAGCATGACGTACACTCTTCAATTCCTATGTTTAACAACACATGCATGCTCAAAATTTGGACTTTGAGTCACAAATGTGGAGTATTCTTAGTTCGACTGAATCAGAAGAAGTCAAATGCAATGACTGTATCCATAGTCCGGGAATTCCAAACATAAGAAGGGACTAGATACTGACTCTTCTCACAGTGTCGAACATCTATTAGTACGGTGTTAGAAACAACGTTTTTATCACGTTTACTATGAGGGTCGGTTGCTGTAGAACGCAAACTGATATATTTCGCTTGTGTTACAGGAGCTTCCCATAAGGAATACGCTCCATGTGATGCACATCGAGCGTAACATCTCTGTCAACATCTTGAAACATCTCTTTGGAGAAAAGGATACCCCAGCTCTGAGACGCGACATGGAAGAGGCGGGTAGAATGCCATAGTTGCACCTGATTCCAACAGAAAACGGTGACTTCGTGAAACCACGGGCTCCATTCGTGCTTAGTACCTCGGAGCGGCAGAAATTTATTTCGGTCGTATCCTCTACCAAGGTACCATCAGGGTGCTCTTCTACGCTGATTAAGCATGTAGGAGAGATGAGGTTATCTGGCTTGAAAAGCCACGATCACCACATCCTCCTACAGCAGATATTGCCTTTGGCAGTAAGGCATTTGATGACCAAAGGAGTTCGTGAGACAATCATTTGGGTGGGTAGACTTTTCAAGAGAATGTGCTCCAAGGTCATCTATAAATCCGAGCTACCTTCTCTTTATAAAGATAGCACAGAGACGTTATGCATGCTAGAAATGTTCTTTCCTCCAGGTTTTTTTGACATTATGCCACATCTTGTTGTGCATTTAGTGAGAGAGATTGAGATTTGTGGTTCTGTGCAATCGCAATGATGTTATTTTGTGGAGAGATATCTTGGTCAACTGACAAAGTACGTGAGGGATATGTCAAAGCCCGAAGCAGGCATGGCTTTGGGGTACATGGTAGATGAGAGTTTGGGTTTCGTAATAGAGTATTTTGCATTGTATATCCACACGCGACGACGTGTGTAGGACCCGGAGGAGGAGATGCGCGATGCTGGAGAGCTTCTTCTGGGACGCCCCAAGCAGAAACGACTTTCACGCAATGACGTGGATCATGTACATGACTACGTCATTCGACACTCCGTGTTTACCTCCAAGCTCCTGCTGTATGTTTTCTCTACCTATGTATACTTTCTAGAATGAACGTATCGTGTCTACTGGATTGATTAGGCACTTCGTTCCTAGAGGCACCTCAGCGTCCCCTGAAACAAATATATATCTTGAGTCTTATGACATGTTTGTGGTCACAAGCTACACTTTTGTATGATTGGATTTAATCAACTCAGAATATCTGGACTAAGGTGCAAAGTACTAAGTGGAAAAGAATTTGAGTTTTATCATAGCGTGCGCGTTCAGTATAACATATCCGCGGGCTTTGACTTCCGTAACACTAGGGCACCGTTCCTCCAGTTACGTGAACATTAGTCTTTAAATTCACGAGATTTCCATACAATATAAACGCTAAGGGGGTCCGGTCTCAGTTTGCATCTTCGACCAGTATAGAGGTTTTGAACAAATTCTGTACTTCTGTTAACCTGATATAAATTAGGAAAGTAATCTTGAATCATGTTGTCACGTTTTTCGCGGATGTTCAGTCTAATAAAACACGTGCAGGCTGTCTTGAATTATGTATAAGTTTGACAAGGTAGGATACGATTTCGAAATTATTCCTACCATATTTTGAGCATTACCTAACAAACGAGAATTTGAGGAGTACGATGATCTGAGTCCGTGATATGGAAAGTGGCTAGACCTGAGATGGACTTCGCATACCACAATCGCCGGAAGTGATGTATGTATTTAGTTCTAGTTTTTCTATACATAGTTCATGACGATGTTCTTGGACGCCAATTTCTAGAGTCAGGGTGGCTTGCCGTATCGGTCCTTTGTTTCAATGGCGTTGCCATTCCAAACCATTTTCTTCTTCTTTTTGTTGTGAGACATCATGTACCCTCAATCTTCCAGGGGGTGATTATCCAGGTCTCCGTTCTTCTCTAGTTTTTACAGGAATCCATACTTCTCAGAATCAAAATTTCCCCATCATAGTTATTACATACTCACCTACAGCTCAGCGTTATCGCTTGACTGTAATTCTGATGTCGTGGTGACTAGGGCTACAGTGATGATGAATACTAAGACAAATTCTATATTGGACGTTGTAGGGTGTGGAAGGATGAGGTGCGAGAGTGGCATGGATTGGATGACAGTTTCAGAAGAGAAATCCGGGGAGGACGGCAGGGGCCTCTTCAGTATCGCTACCCCGATCACCTATCATGCTCTTTCCCTACCTTTGCTACATGGTTAAATGGGCGTGTTCGCTCACTACGGTAGGAGCACTTTCCCTTGTCTAACAAGCTTCTTGAGCTGCATTGCCCTCCCAGTAGTACAATTCTGTCATTCCGTGCGATGTGGGCACACGGATGTCATTACCGTTGCCAACGTCGTCAGCAAAACCCGTACGTGTATTTTGACTCTAGAATTGCGGTAGTGACACTTGATTCAAGTACCTTGGACGTTGGCCTCTTAAAAGACATTCTACTCATTTCTTATGGAAAAGTGAATCGTGTACTGATGCGTGCTGAGTGGATGGAATCTACAGAACAAGGAAGGGCAAGAATTCGGAAAGACAATTTAGGATTCTGGTCGGTTTTATATGATGCAAGAACGACAGGAGAATCGCGGAACCCGTTTGTGTTCCCGGATACAGTATCATAAGTGTATTTCACAACTGATGACATGAACCTCCAATGGAAGGTAGTTCTGCACCATGAGCCTTGTGCAAGACGCGTCACAGAGGAGAAACAGTTCCGGGATATTGATTCAGCTGGTGAACAGTACCCACCCCCGGAAGGAAGGGATCAATCTACGGAGGCCTCTTCCATTAATTCGTTATCATCTAGCGCAGAAGCCGATGTATTGCCTGCTTGCACCGTTCCTGCGTTGGCTCCCGAGACCACTGTGGAAGATGAGGAGGAATTTTTAGACAACGCAGACTATGTGGATGACATGGAATTGCAGTACGTGGAATAACCTATTTGACAACTACGTGAGGAACTGATACTCATGGCGATTATAGGTAATTTAATTTTCACATGCCGATCCCTTATTTATTGACAGGTATGGAAAGTCGGAACCAGGTTCTCTGAAATCCATCTATATGAATGGCTGTTCCTGAGTACTTTGTCGACGATGGTTACTATATCTCTAGGATCCACGTGACTAACTTCCCACTTTTCTACCTTGCCGCAGATGCACAGTACAATCAAACGTAGGTAGCTACTCACAATGACTCAGATTTCCATGGACAAGCACACATTCGATTACAATGTCTTCGTTGCTGACCATGTGATTTTAGAATGACGCTCTGGCTGAACGGAGCTTCCATATTCGTGAAAACGTAACCCTCTCGGTGGTCCACCCTAAGAAATTGGCACGGCCTTCTGAAGACGAAGATGTTGACACTTAGTGGGCTCCCTGAATAAATGTTTCATTGTACGTACCTTCAAGTTTGCCCGCAATGGCCTCTTACGCATAATGATTCACCACTTGACTAACAGAGGGGCGAGTATGGAGTGCGTGTCAAGAGCTGGTAGACGCATCTATGGTGGACGACGTGAATATAATTTCAGAGGCCCACCATGACATGTGGTACACCACTTATTCCAAATTCCGTCTCATTACATAGTCCTTAATATCTAGTTCAGTGAATTTTGTTTCATAATTTTGCAGGCCTGTCCATTTACTTGATCGCGCTTTCATGGCGACCGTGTTCACGGTTCACATTTATAACCCCGCGCGTTTGATATCCGAGCTGTATGTCAGGATGTTTCGAACGAATCACATGCGATGAACACCACGTGCGAGACGGCGCATGGTGTCGTGTTCTGTAGGCAACACTGTACTCGGGAGGATACAGTCCATTATAGAGTTCAGTGCCTATGAAAAACATATCAGAGGGCACCACTTCGATGTTCTGAATTCCGTGAAGTTCCGCGGAATTGGCCCTGGTCTGTATGCTTGGAAATCGATATCTGTCAATTCACACAAACACCAGTACCATCCCGGCAAAAGCATCCACTACAACAGCGATGCAACTGTGGCAGCGGCGAGCAGTGAGCAGTGAGCGGTGAGCAGACAAAAATCGCGCCGGGGGTCAAAAGTGAGCAGAAAAAAAACGCACCGGGGCCAACATTTTCGTATGCAAAAAACGCACCGGGGACGGCGTTTGACCTATGACCGTGGAAATTTGTCGATCATGTGTGACATATCACCGTGGAGATTGCGAGGTACCGCCCCCGAATACTGGCAGCGAAAGGAATGTAAAATCCGACAGACGCTCTTGGGCGACCATGAAATGTTGAGGTACCTCAAATGTGCGCAAGTGATTAGCGGCATGGAGATGGTGGAAGAGGACTCTGAAGTTTGGGTTCCGAGTGCGGTAGAGTGCAAAGTAATTCATATCCTCTCAAATCTAGGTGACTATTCGATTCAGACTAGAAGGGAAGTGGCTGTGATCGACACAACGGAAAACATGGAGACCTTGATTCCTCCAAGACCAGGCCCATATTCTCAATTTCGAGGAACATTCCAAGGATCGCAAGTCCGTGTTGGAAGCCAAAGATGATGAGACCGATTGTGACAAGGACGTTGAGATGCGCGGCCAATCCATATGCTGGTGCCGTTGGGGACGGAAAGATGTACGTGTCGCAATTGCCCAAGCATTTAGAGCGACCAACGACGCCAACCATATTGGCGACTGATATTGCAATCAGTCTTGAAGAACACCAAGGCTGGGAGAGGCTAGACTTTTCTGATGATGGAGCAAATAGTATTGCCGTTGAGCAGTAGTAAGGCTAACAAAATATTTAAGTGTAAACTGCATTAGTGGTTGCAGCGGTAGCATCGTCTGACCCTAGGAAATCTAAATGTCCTTATCATGTATCTTAACCAACCTGGGTACAATAAAGAATGACATAGGGGACGAGAAAATATTTCAATTTTACTCGATCTAATGTGATGCTTCACCTCCATTCTGGGTACAATTAAGATCCGTAATAAGGACGTTGTGCAAAGGGCGGCCGGCGTTATGAACTTATATATTAATTAAGAAATCTCAAGTTACTGTGACGTAATTCTACAATTCCAATGGTAGTTTTGAACGGGTGGGCACCCTCGATATTGTTGGCAAGACTAAACCCACTGTAGAATCCGTCAGCCACATACAGAGGAATGGTTGGGGTGCGGTATTAGGGTAGTAGGGTGAAGGGAAGGAAGACGGAGTGTCATGGGACTCCGACGGCCAAGCTAATGCATCATCTGGAGCCGGTGGTACCTGGCTTATAGTGAGATAGGAAATGAAAATAGTTTGTGGGACAGTTTAGGGACAAAGAACTCAACATACACAGCAACTTGGTTTGTGAAACGGGGCTTGATGATGCACAGTTTGCTGTCAATTTGGTTCAAGAATTAAAGTGTAGTGGTTCAAAGAATGTGCAAATGTAAGCTTGGCAAAGATAGACTGATATCAAAGTGATACATATGTATTAAAGGAGCAAGTTAAAAGCAGTACAACGATTATACCCTGTTACAAAACTGCGACTATATCACAATGACTCCTAACTTCTCCCGTATTCAAAAACAATTGCACTAGTCCGATTTCCGTAGGGTAAGACTAGGCCGGGTTGAAGGTCTGTCGCCATGGCATGGCACACTCTCTGCTTATGGGTGCGCAGGTTTCTCCCAAAGTACCACTAGTCTCAGAAGAGAAGTTTCTAAGAGCTGTCAAAATAGATGTCAAACGGGAACTTCCTTCGCCACCTTCGATAGAAACTGCAGACTTGGACCTATCACAAAACTATCACAAATCCATCTTTCACCATTTTGTTTCCATAGAGAAATTATGCGCAACGTAGGGCACTGCGTGGAAGGATTGTCAACAACATTAAGAACCTGCAGCCCCAAATACGCTTCCTAGCGATATGTGTCCCGCCAGAAATCGACTCTGAGAAACGTGACTAGGTCGGGTGGGGAGGGCTTCGCAAAACGCAACGTCACGCTGTTGCCGTCCGAGAAGAACCCCACCTGACTCAGTCAATGGAAGGTTGTGGACTCACTCGGAGGAATATGAGATGTCATGATTCCTCAGGAAGGTGCTTCCTGAAAGCCTTGGCCAGGTACTTAGACAAAAAGCATGATGCAACTCATCATCTTTGTAGCGTCAACGGAATGGAGAAGTTGATCATCATAGACCACACTGCAGGTAAACACTTTCAAAAGCCACGTCTTAAAATTCTGAGACCAATCCTCTGCACACTGGTAGAGTGAGAACTCAATCTTAGCCTGGGCGGAGGGTTTGCGAAATACAATATTTCCGATCTGCGGATCCATCATGGAGCTGGTGTCTAACATAATTTGCGATTTACGGCCTAGGCTAAAATAGATTGGTTTCATCGCGAGGTCCATTCGCATGAGGCAATGATTATGCAATCTCCACTAACCTCATATATAGACATCATCCCACAAGCAATCACAGAGCGCCGGAATCAGCAATGAAACATTGGTAATTGAATACAGCTTTATCGATTGTGGTGTATCGTACTCTCACGAATTCGGCGGCAGTCTAGCAGCATTCAGGTGAGTTAACCGAGATTTTTTGAACTCTCGTAATGAAGAAAGCGTGCATTTCGATGACCTCCAAAACATTATCTAATCATCATTTAGAATACAATACATATAACTCTCTTAATGGAGCAAACGGGATGTTTATGTAACGGGATATATACCTGCCAAAAATCCGGCAGTAGGATCCCTGCAATATTGTGTCATCCGGGAGATCAACATGAATATTTACCAAACTTAAGTTACTGAGACGTCATTCTGTTACCCGTAGGGTAGTTCTCTGAAATGGAATACGGTGGAAGGGCGCCACCCTTGGTTTTGGTTCGGACCTAGAACGTAGTGCCGGATCCGTCAGATGATTTCGGGGAGGGACTTGAGCCAAGGTACCGTGCCGCGGGAGGGGAACGAAGTGGACGCAAAAATCCGTCAGCCGGGTTTGGGAAGGGGCCGTGATGAGGAGGACCAGGCCCCGTATCATAATTCTTCATTTTGCCGCGACGACAACGTTTTTCCGGATGAGAATTGCGACGACGTTTGGATGGATGCAACGGTCAGATAGCAGGGAAGTGAGAGCATGTGAATTTTATGTCTTGGGTGTGATTGGGTACCATTGATGATAAGAAATTTTAGAATTGTTGGCGCATAAAGTAGATCAATTTTTTGGAAAAACTTAGAATATTTATAGAATAAAATACAAATATACAAAAATGTCTGGAACGAACCGTATACTAAACGATGCTCATGCCAACACATGATCCAAATATCCGACATGAATACTAGCAGTTTTGCCACCGCTTTGATTAGTGACGTAATAGGAATAAAAATGTCACCGAGTTTGTAGCGAGCGCCCTAGGATGAAGGCAGGGGAAAAAGACACATCAGCGGCAAACCTAAACATTGATAAGCGAAAGAAAGCCACTCTGAAAAATAGCCTCGACCTCGTTAAAGCTGAGGCTTGGAGCATCGATGTAGGAGTCCTGGTGAACAGGGTTGTCTTATCGGACGGACATGGGCAAAATTTCCGGACATAGACGGACGGACGGACGGACGGACCGGTCGGTCCCCGGACATAATCGGACATTGAGGGGAGGAGGAAAATTACTAAGTTAGTTTTTTTTTTTTACAACTTACCTATAGGGGAAACATATTGATGACATGGACAACGAACGATGACGGGGAATTCCACATATGCAAAAGGGTGCGCGAGCGAGTTCAAAGGGGGCGCGAGCTTCTGAGAAGGGGGCCAGAGCTTTTGGGAGGGGGGGCAAGAGCTTCTTGGAAGGGCGCGAGCTTCTTTTAAGGGGGGGGGGGGGGGGCGCGAGCTTCTAGGGGGGGGGGGGGCGCGAGCTTTCTAGGGGGGGCGCGAGCTTCTAGGGGAGGCGCGAGCTTCTGAGGGGGGGGGGGCGCGAGCTTCCAGGGAGTGGAGCCGAGGCTTCTAGGGGGGGGGGGGGGGGGGGCAAGTGCTTCTAGGAGGGTGTGGGAGGGGGGAGAAGTGCTTTTAAGGCGGGAGGGCGGGGGCAAGTGCTTCTAGGGGGGGGGGGGGCAGTGGGTGGGGGGCACAAGTGCTCTAGGAGGGGGGGGTGGGGAAGTGCTTTTAGGAGGGGGGGGGGCACAAGTGGCTTCTAGGAGGCGGGGGGGGGGCAAGTTGCTTTAAGAGGGGGGGGGCAAGTGCTCTCGGAGGGTGGGGCAAGTGTCTAGGAGGGGGGAGCAAGTGCTTTAGGATGGGGGGGCAAGGGGGGGCAGGGAAGCGAACAAGTGCTTCTAGGAAGGGGGGGCGCGAGTTCTGGGGGGGGGGGGGGGGCAAGCGCTTCAAGGAGGGGGGCCAACGCTTCTAGGAGGGATGGGGGGGGCTAGAGCTTCTTGGAGGGGGGCCCAGAGCTTCCGGGAGGGGGGGCGCGAGGTTATGGGTTTAGGGTGATTCTGGAGAACGGGGCATACAATTGATATTTTATTTTTTCCGTTCCATTACAAAAATAACAATAAAATTTTATTCTCCACAAGAGTACATAGCCGTCAAAAAAAGATTTATTACGATTTTGCAAACGTGTAAACAAAGCCATATAAGCAATCAAAATGTTACATATGCAATTCACTATGGTACTACAATGTGCCTCTAAAACAACTATCAGGAGCTTTGAAGTTGTAAGGGGGACTCATCAAATCATCCACAACTCTTGCAAGTGATAGCCTCATCGTGGGGTCTTCGTTAAGCAAGCCATTCAATTTCGTTGAGAATGCAATCATTGACATTGTATCCTTGAAGAGGTATGGGCATTGTTCGTCCCTCCATATCATCTTTGCCAAATAGCCTACCGAAAATGCATTAGATTGCTCCATCCTGGAACTCTAAATTTTATATTATAATCCCCTTTCTCTTCCAATATTAATGTTTCATCTCTTAATGTTTTGTGCATACTTCCCTCTGTAATGATTCATTTATTTATTTATCTTCCAACCTTGTTCCATTCTATACTATTTGTTTATTTTTTTATCTCTTCCATTTATTTTTAAACACAAAATGAAAAATAAATGGAAAAGATGAAAATAGATCGAACTTTAATATTGAAAAAGAAAGGGAAAAATATAAAATTAAGAGTATAGACTGGAAGAAGGTTGCAAGAGAAATAAATAACTATGAAAGGAAGTATGCCAGAAACAAACAATGAATTAACATAGAATTAAAAATATTTAGATAATTAATTGATTTAGTACGGAAGAAACAAACAATGATCTAACATAGAATTAAAAATAAATGGTAGAGATTAAAAAAAAAACAAAAAAACAAACATTAAAATCAGAAGAGAAAGGGATAATATAAAATCAATAGCATGGGATAGAAGAAGGTTGGAAGAGAAATAAAAATTTGAATAATTAATCAATTTAGTACGAAAGAAACAAACAATGCTCTAATATACAATTAAAAATAAATGGAAGAGTTAAAAAAAACAAATATTAATATAGAAAGATAAAGGGAAAAAAAATAAAAAATAGTATAGAGTGGAACAAGGTTGGAAGATAAATAAATAAATGAATCATTACAGAGGGAAGTATGCACAAAACATTAAGAGATGAAACATTAATATTGGAAGAGAAAGGGGATTATAATATAAAATTTAGAGTTCCAGGATGGAGCAATCTAATGCATTTTCGGTAGGCTATTTGGCAAAGATGATATGGAGGGACGAACAATGCCCATACCTCTTCAAGGATACAATGTCAATGATTGCATTCTCAACGAAGTTGAATGGCTTGCTTAACGAAGACCCCACGATGAGGCTATCACTTGCAAGAGTTGTGGATGATTTGATGAGTCCCCCTTACAACTTCAAAGCTCCTGATAGTTGTTTTAGAGGCACATTGTAGTACCATAGTGAATTGCATATGTAACATTTTGATTGCTTATATGGCTTTGTTTACACGTTTGCAAAATCGTAATAAATCTTTTTTTGACGGCTATGTACTCTTGTGGAGAATAAAATTTTATTGTTATTTTTGTAATGGAACGGAAAAAATAAAATATCAATTGTATGCCCCGTTCTCCAGAATCACCCTAAACCCATAACCTCGCGCCCCCCCTCCCGGAAGCTCTGGGCCCCCCTCCTAGAAGCTCTAGCCCCCCTTAGAAGCTCGCGCCCCCCTCGAAGAAGCTTGCGCCCCCCCCCCTTCCTAGAAGCACTTGCCCCCCCCTCCTAGAAGCACTTGCCTCCCCCACTCCTAGAAGCACTTGCCCCCCCCTCCTAGAAGCACTTGCCTCCCCCCCTCCTAGAAGCACTTGCCCGCCCCTCCTAGAAGCACTTGCCCCCCCCCCCCCTCCTAGAAGCACTTGCCCCCGCCCTCCCCCTCAGAAGCTCGCGCCCCCCCCCCCCCCCTAAGAAGCTCGCGCCCCCCCCCCCCCTCAGAAGCTCGCGCCCCCCCCCCCCCCCCTAGAAGCTCGCGCCGCCCCCCCTAGAAGCTCGCGCCCCCCCCTAGAAGCTCGCGCCCCCCCCCCCCCTCAGAAGCTCGCCCCCCCCCCCCCCCCTTAGAAGCTTGCGCCCCCCCCTCCCCCCCCCCACCCTAAGAAGCTCGCGCCCCCCCCCCCCCCCCCCCCCCCCCCCCCCCCCAAGATGCTGGCGCCCCCCTCCTCCAAGGCGTTGGTGCCCTTCCTCTTAGCCATGTCATCCCCCGTGTCAACTCTATATGTGGAATATTTGGTGACATGTCAGACGCGTGGCATCCTAGGTGGCCAAGGTAACTCCCATTTCACCATTTGGATGGTCAACCGTAAGTCTTGGTCAAACGGACCTCCCCTGACCCTTAACGGACGGACGAGCGGACCGGACGGACGGACCGGTCCTTATGTCCCATGAACAACCCTGCTGGTGAATATCAAGGTTGTATATAGCATTGAAGATGTAATAGAGATGCTTGCAAGGCACCTAGGGAGGTCGTTTTCCCCGCGACTTGATGGACATTTCCTTGAAGTTGGGGCAGGTGCAGGCGGGCTCCGGGCCAATTGTTATTTTGTAGATGTTAGACTCCGATACGGTCTCGGAGAGGACGCTGATGATGCACCCAAAACCAGGGTTAGGTATGAGTGTGATTGGTTGGATTGGAATGGTGAGTAGAGTAGATGAGGCCTAGTTGTTCTCGTGCTCTGGTCGTGGCACCCGGTTACAGCGCCAAATCTTGAATCCTCCTCGCACCGTGGGATATATTCCTCAAGCTGGGGGTACACTCCACTGCGAGAGGTCAAACCGTGGCCGCTGTGGGAGAGATGCACCGTCGTGGAAAACTTGGTGAGAGGATAATTCTTGGCGTTGAGGGAGTCTGAAACCGGCTGCCTCGAGGTCAAGTATCTCCCTCTTTGAAAGGCGAGAGCCACGCTTGACAGGCCAGATAAGCGGGGGAGGGGCCATGCTCGAGACCTAGTTCCGCTTAGTACCCATTACGCATCTCTGGATGTTGTCGTTACAGAAGCAGAACTACATCCATTTTTGCTAATCCTTCCTGACATCGGTGAAGATGCCCCAGTCGCATGGCACAATTGTAGCCTTCTTTCGCCGTATGAGCCTCGCGGTGCACTTCTTATTAGTCCTCGCCTGTTGAGCAAAGCATGCCTTCGCCGATCCCTTTGGAAGCCTGACAAGGTGCCACATACTCTCTTCCACATCCATCTCCTCCCCAGCGGTTACATGATGACGACTCCTGTTCTCGTCCGGGCTTGAGACTGGCGATGGGGGTGCCGCTTGGACCCTCGATGGAGGTGAATCCTCTGGTTCAGGATCAGGCTCCTTGCGTGCTCGCGTATTCCTAGTGCTCAGACGAGGTTGAGAAAAATTTACCTTGTCCGGCCTGTGGGAGTCATATTCGGATCCGATCGGTTGATTCAGCTTCCGTTTCGTGGACCCAAAGAGCTCCTCGCCTTCGCGATGTGGCTCACGGGAGAGCAATTGTGGAGCGTCATGAAAGTGTTCAATGGCATCGGCAAGGCGCTTGGGTATCCCTGATTTTTGAGCTCGCCGTAAACGGAGTTCGGCTTTGCAAGGTCCCTTACTAGGGGTCTCACCTCGTAGGTAGGCGCTATAGTTAGTGCATTGCATGAAATCCCTGACATAATCGTCCACCGTGGCAAAGTAGATGTCGTCGCCATGATTGCCCGACATCTGAAGCCATATATTGTGCACAGTCTCCGAGAGGTTGCAAGAGGGCATCTCGTCCTTCTCGGCGTCCGTAAGGTCCTGCAATCAAAGAAATTGCTCATTCAATCAATTCTTCGTCAAATAAGTGTATTAAGTGACTGAATAAAAAAAAAGATGTTGTACTCACCAATTGCATGAAGCCTCCCCACTGCCGATATCTAAAGTGCCAAAATACGAGCCAAAGTTTGAGGTCATGGAGACCGGAGGCAGTAGTAGCGCCCGAGGAGGTCCACCATGCTCGGATTGCGTGGAAAGGATTGTCGGCTTCTTCCATGTTCTTTGCATCACGATACTGCTTGCAAAGCACGTAATGCTGCCTTTGCAAATCTGATCCGATGATGTGAGCCTCTGTGTGCTTCCTAGGTGAGGTTGGGTGGAAGAATGCTAGACCAATGTACTTTTTGAGTCACAGTACAATATACATTGACGGCACGAATTTGTACTTATAGTTACCTGTACTCAGAAGCTTTTTCTTCGGTTTTTGTTTTGTTTTTCCAAGTACTACATATGTAGAGACTTCCTTTGCATTATTGAATCAATTAGAATAGCAAGTTAAGTGTGTTCAATTTGTACTATTGTGCACTAGTGCAAAAAAGTCACACAGTACTTGTATATGAGAAAAGTACAATATTCTTCATCATCAAAGGCTCTAATAAATTTTCGTTTTTCGCAAAGGAGATAAGAAGGAATAGCCTATTGGAATCTATCCTTGATTTTACAAGTACATAGTTAATTTGGTCTGTACATGGAAGTAAGTGCTGGTTTCAGTTGCAATGGAATACAAAGTGGAAAATTGAGATTTTTTGTAATCGGAGGCATGATTCTCGACGGCGGCACGCATTTCTACAATGGCCTTCTGTCAAATAATGAAAATGGTCATTTTTCCGTTACTTTTCCCTCGACGTCTTTCTGTGTGCTACTTGTACACAATGTACTCTAGAGTATATGATGTACATAGAATCTGTCATAACTACTGCCTCGTTGTTCAACAGATCCTGTTTTCCCGGGCCGCCATGCCATGAAGGCGCCGCCAGCGCTTGATTTGTCCACGTCATCGTCTCTCTCGTTGGTTCCTCTCATCGCCCATGCAGCACAGTGTTGCGTCTTTGCTGTAGCATGTTGTTGCTTGCGAATTGAGGTTTACAATGTGTTGAAGATTTTGGTTCGTTCTGTAGTTTAGCTTGTTCATGGGTTTAAGGGCGGTTACTGTTCCTCTGTGAAGAATGTCAAAGTCGATGCAGCGGCAGGTTGTCTTTGTGCAGAAACTGATAACATCATACTTTACTGCAGCTCCGATCACTGAGTTTGGTTCTTCTTGCTGCCATTCATTTTGTGAGGTTTCTGATTCGGGTTATGTTGAAGAAACCCTAGTGTCAAAGCAAGGGAACCGGGATTTCTATCTAGGCGGATGCAACAACGTAGATGAGTCCCCTAGGCGGTCTTTATTCATGAGTCCAGTTTCGTTATGTTATTCCGTAAGTAGCTTTGAGAACACACCTTTTGTTTCTGAGGGAAGACTTTCAGTAGGGTCTCCTACTGCTTCTTGCGAATCTGTTGCGTTCAAGAAGTGACAAGATTAATATTTGACGGTGAGTTGCCGCTACAATCTCATGAAAGAGTTATTTTGCGTTTTTCTTCTGTAAACCCTTCACGGACTGCACTTTGCAACCATGATCTCAGATTATTCAATTTCAGAAAACTGATGCGTGTCTATTGTTTTCTACGTCTGTTTTTCTCTTAGCTTTCCAGCGATGGGAAACACCGCTAAGAGGCAGCGATTGCAACAGGGTATAAGCCGCCGAGGTCCAGCGGCTAGGCTTGCCGAAGCTCGCTTGCAGGAGGAGTTACGTGCCGTAGCTACAGAGAGGGCAAGAGAAAGGAAGGCCCTTCAGAGAGCACGAGATAGACAAAGACATGAGGAGGCATTGGTTTTAGCTTCCGTGCCGCCGGATCATGAAGTTGATGATGCTCTAACTGTGCGGGAGTGGAACCGGATCTCCCTTCGCATAGCACAGTTTATAGTCGAAGAGTTGAGAAGTTGTCACGGTCCATCTAGTAGGAGAGATGTTATGGAGAAGGTCATGCGTCACAACACTATTTCGCCTTTGCTACCTGTTTACTATGCTCAGCCACAGGAATCAAAGGTTATTCATTCTTTCATTGAAAACTTCAAGAACGAGTTACAATTAGTGAAGCAGGCTAACTCTAACGAGCTGTTGGTAAGGAAGAGTGCGTTGTTAGATGCCGCAGTTAGCCAGGGGATCGAGGGAGTGAGGCCGTTGTCACGTGTTTTGGTTACGACATAGAAGAGCATTAATATTGCGCTGAACAGAAGGGTTTACGCCCCCAATACTCCAGACACGGTTTGCAGTCTTCGATTGCATCGGAAGAAGAGACCAGGGCTATCTGAATACGTCAAACAATGCATTCATGCATGGTGGAATGGTCAAACAAAAGTATCACCAAACAAGAAGGACATCGTCAAGCATAGAGTAGGTCGAAAAGACTGGGCCGAACCTCATCCAATACATTACTTGTGCGAGCCTCCGTTGAGTTGTAACTTATTGATTTGAGTTTGTATAATATGATGAGTCCGATTGCTTAGTTTACATACTTTCAGTACCTCATAGGACAATATCGGTTTCTCGAAGTTGTAAAGAAGTCAACATTAGTTAGTTTGAAGTTGTTGTGTAGCGTATTTTGCCTAGGTTGCATTCCATGGTACATAATTTGGATCAAAACATTGCAAGAAAAGGTACTATACATAGTCTTCTTCGGATGTGTACTCTATGTAATATAAACTTCTAGCAAGATCCTGTTAGAGCGAAGTATAATTTATACTGGTTGTGTAATTTGGAGTCAATAGATGATTTAGTGCTTTTGCGGACTTTAGATTAAAAGTGGAGAAGTGGTATTGTGAGTACTTTACGTTCATAGTAAGTACTGGGCGTGCGCCGTAATGTACCTTTTGACTTTGGACTTCCCCTAATTGCGATGCAGGGTTATAAATGAGGGTAGCTTGTACGTGAGCGCAGAGCGCAGAGCGGAGAGCGGTGAGCGCAGATTTGGAGAGCGGAGAGCACAGAATGGGGGACAGAACCTTAAAATAGCACTTTTTTTACTAAAAATAAATTATAAAATTAGAAGATTTGAATATTCTTAATTTATTTTTGGAAATTTACTAATTTTAGTAATTTAATTGACCCTATAACCGTGGACTAATTACAGTATTTTCATTGAATTTGTAGTTCGTTTTCTCTTTTCTTGGTGATTAATTTTTTAACGTGCACCAATTACTATGCTCCAGCTCCTTCTTACTAGTTCAGGCATACAGTAATTCCCCTTATCTCCTTAAATTTATATGCAAATTACTACTTAAAATGTATTGGTATTGAACCTCTGAACAGGGATCAAGTAACATTTAATTTCGTAACATTTTCTTAACATTGCTTGAATTCATCCACCATAGTCTACATGCCTTTCTCCTTTTTATTATTATTTTTTTTTTTTTTTTTGATATTTGTCTTGTATTTTTTATAAAACTTTCTTTATTCTATCTATCTTGTTAGAGGGGTCAAAAGCCTCCTTTCATTTAATTCTCTCCTTCATTTTATTTTCACAATCATTTTATTTTCACATTCAATTTGTTAATCTCCTTCATTTTAAATATTGCTATTCTTTACTTTAATCTTTTGAATTTCGATTTATATAATTTGTTTTTTTTTTTGGTTTTTTTTAATTTTTTTGCATTCTTTATTTAAAAAAAAAAAATTTAAATGCTAAATGACCTCTGCTAAACCTTCATCTTTTTCCATTTGGTTTAGGAGGATGACAACTTTTAAATGAATGAATAGCCGATTTTCAAGGGCGCCAAGCATCTTCTTCAGGGATATTTAAGATAAGAGTAGGGAATGTCTCTGCCTCTTTTGTGTTGGTGTTTTGTGAAGCTCTTTTCCGTAGTGCGGGACAGCAGCTATGGAAGACGTCAGAGATATTGTTGTTTCACTTGCTGACGATGTTTGTCCATTTGAACCATATGTTGAGGTGGAGGACGAAGAAGAGGTGATGGCCAACAGCCAAGGGAGTCCTTCGACAACGGATGTTGACGTACAACCGGATGTAAGAGCTGACCCTCCACGTTCAGAAAATTCAGATGAAATCATAGTGCTAGAGAAGGACGCAGATGTGCCTTTGCAACCACATGCATACGCAAAGGTTGGAAAGATCCCAAGGGGAATCTATTCCAGGGAATCAGTTAATCGGAGGCGGGGAGGTGGGCCATTGCTGAAACGTTCATACCAAGGACACGCTCCAAGTGTGGGAACGAAAGTGACTGCAAATGTAGTTTGTCCTGTAGTACAGTCAGCGGCTGGCAGTCCTGCTGATAGTGTAGTGGGCAACCCTAAACGTGTTAGGTTCGAAGATTGAGACATCTAATAACAAGTATATGTTTGCTGTAATAAAAGATAAATGTCAGGGGATACGAAGTATATAGTGCACTTGTTTAAGATAGAATGTTGTCAAATAGAGTGCAATCAATGGGAGGTGTTGTATATCATCTCACGAGCAGAGAGTCTGATGAGTAGCTAAGGAGCTCCACGTTTTCCGGTGAGGAGAGTCCTAGGGAGTTAGTCGTTTGAGAGGAAGTGTGCAGGCAGCTTAGGGGCTGGATTTGCTGTGGAGTCCTATGTACACTTTCTAGATCTGCGATTGTGTGTGGGCAGAGAATATGTGTTGGAAAGGGCTCAAGTTTGGTAGAAACTAGATCTGAGGCAAATTTGTGTTGGAGGTACAATGGAGACAAGCAATGGGCTGGGACATGTGTTGGTGCTCTCTTTCCTGTCAGCCCGCAATTTTTGCACCTCACATCTGGTATCCCTATCACTCTAGGATGGTGCAAGGAATTCCATGAAGCCCACACACCAAACCCCCTGGACTCTCTAGATCCGGAATACTCGCATTTGCAGATGTTCAAAACACTCAACACAAAGGGGCAGTTTTCTCCTTCTCTGACCTGTCTTTTATTTACACTGTTTTTATTGAATGTTAATGTGACTTTCCTTACTCAATGTCATAGTACAAGATCTCTAGATAGAACAGAGAACAGACAGGATAGAAACAGCTACTCTACGCTCCAACTCTGCATAGACCACTCTGTGCACCAGATCCATACTAATCACTCTCTGCACCAGATTTGTATCAGCCAGTGTAGCTGCACCAATCACCACGCGAATAGGCACACACAACCACAACACTCCACTCATCACATCACTCTCGACACCAGACCAAAGTCAACTACTACAGATCACCGAAGCCAACAAGATGCTCAGTCAGACAAGAGGAAGAAGCACAGCAACGAACCAAGTGAAGGCACCTGCAGACGAAGTGCATCAACTCAATGGGCCAACCTAGGACATCAATCAAAGTTCGCTCATCCCGAAGCAAGCAGTAGTAAGATGTACAAGCAGCACCCTGCCAGTGGGCTACTTGTTGCAACACCGAAGGCCAACAGAACAAGCAAGCTCCGTCTCTGTTAGTACAACTACGAAAGACCCGGCCTGGATATGTGCAGCTCCCTGCAACCACAACGGTCCATTCTCAGCAATGATAGCAGCAATGAAAAGATGGTAGCCGCAGATTGCACAAGCAACAGCAGATCAAACGATGATTGCAGCAATCAAATGAAGGTAGCGGCAAACGATGGTAGCAGTCAAGCAATGGCAACAGCAAGCAGAACCCAGCAAGAAGACATTCGTGGAGATTGCACAAGCAACAGAAAACCAAGCGATGGTAGCAGAAATCAAACAAGGGTAGCAGCAAACGATGGCAGCAGTCAAACGACGGAGAGACCAAGCAGAACGCAGCAAGGCGACCAGAGACGGGATTGCACAAGCAACAGAAGATCACCTGTAAACAGAGAGCGAAGACGCTGCCAACGCTGCCATCGCACAAGGCTTACTGCAAACAGTGATTACAAACGGACCAGCTGCAAACGGATATACATCACCAATTCAAAGAAAGCGAGGTGGATGCCGCAGAAGGAGTCACATCACTGCCTTCACCAAAGCTGCACACATGCAATAATCAACCATCAACACAGCTGCGGAAGCCTCCACTACCACCAAGGCGATTGGAGAAAAGGTAAGACCACATCAACACAACCTGTAGATTCTACTACAAACCTCAATTACTCCCTGAGTTTCTCAAGAAGACAAACCTTACGAGTGCTGCAACCAATGTCACACAAGTGCTGCTGCCAGCGATGTCTCTGCATGCACACGACCCTTATGTACATCTGTAATTGCAACCGACGTAGCAGCTGCACCAACCAGAATACGAAGACGGCAAGTGAGTACCACCAGGAGGCCCACAAACGAAATCAACAACAGAGTCAACATACACCAACACTCTTCAATCACCTCAAACAGAAGAAACTCCCGAGCAATGTCATGACCAATATCCCGAGCAACAACAGCACCAGCCTGAAGCAGAGCAAAGCCATCATACACAACAAGGACCAGGAGCACACGGGCGAAGCAGAGGAAATCAAGCCCCATTCTTCCCAAAGCAATCCTGCATACACTCAAGCCTCTCCCTGCAAAACCCTTGCAGAAGATGGGCACCCTTCAAATTACCAAAATCTCAAGACCAATCGTGTCGACAGAGGAGGCTGCAGCCACCACCGCCGCCCCCAATGCTGCAAGGTACTCCTAATCCTATTTTCTAAAATCCCTCTCCCTTCAACGGCTATCACCAAACCTAGGGCAAAATTGACGAATGTGACTACTGTTTCACAAGCTCTATCACACAGAGATATGGATAGAAACGAGAAGCATAAAATGGCTCCCAACGAGTCATTCTACCTCTTAAAATTGCGCAAGACCAACGTACCTGCGAGGAGGACGGCGTTAGCGGTGATAGAGGTTGACATCGAGGGTGTGACGGAGTTCTCTGCCAACGTTGCCGCTGAGACTGCTTGTGTGGTGGAAGGCTGTGACGATGTGGTGAAAGCGTTTACAGATACCGAGTCCGCTGCTGCTACGAAGGTGGAGTGTATTCCTAAGGATAGAAGACCGAAGAGGAGGGTACCTAGTCACGAGGGTGCGGAGACGTTGTGTTCAGGCGCCGAAGGAGAGGCAACAGGCTCTGAAGTGTACGCAGCCGCTTCAAACAATACGACGAACTCCAACAAGCAGGAGCCGTCTCAAATCTTCGGTGGGTCTGAGGCCGCTGGGAAGCCAAAGAGGACTCGGGTTCCACCATCGAAGAAACCCACTGCGAAAACGTGGAGGCACGAAGCAAGTTCAGAAGAAAGCAGGACTGAGGCTATCCCGAAGACGTGGAAAGCTAATGCGGTCTCGGTGAAGCAGGGAATTGCGGATTTTTTGCCGAAGTGGAGAGGCGCTGTGGAAGTAACCAAGACGGCGATCAGGGAGTCGATCAAGGCGATCAGGGAGGCGACCAAGGCGTTCAGGGAGGCGTTCACGGAGTCGACCAAGGCGACCAGGGAGACGACCAAGGCGATCAGGGAGACGACGAAGGCGTCCAGGGAGGCGATCACGGAGGCGACCAAGGCGATCAGGGAGACGACCAAGGCGATCAGGGCGGCGACCAAGGCGATCAGGGAGACGACCAAGGCGACCAGGTGGTCGGCAACAAATTACAGAACGTGGACAGCAACCTGCGGAGCGAGAGTTGCAACAAGAGCAGCGGAAGCTTTGGAAACAGCGGGGATAGCGATAAAGGAGGCTAAGGAATTTGCAACAGCGCAGAAGGATACGGCGGGGGCGGAGACAATCTTGACAGAGAAGGAGGCATCGCCTAGTGGGAAGGAACCAGTATCTGCGGTAACCTTTACAGCAGGTTCTTCAGTCTGGAAAGAAGACGATCGGATAGACTGCGCCTCCGAAACCAACCCAGGTGCTTTTTTATTTTTCGTAATGATTGTTCAGCAAGCCCCAGCGAGGGATTGCTTCCATGTGTGCTTAAGCACCTTTAATGTTACAAAAAATTTATTTCCCACCACCAGCAGTGAGCTGGGGTGGGGTTGTGTGGCCTCGTTAGGTTTTAGAAAATGCTTGTATTGTTTAGAGAATGATAGGGATGTAAGCATATCTGTGTTGCATGTAAAGAATGTGAGAGGAGGAGGATATAGCAAGTCTGTATTCCAACTACTCTCACAACTCCCTAAACCATTTTGTGCATGTTTAGTTAAAAACTTGGTTGGGAATATTTGTTGGTTGAAACATGTGTATGAAGATTGTCTTCCATATGCTATGTGTACAAGCAGTAGTCATTACAACAAGTTTGTAATTGCTAATGTGAGTAGACATATTAGGGTTAAACAGATGTACTTTTGTATGATTAGGGTTTGTATGTTAGATATGTTAAACGATTGGCAGAATGTACACTTGAACCTCTTCTTTACAACCCCTATCTCGGTTGGCCCAAAACTTAATTTTTGGAAGAAATGGGGTTTAGAGACGATAAGAGGAAAACTTCAGTATGACATTCAAATAAATCCTCACCTACATTTTGTATGTTACAGTATGGCGAGCAGCAGCACAACTCCCACTTTGTCACGAAAATTGTTTGAAAAAGAAAATGTAGGAAATGTTAGTGGAAAACGTCCTACACTTACAGTAGCTTTGTCAAGTCAGAAAAAGGTTAAGGGGACCGTGCCTAATGAGGCACAACTCCCTCCTTTCTGGCTTGGCTTCCAAGCAATGAACGCTCTTGCTGAGTTTGCAGAATTGCCCATAGAAAAAACACCCACTCTTTCCTCCTTGATTGAAAAGGGTATGTCTAAGTCGGAGGCTCAAGAGCATGTGGAAAGTACTCCCTCCTTCCCATTCGTGTCGCAAGAAGAATGGCCTTCTAAACGACCGGATGGGAAAGAGGGAATGCATTTCAATCTCACACAGCTTCCCTTCGATGTGGAAGTGTGTGAGCATGGTTTTGCCCTCGACTATCACATATCCATACATTTTGATATTAAGGATCGGAATCTAAACAGAGATGAGGTGTTTGAAATGACAAAAGAAAGATTGGATGTGATGAAGATCATGGTTGGGGATATCCTTGGGGAACCCATAGCCATCTTGTGTTTTCACGGGTCCAAAAGATGGAGTGGGGTTATCAAACTCCATCTTAAAAACCCGGAAATAGATGGCTATGCATTACTCCGGGGATTGAGGCCTATCATCCTCAAACTTGACAAATCGACCCTCTCTAGAGGGAAGGTTTGTAAATCTTTTGATTCTGTAGCAATTGCCAATATGCTCTCGGTAAAAATCTCGAGTCAAACTTTGGTAGGCAAAACATGGTATCACTTGTATGAAGATATTGTTGTTGATGGTTTTCTTCGTTGCCATGAGTTCGAAATTACTAATGTGCAAAAATCGGTGGATGGAGGGTTTGCTTGGGTCAAAGCACCAACCCCCGAGGAAGCCAAAAGATTTAAAGCACACAAACTTTCATGCGCGAATGAAATTTTGGATGTAAATCTCGCAAGCAACCAAAAACTGTCTGAGGATGATAAGGCAAGAAAAAATGCAGTGGTGTTGATTGCACGAAATCTCAATAAAGTAAAAACCACCATACAAATTGAGGATGAAATCCGAAAATTGATGGGAGAAGGAAATGTCCTCGGGTTTTATTTTAGACTTGAGAATGGCAAACACACCGGCTCATGCAATGTGCAATGCCTTAATTCGTTTGTATACAAAAAATTTGTTAAACAAAATCAGAAAATTCTAGGTAAATATGTCAAATTCACCCCCCACCCAAAGAGTCTAGAGGGAACCGAGGCACCTAGTAAGGAAGAATTAATCAGACTAGGGTTTTCGGATGTAAACGCGGCACTTGTCAACACCGTTCAAGCCTTGCAAAACGGACCGCACCAAAACACCTCCAACACAAATCTCAACAAGATGGTAGAAGATGCAATAAAAAAGGGGACGGATGAAATCCGGAAGGAAATGGCAACTCTCAAGGGGGAGATTGTACAAGAAGCGAAAGTATATGCCGATCATGTCCAAGCTGAGTCAAACAAGAATGCAAAAGCTCAAATGATGCTTCTTCAAAAACAAATGAAAATGACTTTGGATGCAATTGAAGCAGCCAATCCGGACATCTCGGAAATTGAAGGAAACATGGACACGACAAACTAGCTTCGATAAACATCCCGGCGGTTAGAAATCACAGACTATTAATAGTATACTTTTATACTAAAAATAAAAATATATCTATAGTATTAATAAATACTAAAAATAAACATAACAAACTATCTATAGTAATTATAAATTCTAAAAATAAACATAATAATCTAAAAATAGTATTAATAAATACTAAAAATATACATAAAAATATATTTATAGAAACTATAAAATCTAAAAATAAACATATACAACTATTTATAGTATTAATAAATACTAAAAATAAACATAAAAAATTATTTAAAATAACAATTAATACTAAAAATAAAAATCTATTTAAAGTAACTATAAATTCTAAAAATAATCATAAAATTCTAATTATAGTATTAATAAATACTATAAATAAACATCTGAAAACAATAAATTCTGAAAACAGATATTTATATATAGTTTTGAATAAAACAAAAAACAAAAATCCATTCTTGGTAATTTTATCAAAACAAAATTATCAAAACTCACAACATATGTATCCCGAATACATAAAAAACAACACTCTTCAAAAATACCCTAACAACCATACACAACATTGTCAAACTACCTTAGTCAATTATAAAGAAAAAACCTTATCTTACGCTATAAACCAAACACACTATCTCACAATACAAACCGGAAAAACAAACAAAACGGCCTCGGCCTACCGGCCTCGCCACAAATCAAAACACAACAAAAACCAAAATAAACACAAAACTCTCTTTCTAGAAAGTATTATATTCCAAACTCAAATAATACCTGTCAAAACCAAGAAATCATATATAATGTTAACAAAGACAAAAACTAAACATCTATATCTCACGAAAAACTCTTCTTCACCTACTTATCTAAAATACATACTAGACATTATAAATAACACAAAATATCAAATAAACAAACTAATAAAACTAACGATAGAAACCAAGAAAATGGCCTCGGCCTACCGGCCTCGCCACAGAACAAAAAACAACAAAAAACAACACCTATACAATTGGTACGCTTCTACAACCACTAGCCATATACCATAACATACCAAAACATCACATTATTTACCAAAACAAACAACCAAAACAATACCCGCCTTACCCAATCTGTTTACTACAATTAAATTTACAACTATAAAATACTACAAAACAAATAAGAAAAAACCTAAATCACTTTACTACTCTGGTTACTACTTTATCAACAAATTAGCATTACTTCAATGTGGAGATATAGAAATCAATCCTGGACCAATGCCCAACATACTACGTACACATCCCACAGATCACAAAAAACGTGCTAGAAAATACTTTATCTTCAGTACAATAAAACTCCAACCAGATTACCAACACATAGCAATATCATTTGCTCCTATCCTACATACAGACCATCTACTACATCACCAAGCAACTATCTCATTTCCATTCCTTCACCAATACTTACAAAGACAAAATCACTCACCACCCCCCCACATACTGTACGCCCTAATCGTTACCATAAACCCATCAATAGATAAATGTAATACTATCCTATCAAACCCCCGTGTATACCACTTCAACGATATATGGACAAATACAATACTCATCCGACTCTCTAATCTCAACAACCCTCCAGAAAGACACATCTCTACAGACCACCCGTATACCAAACTCATCAAAAATATCCAAGAATTAATACTCCCTAAAAAAACAATACACAAAGAACTTTACGAATTCATTCACAGTCAAGAAATCCCTCCCACACACGCCACACTTCAAAGAAAATTTCCATTTCTCCCAGACAAATTAATAACAGAATCACTTCGATGTCTTGAAAACATAAGTGAATACTCACATCCACCCCCACTTCCAAACATCCCCACACCAGTACCAAGAATAAATCCTACTACAAACCTTGAAACTAACATAATCACTTGGAATGCATCATCACTTAATACAGCCTTACCAAACCTACAAAGTCTCATAAACAACTCCATTGAAAATACAGCAATTATAAATATTCAAGAAACAAAACTCACAGCGACAAAATCTACAAAATACATACAAAATCTATTCCCTGAATACAAACTCATTTTTAACAACACTCATGCCCTAACAAGATGCATACAACAAAGAATGCCCTATACACCCGGAAGAGGAGGATTACTCACACTTATTCACAACAAATATGCATTCCCCGGTAACATTACTAAAGTTCCGACCTCAGCAAATATATCCCCATATATACAAATAATAAAAATAAACAACCATCCACTTACACCTTGGCTAATTATCCACATGTACATGCCTACTCATCTAGAAGATATACGTCTCATTCCCCACATCAAAACTACAATCACTAACCAAATGGCTGCACATCCAAACCATACATACATCCTATGTGGAGATTTCAACCGTGACATCGCACTCATTGGACGACAAAATCACAACAATAACACACCACCACAAGATGAAGACATCCAGTGGAAAAACTTCACCACATCACTTAACTTCGAATACATCCCACCAAACATTCACTTCTCTAGACAAGGCGGTTATAACTATACATCAACAAGCCTCATAGACGGCTTCTACATAAACTCAACAGATAACAACAGATTTACTTCCACCACAAATATAAATATGAATCTAAACTCAGACCACTACCCAGTTACCTTACATATCCCACAAAACACATTACTAGCTAGGCCCCCACCGCCAATAACTACCACTGAAATCAGAATACTTAATCCGATTCCAGAAGAAAATTTAGAAAAATTTAACATAGAATTCTTTGAAAGAAACTCTATAAAAATAAATGAATTAACATTATTATTAGAAAACCACGACCACCTCACACAAGATCAATGGGAAACAGCCTGTACATCTCTAGATGAAATTATAAACAAAATCTCAGAAACTATTGAAATCACCTGTAAAGCCCCCCCACTACCAAATCTAACTAATAGAACTGCACAACAAGGTGGTTTTTTACCCCGAAAACTTGCCAAAGAATGGAAAAAACACCTTGCTACATACCATCTTGTTAACCGGAGATTCCCCAATCTCTCCTTTCCTTAGTTTCCCTTAGTCTCTTTTCAGCTTTTATCCTTACCTCAGACAGTCATCCAGTCGACTTGGATGAACTCTGTCACCAGTCGACTTGGATGAACTCTGTCACCAGCCGACTGGATGAATTCTGTCACCAGCCGACTGGATGACTTCCGCCAGTTCAGGAGGTTTAAGAGGCAAGGTTAGGGTTTCCTGTAATCATTCTACACTAGAGCAGGTAGAGTCAGAGAGGTCTGAGAGCTGTTAGGAACTGCTGTACTATGGTTTTGGGGCTGTTTTGACCCATTTTATGCAGTTTTGACCTCTTTTTGCACTTGTATTGTACATTTCCAGCAACCTATGAGTGTTTGGAGCACTTAGTTTAGTTGGGTTTTGTTGGGTTTGATGGGATTGTGAAGGCTAGGGTTTAGTTGGTAAATCCTCCCTTTACCTTTGGCGACCATGCTTTAGTTCGTACCATGTGATCTCCTGCTTGTTGTAGGCTGTTCCACACACTTTAGAGGTCCTGAAGTACTGAAATCGGGTCTGCAGAGGTGCAGCAGTTACTGTCGGGAGTCTAGGGGGGTGCTGAGATGCTGTCACTGAAATTCCGAGGTGCTGAACAGTCACTGGTTGGTTAGGTATAGTCCCTGTGGTGGTAGATCGGGTCGGCAGGTGCTGCCCAGCCACTGGCAGAGGTCCAGGAACCAATCGGGAGGTGATCTGTTGCAGTAGAGGGGAACAGTGAAGCAGAACGTTTCAGGTGTTTCAGGGATAGGAAACACTGGTGCACCGACAGATGCAGTCCAGCACGTGTCCAGGGAGCAGTAGCAGCGGATCGGTTCTGTTGCAGACTGGTGGGCGTAGGTGCTGTGAAGATTGAAGGACCAGTTTTTCAGGCAGTCGACCCGTTTGAACAGAGGGCTGTTCACCACTCGAAAAAGGGGATAGGGCGGCTATACGTCAGATCTGAAGTCCAACTGTACAAGGGGTGAAAGGTAAGTAACCCGTAATTCTAGCATTTTGAAATTCAAAAACTCAGATCCGAAAATTTAGGATCTTAAAAATTTGAAATTTGAATTGTGGACCTCGACTTGGGACCTCGGTCGACTGTGCGAATCTCGATTTGGGACCTCAGTCGACTGTGAGACTTCGTTTTGGGATGTCAGTTGAGGACTTCGCACCTGTACCTGAGGGGGCAGAACGAGTCCAATCTGACTGAAAACAGCTGCTAAGAATAATTGGCAGAAGGGGAATTTCTGTCCGAATTAATCACAGCTGCAACCACTGAACTGAACTTCTAAAGATCAGTGCAGTGCGAAAAAGGGGATAGAAGTAGCTAAAACAGTGATGCAGTAAATTGCTGTAATCCATTTCTACTTGCTGGGAAACTGCTTGTTGTTACTAACCCGACTATACAGCCGACTTGCTGGGGTCAGTACTAAAGTGGCAGATACAAAGAAAGGGTAGCTGACTGACTGGAGCCTGGAGGAAGCCAAGCAGAGCTGACCAGACCAAAAGCAGAACAATAGCTGCAGACATCAGGGAGCCAACAGTCGGCTGGTGCAGTCCAGCAGTCACATCCATGGAGGACGGTGACCAGCCTGACTTGAGAGAGAGACAAGCTATGGAGCGCTACAGACGCTACATGCAACGGGAGGAGCGGACGACAGAGCCGACTCCAGCAGAAGGACAGGACCGACTTAGTTCGCAAGGCAGTGCGGCTAAACAGGTCGGGGAGCTTATCGACATGGAAGTGGAACACGACATGTCATCATCCGATGGGAGGACGAGGGAGAGCAGATTTGGAGGGGAGACACAGTTCGAAAAAGGGGATAGGCTGAGTCGGCAGCCAGACCCGACTAGCGTTCCCTGGAGGTACCAGGACATGAAGCGAACAGCGTCATTCAGGAGGGACTTCTCTACTGCCGTTGATGACTACAACACCTTCCGTGAAGAGCGACGACAGACGCAGGAAGTTTTTGCAGAGCCAACCCAGTGGCCCAGAACAGTCACTGGCAGAGTCGACTTGGAAACCGAGCCGACTCAACTGCGCAGCCGACCTGTATCGCCAGTACGACTGCCAAAAACTCCAGAGACACTGCCAGCTGCATTCCAGAATCTGAAGCAGAAGTTGGAGGAAACGAAGAGTCGATCAGATCAGGAGTAGGGTCTTGTACACCCGACAGAAGGTGGCCTGGGTAAGAACGTGCACTTCCTGGATGAGTTCAGGCTTCAGTCAGAATGGGAGCAGGAAGAGGAGGACCGGAAGGCAGTTGAAGCATTCAGAGCCGACCTGTTAGCCAAACGGGAACGGGCCCGACAGCACCACCCGACACACACTCACAGTCGACCCGACTCAGGCAAATACCTCCAGCAGCTCGAAGCCTTGCAGCATACTGCACCTTCGGGTGTAGCGTCGTTGCATCACTGGCATACAGGGCCGCAGTGGCCGCCAGAGCAGCATCGTACTTCGCTAGAGGTGGAGTTCAACCGACGGGTACATGAGGCAGCTCAACAGTTAGCAGCTCAGCAACTGGCAGCACAACAGTCGGCAGCCCAACAGCTTGCTGCCCAGCAGAAGGAACAAGAACGGCTGGAACGGGAGAAGCAGGAACTAGCACAGTTGCAGGACCTGTGGGAGGAGCAGCGAAGGTGGCAAGAGCAGGCAGAGACTGTGGGGAATGCTGCACGACCTCCGTATTTATCCAGTTCAGCACCAGAGGTGACGGTGGATAAAACTGTACCTGGACCACTTCCGGCCGTGACTTCCTCGACCGCACAGCGACTCCCAGGATACGTGGATCACCTTACCGGTGACGTGTACCAATCTGCGCAGCCGACCCAGTCAGCCGGGTATCCTGGAAGAATGGCAGAACCGATTTTTGCGGATCCTATCCATGCAGTTACCCACGTGGGGCGGCCTACAGTTGTCCAACCATTTGCCGCCCCGGTCGGCTACAGTACTGCCGCTATCCCCGGAGGTTCACACACTGCCCCAGCTGGTTCTCACTTTCCAGTACATTATCCAGCACCATCGGCAGCACCTCCCCGTACATTGCCCCCGGTTCGAACAACCGACTTCACCTCAGCACCACCCCGACCGCCGGTCAGTGCACAGCGGAAGCAGTTACCGTACAGGGCTTACAAGGAGGGAAATGACCCCGACGCTCATCTCAGGTATTTTGACAAATGTGCCTGGTTTAATGGTGAGACTGATGAGACAGTAATCATCACACTGTTTGGGACGACCCTGGTCGACAAAGCCCAGCGCTGGTTTGATGACTGGTTGGATCACCACCCTTACTGCACATGGGAGGAGGCAAAGGAAGCGTTCAAGCTGCGTTATCGGGAGCAGGATTCTGATGAGCAGGTTTATATGACGCTGCGAACATTCAAGCAGGGTGAAGGGGAGAAGGTTCAGGATTATTACGAACGGTTTATGAAGCTGGTCAAGTGTCTGCAGACGGATGTGGGCGAAGGATTCAAGCTCACCTACTTCAGAGCAGGGTTACTTGACTATCTGAAGGTGACAACCAGTGGGTCTACAGCCAACACCTTGACTGAGCTGAAGGAGTTAGCCCGACGCTGTGACACCAACTGCACCGACGCCTCGGGTAAGAAGCTGTATTTTCAAGCTAAGAAGACGGAGTCGACTACCAGTCGAGCAGCAGCTACCTCAGCCGAGACAGAAGGAGTCGAGACTGTAAACCGACGGTTTTGCACGTGTTGTAAGAAATTTGGGCATGAAGACATTAACTGCTTTGTCAACCCGGCCAACCCCAACAATAGGTTACCCAGGTCTGAAGGGAAGCCTACCGTCGGAGTCCATGAAGTGTCGACTACACAGCCGACTAGTGGCTCTAGGAGGCCTGTCATCAGCCGACCAGGAGGGTACCAGAATGGAGGATCGGGCAGGATTGATGGCTGTTTCCTTTGCCTAGGAACTGATCATCAGATGCGAAATTGTCATTTACGTTTGAAGTTTCAGCAGTTATTAGCTGTCGAAAAACAAGGAACTAACACTGTGGGTGTCAACAGTGTGGAATTGCAGGAGATCGATGACCCAGAGGTGGCCACGATATTGACCAGAGGAGCTCGAGAACGAGCAGGACTGCCCCTCGAGGACAAGGAGGTGAAGGAACCTGAGCCCCGACAGCCAAAAACACAAGCTGATTGGGAAAAGGAAGAGCGCCTTAGGAAGGAATTCATAGCTTTCACAGAGGAGATTAACAGAGAAAACGAGCTGGCCCGACAGGCTGAAGAGGCACTGCAGAAGGCCAACACAGCCGACTTGGAGACAAATGCTCCTGACGGGCCAGTTCTAGATGGAGACTGGGTTGGATTCCCCGATCCCGACTGCCTACAGGAGATACCCAAGAAACCCTTGGAGGTAGCCACGGAGGAGCCGATCAATTCACAGCCGCAGGCATTGGCCAAAACAGTCAGTCGACAGATCTTACAGACACCAATCACAGTGTCTTTAGGGGAACTGCTGGAAGTGGCCCCCAACCTTACAGAATATGTCAGGGCCAAAGTTTTTCCTCAACTTCATGGTCCGCCTAAGACACCAGCCGACTCGACTCAGCCCCCTGTGCTATTGAAGATGCCACAGCCGACTGCACGCCCGACGTCGACTTCAGTACCAAAGCTGCGTTCCACCGACTCGCAGGTACATCCCAATCTTGTTGTTGGAGCAGTGGATATTGATCGGGGTCTTCCGGTTATTTCTGTGCAGGTCGGGCAGTCAACGCTGGAGAACGTGCTGCTGGATGGAGGCTCTGGAGTCAACCTCATTACAGAGGAGGAAAGGATCCGACTCGGACTCAAGGATCCATCTCCAGCGCCCTATCGATTGCGTATGGCTGACGAGGCAGTGGTGGAACCAGTCGGCCTCATCCGGAACGTCCGTATCCATATCCACGGCATTCCGTACAACATCAGTCTGACCGTCATTCGCAACAAGGAGGTCAATGAAGCCTACAGCATGTTGCTGGGTCGACCCTGGCTCATTGATGCAAAGGTCACTCACGATTGGGGGAACAAGTTGGTGACTATTCGAGGCAATGGTATTGTCAAGACTATCTCTATCAATTAGAGGACGGGCCCCCTGCCCAAATTACCAGAGGTGCTGGTGTGCTATAACTTAGCTGAGGGACTCACTGATGAAGAGGAGGATCGTTTTTTACAGACCGAGGAGGATATATTCGCAGTCGGGACTATCACCCTGCCTGAGAATTTAAGAGTACCCCTACCTGGCCAAGCCGACTTACAACGAACCGACCACTGCCAAGCCGACTTTGCCGCAGCCGACTTAGGAGCCGACTTGGACACAGCCGACTTAGGGCCCCCGACTCTTCCTGCTCCCGACACTGCTACTTACCCCGACCACTTTTATACCTTTTCAGAGGGCGAGATGCCGGTCGATGAGACACCAGTACGGGAGAAGTTGGGAGAGATGAAGGTGGCAGGATGGAACTTGACCGAAGAAGAGCGGTTGAGGAAGATTAATGTCGGTACTGAGGAGGAACCGAAGATTCTGAAGATCAGTACACAACTGGAACCAGCATTAGCATAGGCAGCAGAAGACTTACTGCGAGAGTACACTGACGTGTTTGCATGGACATACAAAGACCTGAAGGGGATCCCTCCGTCAGTGGCGCAGCATCGGATTGTACTGGAGAAGGATGTTCCCCCGATTCATCAGGCTAGATACAGGATGAATCCTAACTATGCCAGCATCGTCAAACAGGACATTGATAAACTCCTGGCAGCAGGGTTCATCGTTCCAGTCGAAGAGGCGACTTGGCTCTCACCCATTGTTGTTGTGCCTAAAAAGAATGGTCAATTACGCATTTGCATTGACTATAGAAAACTAAATGCTGCCACTAAAAAGGACCCTTATCCTCTACCCTTTACTGAGTAAGTGTTGTATGCTGTGGCACGGTACGAACTGTACACCTTCCTGGATGGTCGGTCGGGTTACTACCAGATTAGCATCGCTCCGGAGGACCGACACAAGACAGCTTTCATCACTGAATGGGGGGCTTTTGTTTGGCTGGTTATGCCATTTGGGCTGACAAATGCACCCCCGACTTAGCGAGCTATGAACAAGGCATTCAAGGAGTACCTGGGAATTTTCATGAAGCTTTTCCTTGACGACTTCACAGTTTACAGTGACATCCCCGATCACTTGTACAAACTGCGGCTCTGCTTTGAGAAGTGTCGGGAGTATGGCATCAGCTTAAACCCGGAGAAGTGCGCATTTCTGGTGGCCTCAGGTATCCTTTTAGGCCATGTCGTTTCCAAGGCAGGGAAGATGCCCGACCCAAAGAAGATCGAGGTCGTTCAGGAGATGCCACGCCCCCGACGCACAGCCGACATCCAGACTTTCAATGGATTTGCTCAGTTCAACCGCATCTACATCAAGTCCTATGCCCACATCATGGAGCCTATCACCCGACTGATGCGAAAAACTGAGAAGTTCGACTGGACCGATCGCTGTGAAGATGCCTGGGTGGAGATCAAAGAACGGTACACTAATGCACCC
Organism: Ceratodon purpureus; assembly: GCA_014871385.1. Lineage (NCBI taxonomy): Eukaryota > Viridiplantae > Streptophyta > Bryopsida > Pseudoditrichales > Ditrichaceae > Ceratodon > Ceratodon purpureus. Next base: position 62,959,813 of record CM026426.1, on the reverse strand, counting down.
ATACTGATCGCACCTAGGTGGGATCTGGAATTCCATGTCCACACCGACGCTTCTGATATCGCTGTTGGAGCTATGCTGGCTCAAAACCAGACAGGGAAGTGCGACCAGCCAATCTCCTATGCATCCCGACTGCTCAATTCTGCTGAGAGAAATTATACTACCACAGAAAAGGAAGCATTAGCTATGGTGTATGCCTTGACTAAATATCGTCATTATCTGCTGGGTAACAAGCTGGTTTTTTATGTAGATCACATGGCCTTGGTTCATTTGGTTAACAAGCCCCAAGTGTCGGGGCGCATTGCACGTTGGCTGTTGCTTTTTCAGGAATACGATTTTACTGTGGTGTACAAGCCGGGTCGGACGCATGGCGCAGCCGACTTACTCAGCCGACTACCCAATGGAGAGCCCCCCACAGGCGTGCCAGATCAACTTCCCGACGCAGGGCTATTTTATGTCAAACCTGAGTGGCTGCAGGACGTGATCGACTATCTGCGAACTGGCGAGCCGACTGCGACTATGACCAAAGATGAGAAGCGGAGGTTGCTGCTGCGAGCCTTACCGTATACCTTGGTTGAAGGGGTTTTGTACAAGAAGGGACAGGACCTGGTCCTAAGAAGAGTTTTGGATCCTGTACAAGCGGAGACAGTGATGAGGGATATGCATGACGGCTGTGCAGGTGGCCATTTCTCCCAGGATATTACATCCAGGAAGATTCTTGATGCTGGTTACTGGTGGCCGACCCTGCACAAGGACGTCTCAAAGTACTGCAGAGCCTGCGATAAGTGCCAGCGGGTCGGGAGGTTGGCCAACACTAGACTGGCCCAATTGGTTACCAGCCTACCTGCAGAGCCATTCATGAAGTGGGGCCTCGACTTTGTGGGCCCTATCAAGCCGGCAGCGGCTCGGACAGGGAACAGGTACATTTTGGTCGCCACCGACTATGCAACGAAATGGGTGGAGGCTAAGGCACTGCGCACAAATACGGCGGCTGTAACTGCCAAGTTCCTGTACGAACAGATTTTGACCCGTTATGGTTGCCCTCTGACCCTAGTCAGTGATCAAGGGACCCATTTCATCAACGAGGCAATTGAGTACTTGGTGCAGCATTTCCTGCTGCAGCATCGGACATCCACCACATACTACCCCCAGGGTAACGGACAGGCCGAGTCGACCAACAAAGTTCTGGGTCGGCTATTGACAAAGTTGGTCAGTGACAATCGCACCGACTGGGATGAGCACCTGCCAACTGCTCTACTGTCCTATCGGACAGCGTTCAAGGTCACCACTGGTTACACTCCTTTCCAGTTAGTTTATGGCCTGCACCCTCTCATGCCCACAGTGTATAGTGTTCCTACCCGTAGGACAGACGGTACCATCGACTATACTACAACTAGGGTCTTACAGGCCCACACAGCCGACTTGGAGCAGTTAGACAGCCATCGACTGGTGGCACAGGAACAGTCGGGAAGTCGACAGTGGAGTCGGTCACTGTGAAGCCAGCAGCATTACCGACAGAAGGATTTTCAAGTGGGGGACCATGTCCTCTGGTATCCGAAAGGCGAGAAAGAACATGCAGGGAAATTTAAGTGTCGCTGGTTTGGGCCATATCGGGTGCAGTACCGACTCCCCAACAACACTGCGTTATTGGTAACAGAGGCACACTTTGAGCCGAACCCGATTGTGGTCAACATCAACAAACTTAAGCCGTACAGATTTTACTCTGAAGACCAGTTAGTCACTATCGGGCCTAAGCAACTGCCACGTGGATTCTCCACGAGCCCAACTGAGGTTTCCCAAGAGGCTGCTCTTACTGAACAGCCTCCTTCCCACTCTGGCGACATTATCACTCCAGCGTTCTCCCTCCCAGTTCACCAGCCTACCCAAGAGTCCGCAGCTCGCTCACAGGATCCACCTGCTACTTCACCCCATCGACTGTCCATCCCTCCCGCCAACACACTCGCTATGGAGACCCCCGTCTTAACCCTGGAGTGTGTTCCAGTTTCTTGCCTCATGGTCGAGGCCCTACCCTTGACACCTATTCCGCGTACCTTAGGCTCACACGGTACCCGGCCAGTACTGCAGGCGGACCGCCCATTGCCCCATCATCCGCAGTCGCCTCCCACTGAGCCTCCAGCGCCATCGCAGCAACCCGTCATTATTGACTTAGGGTTTGCTCCGACGCCCAACCCGTCAGTTTGTCACTGCCCCTCGGCTTCATTGCAAAACCCTGGGTTCCCACAGCAAACCCTATCTTTTGCAACAGCCAGCGCGACTGTCCGAGCCTGGAGTCTCCCGCAACCCCTACATCCTTGTGCACACGGCGCGGCCCGCACCGAAAGCTTACTACGTCGGCCCTGCTTGGAGTCCTCGAGCGCCCTACCAGTTGCAAAGCCGAGCACCGCGACGACCCACGGATACGCTGCCCCTTGCGAGCTCCCCGCAGCTGCTCCTTCACTTCCCCGACCACCGGCGCTTCAGTCTCCTCGCGCCTCATCCCGACAGCGACTTACTCAGTCGCCTTCAGGTCTTGATTTCCCTTCCGTCTCCGCTCTTTCCCCCATTTCAAACCCTAGGCTAGCATCCGGAGGTGATCACCGCGACTGCCACTCTAGTCTCCCTACAGCTTTCGCGAGTCCCCGAGCCCTCTCTCTTTCTGTAGTCCCAGTCAAGACCGAGAGTGTATTCCGCGCGCCGAGTGCTCCTCAGCACCCTCTAGGACCTGTCATCGACCGACATTGTCTATGCTCCGAGCAGCTTCGACCTAACCCTAATACTCAGGGTTTACGACAGTCACAGGGAGTGACGTCGGGCACACTCTGCGCCACCAATCTCCAAGCCGCTTCAAGCTTCCTCGGCGTCTCCACATCAGGTGACTCTTCGGACTGCCTTGATTTTCCAGTGCATTGCTCTCAGCGGACACACGACCAGGTGCTTGCTACGTCTCGGCCTGCAGCCGTCAACCGCCACACTTACCTCACTCGCCACCGTCGCCGAGCTCATCGCGGGACGTTGGAGAGATATTTCTGTCGAGGAGCCTTACCTCGGGCTGGTAGCGCCGAGTCCATGGAGATTGGAGGCCCCAGCACCCAGCCTGTTGCGGAGCCCGACCTGGACGGCACGGTACGACCCACACCTCCACCGACGTTACCGCCGATCGAGCAGCTTGTAGTATCACCGCCAACTGCACCCTCCCAGTCGACTCCCATCGACCCGAGGCGAGGAGTCAAACGCAAGCTGACTGCGGTGGATGCGAGGGTTCCAAAGACTGTGCGTATTCCACGCAACCCTCATCGTCGACTGGATATCACCATCGAGCCGCATACACAGTGGGACGCCTGGCGAGCGCTGGCCGACGACGCCTGGGCAGCATACACCAGTCTCCAGGTATTTTATAATTTCAATTGGCCGCAGCCTCGACCTGAGTTAATCCTTGATTTTGTGGATGGATTTGAGTACATTCAGCACCCCAGGGGCACCCGCCGACCTACCGGTGAGCCGATCATCCGGTCCATGGTCCGCGGCAAACCTGTGGAGATTACGGCATACGTGATCCGAACAGCATTAGGGTTCGACGACGGGGCCAACTTGTTAGGCCAGAAGGTGGGTTTCGGGTTCGATGAGAGATACTCGCAGCTGGGACTCACAGAGGCTGACCATGCCCATGATGGCAACCGGGTTATAGCATTACCGGATGCTTATCAGGTCCGAGTCCGGGCGTTGAGTGACGCCATCGGTTTCAAACAGAGGTTCTTGTTTGTGAGTAACGACCTCGTGGAGCATATTCTAGCAGCAGAGAAGGCCGGGCGCCGTCAGCGCCCTTTTGACTGGTCCTATTTTGTCCTCGCAAATCTGCGTCGTCACCTGATCTATCTCCATTCCCAGCCAGGGGAGCCGCGCCGTCTTCGTGGAGCCGCAGTCATAGATACTATACTGTCCTACTGGTTCCCGGACCGTGAGGAGGTAACCGAGCCCGAGACAGTTGATTCCAGTGTTGACACCATGGACGGGAGCCACGAGGGTGCACCGATCAGTCCACCCATCGTCCGACCGCCAGCTGGGCAACTCCGAGATCGTACTAGTGGTGACGGTCACCGCCCGACCTTGAGTACCTCCGCTGACCAGGCCGATACAGAGCCGACTTCCCGGTCCCACGAAGGTTCGTCTGATGTCGGTCGTCCCACCCGACGTCTCCTACGACACGGCCAGCAGATTCGCCAGCCGGCGTTTCCATACCGATCTCCCACTCACCGGACCCCGCCCCCACACTCTGCTGCGCACACCAGTCCAGCCTCACCGACTTGCAGGTACCCCCTTCGATCCCGCACTGTCACACGACACTACCGAGCGGTTTCCTCCGGGTCCGATGGCAACTTGGATCCAGTACCTGCGGCTGTCGCACCACCCGACTCCGTCATCAACATAGGCAGCTCTGCTGGTACACCACCCGTCAATCCCACAAACGTGCCTGTCTCTCCATCTCGGCTGTCAGCGAACCCAGCTATACCATCCGCCCAGCTGACCCCGCCTGTTTCCGCCACTGAGACCCTAACTTCGGCGCCACCCGACTGCTCTTCGTCACCAAAGTTAGCACCGTCCCCACCGACGATGGCGCTCATGTTGTACCGCGAGCCAATCGTCTTCACCGCTCCGCGCTTCACTCCGCCACAGCCCTCAGGACCTGTTCCCGAAGAGGCTGCAGCAACCCCCGCTGGTGATCCTTCTCCACCCGCGCTGCAACCTGCACCGCACATCCAGGGGGGGCCCTCTGCGTCTCTTCATACGACCGAGCCACTCGACCGTGCCTCGCCATCTGAACCTCCCCTCGGATCTGCTCGGACACCCGACCTTCAGGTTGTTTTTTACAACCTCAAAGTCATCACCGACGCCCTGGCCCAGACTCGTAGTGCAGCCGAGCAGCTAGAGTCTAGCCGACAGCAGGTAGCGAGGGAAGCTTGTACGTGAGCGGAGAGCGCAGAGCGGAGAGCGGTGAGCGCAGATTTGGAGAGCGGAGAGCACAGAATGGGGGACAGAACCTAAAAATAGCACTTTTTTTACTAAAAATAAATTATAAAATTAGAAGATTCGAATATTCTAATTGTATTTTTGGAAATTTACTAATTTTAGTAATTTAATTGACCCTATAACCGTGGACTAATTACAGTATTTTCATTGAATTCGTAGTTCATATTCTCTTTTCTTGGTGATTAATTTTTTAACGTGCACCAATTACTATGCTCCAGCTCCTTCTAACTAGTTCAGGCATACAGTAATTCCCCTTATCTCCTTAAATTTATATGCAAATTACTACTTGAAATGTATTGGTATTCAACCTCTGAACAGGGATCAAGTAACATTTAATTTCGTAACATTTTCTTAACATTGCTAGAATTCATCCACCATAGTCTACATGCCTTTCTCATTTTTTTTTATTTTTTTTATTTTTTTTGAAATTTGTCTTGTATTTTTTATAAAACTTTCTTTATTCTATCTATCTAGTTAGAGGGGTCAAAAGCCTCCTTTCATTTAATTCTCTCCTTCATTTTATTTTCACAATCATTTTATTTTCACATTCAATTTGTTGATCTCCTTTATATTATTTTCAACCTTCATTTTAAATATTGCTATTCTTTTCTTTAATCTTTTTAATTTCAATTTATATAAATGTTTTTTTTTTTGGTTTTTTTTGTTTTTTGTTTTTTTCATTCTTTAAATTTTAAAAAACAATTTAAATGCTAAATGACCTCTGCTAAACCTTCATCTTTTTCCATTCGGTTTAGGAGGATGACAACTTTTAAATGAATGAATAGCCGATTTTCAAGGGCGCCAAGCATCTTCTTCAGGGATATTTAAGATAAGAGTAGGGAATGTCTCTGCCTCTTTTGTGTTTTTGTTATGTGAAGCTCTTTTCCGTAGTGCGGGACAGCAGCTATGGAAGACGTCAGAGATATTGTTGTTTCACTTGGTGACGATGTTTGTCCATTTCAACCATATGTTGAGGTGGAGGACGAAGAAGAGGTGATGGCCAACAGCCAAGGGAGTCCTTCGACAACGGATGTTGACGTACAACCGGATGTAAGAGCTGACCCTCCACGTTCAGAAAATTCGGATGAAATCATAGTGCTAGAGAAGGACGCAGATGAGCCTTTGCAACCACATGCATACTCGAAGGTTGGAAAGATCGCAAGGGGAACCTATTCCAGGGAATCAGTTAATCGGAGGCGGGGAGGTGGGCCATTGCTGAAACGTTCATACCAAGGACATGCTCCAAGTGTGGGAACGAAAGTGACTGCGAATGTAGTTTTACCTGTAGTACACTCAGCGGCTGGCAGTCCTGCTGATAGTGTAGAAGGCAACCCTAAACGTGTTAGGTTTGAAGATTGAGACATCTAATAACAAGTATATGTTTGCTGTAATAAAAGATACATGTCAAGGGATACGAAGTATATAGTGCACTTGTTCAAGAAAGAATGTTTTCAAATAGAGTGCAATCAATGAGAACGACAAAGCCTTTAATATAATGAAAAAGTCAATACAGCTTCTGAATAGCTGACTTAGTACATGGGATATTACTAAAATCATTCACTAGGTGACAAATGGCCATTGTGGAAATGGCAGTTCTAAAGTAGGAGGGCTACCTACTTCTTCGCCAAGGGGTGACGCAAGATTCCACTCTCTAAGAGTAGCTTGACCTCGTTGAAGCTGAAGGTGGGCGCATGGATGAAAAGCTCGGCTTCGGGATCACGGTTGCAGACCTTCAAGAGTATGTAATAAAGGTGCTTACAATATGAGAACTGAGTCTTGCCACGGAACGTAGTCATCGTCTTCTTGAATGCTGGGCAAGTGCAACCAGGATAAGAACTGATGGTAATCTGGTACCGTGTGATGTGTGGAGCGACGCCCGAATCCAGCCCAATGATGCAACCGTGGCCCGGCTCAGGTATCATGGTGACGGAATGGAGGCACGCTTTAAGAGACTCGGAGGAGCCCATGGAGAGTCGCTGCGCTTGATTGGGACGAGTGGCAGTGCGCTTCACCATCTTGCCGTCTCTCTTGCCTGGGTAGCGGTCAGCGTCTGCAGGGACTGGCACCGAGCTGAGATTTGCAGGGGGCGGGGCAGAAGAGAACAGGCGTCTTGGGGAGACCGGTTTCTTCGGCGGAAGTTGAAAGCCCGCTGCTTCGAGGGCTAGAATCTCAGTCAGTTTTAGGTTAGTACCTAGTTTCACTGGCCAGACCTCTGGAATGGAGGGGAATCCCTGGTCCTTTGAGTAGTGTGCTACCCACTTGCGCTTAGAGCCTTTCACGCAGCGCTCAATATCGTCGGAGCAGAAGAAGAACTCTGTCTTCTCGACTAGGTTCCTGCGATAGTTAGTCCAGAGCCCAGTGTAGGTCGGTGCAGCTGTGCAATGGGGCCCCCTGACGATTCTCTCAGTGCACTTCTTCTTCGTTTCAGCTCTTTGGGCCCAGCAGCACTTCGCAGAAAGTTTGTGAAGTCTCAAAATGTGCCACTCCTTCACGTCCACCTTAATTTCTTCAACCGCGTTGACATGGCGAATGCCGCCCTTGTTCACAGGTGAAGGTAAAGGGGAATCAACTTCCTGGGCAGGAGGTTGGGTACATTGTACCTCGGTGTCGTGTTCGGAGTCGTCTTCCACAATGACGGGCATCTGCATAGGGCGAGCCCTGACGGCACGTCTTGGGCCTCGTGGGCGTGAGAAGTTTGTCTTATCCGGGCGATGAGACTCCTCGTCAGCTCCGATAAGGACGTCGGCTTTTCGCTTCTGTGAACCGAAGACTTCTGCTCCAGGCATGATAGGCTGACGGGTGCAGAACTCATCCGCGCCTGGCATATCAAGCATGGGCTTGTCGAGCAGTGTAGGATTTCCCCATTTCTTTGCGTTGCGTTCAGCCATCCGGAGCCTGAGTTCCTTCTTGGACGGTCCTGTTCCGCCGACGTCACCTTTTAGGAACTGGTAGTAGTTGACAACCTGTAGAAAAGCCCGAACAAAATCGTCCACGGTAGCAACGTACAGGTCGTTCCCGTTGTTTCCTGAAGCTTGGAGCCACTTGTTGTGAACCGTTTCGGCGAGGTTACAGGTGGGCATCTCTGTGAGTTCTTCTTTCGTGAATTTCTGCAGATTTGACAGTAAATGCCGTTAGATTCACCGATTACAGGTTTCTAGGTTAGGGCTAGGAAACTAGTATCAAAAACATCAAAACAGAGTGCAGAGAGAATACCTCGGTCATGAATCCCCCCCACTGGCGGAAGCGGTGGTGCCAGAATGACAGCCACTGATCGAGTTTGATGAGCCCGCTTTTGCCAACGACCCCGGTGGATGCCCACCATGCTCGCAACGCGTGGTACAGAGTTTCCGCCTCTGCCATGCTGGTCGCATTCTTGTACTGAGTGCACATCTTCTTGTGCTGTTCCCAGAGTTCTTCGGGGAAGTGCTTCTGCGTATACGCCACCATGTTCTGAGTCCAGTGGAACAAGCACGACCTCTCCCGGTCCTCCATTGGGTCCTCTTTGTTGCCATTGCCGTAAAGGATTCGCACTGCATTCCAATTCGCCTGTGCGTTATCCGCCATGAACCCCTTGAAGTTCGGCGCTGCAACGCCATTGATCTCCATGACCAGGTTCAGGTTTTTCCAGAATACGAGCTGGGCCTCCGTGTCCTCGGACTGCATGTCGCAAGTGGCGATTGTCATCACGCGGCAGTAGGTGGCGTCGTACACATGGCACGCCATCGTCGACCAATCTTTGACGCGTTTTACATGGTCGAACATGATCCATGCGTTCTCCAAATCGCCACCAGCTTGCATACGGCTGACCAAGTCGACACCACTGCCCGGCCCGACCTCTGACATCTTGAAGACAAAGACTTTGTCACGCATCGATCCCTGACCAGAAAACCTATTCTCCTGGACATACGCCCAGAGACTGTTACCACGGAGCTTGGTGATACCGTCCATGATTCCGTACCTTACGAATTTTTTGAAGGTGGCGACTTTGTTGCGGATGTTGGGCGACGCCATGTCTTTGCATCGATCCAGAACAGGAACCAGCTCCTCCATCGTCAGTTTCCTCGGTGGTGCATCCTCGGGCTGTAGAAGGTAGCTCCCGATGAGGAGTTTGCTCGCCTCCAGGACAACGGCGCTTTTTGTTGCTTTGTTGTTCATCTCTACCTGCTCTTCTATTAAGCTACTAATCTCTGCTTTAGAGTCTCTGTAGTCTCCTACTTTCACTGGATGATCATGTGTTCCTATGTGAATACAAGCTCTAGTCTGATTTGGTTTGCCCACAACGTAATAAATCTTAGCCTCGCATGTAGCTACACATGATGGAGGTTCTTTACATACCTTGCACACAAGCGTGGAGTCAGACGGAGGAGGCTGGTCCATGACAAAAGCTTGCAGGGTACAGCCTTCGAACTCAGTCTCGTTAACCTCGAAGATCTTGGGAACACGCTTCAGGAAGTCACAGTCCTTATTGCTGCAGCGCAGCCATCCGACGCAAGTGGAACTTCGAAAAGAGAGTCCGAAGTCGTTCTTGATGTTTGTTGTGATGGTCTTGGTCCACAAGTGTCCGTCGTATCGTTTGTCCATTCCCTGCATTGACTTGGCGGCGAGCTTAGAGGATCCTGCAGCAGCTGGGGGCAACTCAAAAAGAACCGGACCATCAAACTTTGCAGGCAAGTACTCTACTCTCTCGTGTCTAATAGTGGAATAGTCTATCTTCTTCAAAATGTTTTTGGACCCACGCGTCTTAACAATCTCTTTAAGGAGCGGAACAATGCTAACTGTGACCTGGGACAATGGAGGAGACACATTGGAAGGAGGAGCATCTGCGTGGACCTTAGGCACCAACTTGACGGGACTGACTTCGTCATCAGAAGAGAGAGATATGACGGTAGGAGGAGGTTTCTCTACATCTGAAGTCTCGGTACCAGGCTCGACTTTGACTTTGACATCACGAGGTAAGGGAGTCTGAATTGTGCAAGTAGAAGAGCGACGGGGGGTGAGGATCTCAGTGGATGCAGCCATCAGAGAATCAGTAAGACCATAGACCCTATAGGATCCAGGGAGGAGTCTCCACTGCAACATATTGTTCTCATCCCTCAGTGAAGGTTGCCCAAGGGTGTGGGTAACCTCGGCAGTAACGTCATCGAAGATCTCCTCCTCTATACTGATGGAATCCTCACGGAAATGGAATCTGAGACTGAGGCGAAGAGAGGACACTGTAGCTAGACCATCGTCATCTACGCGAAACCTAAGAGGGATGCCCATGCCTTGGGCATACAGAGAGACCATCCCTATGTTTGCAGACGAAAAGAGTAGAAGGGAGACGGTTTTAGCGAAGCGGTATCGCAAAAGCAAAGTGAGAGGAATGATGCATCGCTGTTGATCATTTTATTCAGGTTGGAATGTCCATGTGATGAGTTAGAGAAATATTCATTCTGTTAGGTAACGAATGTAAGATTTAAGAGAGACGGCGCTAACGAAATACCATGCCACCTTTTGCAGGTCTAAGTATATCAGGTAAGATTTTTAGAACTCTACTTTAGTAATTTGAATTGTGGAGCAGATTCTATTTGTTATTAATTATTATAAGATTGGAATGAGCCGTCGTTTTAATTCTAGATTTCAAACAATGAATATAAAAAGGAGCATGCATTTAAGTGCTTGATTTGAATGTTATAATTTTTAGTATGCTTAGTAATTTCTTTATAATTGGAAGTTGATATTTTGAAATGTACTTCTATTATAGAATTGTTATTTTTTCTCTTAATATAATGAGGGTACAGAATGTGTCAGTTGTTAGGATTATATATGTTCTTAGGGTTGATACGAAATTGTTGTAAGTTATAGGTATTTAAGTCGGGAGGAAGTTCTCTGAAGAGCCTTTTTGTGAGAGAGTCCTTCCTTTTAGTTAGACACATGAAGCAGAGTGGAGGACCATCTCCCTCCACTTATGTTACTCCGAAACCTAGAAGGAAACCCGGTGGTACAGATTTTACGGATAGGAGAGCTAGAAAGAGGAGAGCATTACGTAAGAAGGTATCTTTAAAAGGGGACCATTTGAATGCCCCTGTGAAGAGAAGAGGAGCAGGTCTGCCTGTAGCTTTAAAGTTTTCTAGCATTCGTAAACTCATTTTGGACTCTATAGTGGAGGATGGGGAAGAGTTGGTAGGAAACATTGTCGTCGAGAGTCAAGAGCACGGGCAGGACGTTTTGTTAAGTGGAGTTGCACGTGAGGCCATGACGGAAGAATTAGTCTTTAATTGTAGTCAAATAGAGTCACCACAGCCTTCTATCAGATTCAATGACTCTTTGACAAGAGGCCCGGATTGCCAATCCGATCGTGATTTTAATTCCGTTGAAGTAAGTTTACGGAGGCCTAGTTCACTCTGAATTTCCATTGTACATTTCCGATTTAAATAAAAATAATACATTTATTTAGTGCGAAACTAGGGTGTGATATATGGAAGAAGAAACTTTGATGCCATGCACTGCCTCCAACTCATAACTCTTATTTTTGTCTAATTTTATAAAGAGTAACAACTGGATAAGGGAGGTGGGAGTTTCCACACCAGTCTCACTAGTTGGAGAGAGTAGCGAGAGCCAGCGATTGAGAGTAGTCGCGAGGCGAGCGAGGGAGGAGATCATGCGGGCTGGTCAAGGAGGAGTGGCGATGGCGGCGCTAAAGGTTGGCGAGCAGGACGGTGAGGCAGTTGGAGGACTCCGCCTCGGAGAAGATGATGTGGGCTTAGGAGATCCCGCGCCGCAGCCTGAGCTAGGAGCTGCAGGCGAGAGCGAGGGGACCGAGGGGACCGAGGACGAGAAAGAGGAGGACGAGGACCCTGTCCCCGACATCGAAGAGGAAGAGCAGGTACGGCCGTCCACCTCAACCTCCGTACCGAGAATCTACGTTTGAATTTTTGATTCTTTTGTATTTTGAATGTTGGGGTTTTTTAATCTTCGGTCGTACAGTAATGATTAAAGTCTAGAGGTCGTACAGAATGGATTGGAATATAGAGTTCGTACAATGTGCTTTGATTTGACAGTTTCGAATGTTGGGTTCAGAGGAAATGGATTGGTATGATGGGTTAAGAAGGTTTTAGGGGTTGCGGTCTGAATTTTTTGGGGTTGCGGTTCTGCTAGGGAATTCGTTGGGAGAAGGTTTTTGGGGATTTGGGTTTTCAGGGGGTTTGAGAGGTGCTGGTGCTTGGGGTTTGAGGAGTGCTGGTGCTTGGGTTTCGAGAAGTGCTGCGGCTTGGTGCTGCTGGTGAAATTTGCTCTCCTTGTGGTGCTTGGGCTGCTCGGCTTGGGGATACTTCATTTCTGAATTGTTTTTTTTTTTTTAATTTTATGATTTCCTTAAGCTAACTAATGTTTATTAATTATAATTGTTTTTAAAAAAAGGAATCCGTCACCCTACTGTCGTCACAGACAGTAGGGGAGCGCGATTTGAAGTCTTGTTCATGTTGGTGATATTTGCTCTCCTTGTGGTGCTTGGGCTGCTCGGCTTGAGGATACTTCATTTCTGAATTATTTTGTTTTTTAATTTTATGATATTCTTAAGCTAACTAATGTTTATTAATTATAATTGTTTTTAAAAAAAGGAATCCGTCACCCTACTGTCGTCACAGACAGTAGGGGAGCGGGATTTGAACTCTTGTTCATGTTGGTGATATTTGCTCTCCTTGTGGTGCTTGGGCTGCTCGGCTTGGGGCTACTGCATTTTCAAATTGTTTTTTTTTTTTATTTTATGATTTTCTTAAGCTAACTAATGTTTATTAATTATAATTGTTTTTAAAAAAAGGAATCCGTCACCCTACTGTCGTCACAGACAGTAGGGGAGCGGGATTTGAACTCTTGTTCATGTTGGTGATATTTGCTCTCCTTGTGGTGCTTGGGCTGCTCGGCTTGGGGCTACTGCATTTTCAAATTGTTTTTTTTTTTATTTTATGATTTTCTTAAGCTAACTAATGTTTATTAATTATTATTTTTTTTTTCAAAAAATTGGATCCGTCACCCTACTGTCGTCACAGACAGTAGGGGAGCGGGATTTGAACTCTTGATCATGTTGGTGATATTTGCACTCCTTGTGGTGCTTGGGCTGCTCGGCTTGGGGCTACTTCATTTTCAAATTGTTTTTTTTTTAATTTTATGATTTTCTTAAGCTAACTAATGTTTATTAATTATTATTTTTTTTCAAAAAATTGGATCCGTCACCCTATTGTCGTCACTGACAGTAGGGGAGCGGGATTTGAACTCTTGTTCATGTTGGTGATATTTGCTCTCCTTGTGGTGCTTGGGCTGCTCGGCTTGGGGCTACTTCATTTTCAAATTGTTTTTTTTTTTTATTTTATGATTTTCTTAAGCTAACTAATGTTTATTAATTATTATTTTTTTCAAAAAATTGGATCCGTCACCCTACTGTCGTCACAGACAGTAGGGGAGCGGGATTTGAACTCTTGTTCATGTTGGTGATATTTGCTCTCCTTGTGGTGCTTGGGCTGCTCGGCTTGGGGCTACTTCATTTTCAAATTGTTTTTTTTTTAATTTTATGATTTCCTTAAGCTAACTAATGTTTATTAATTATAATTGTTTTTAAAAAAAGGAATCCGTCACCCTACTGTCGTCACAGACAGTAGGGGAGCGCGATTTGAAGTCTTGTTGATGTTGGTGATATTTGCTCTCCTTGTGGTGCTTGGGCTGCTCGGCTTGAGGATACTTCATTCTGAATTATTTTGTTTTTTAATTTTATGATATTCTTAAGCTAACTAATGTTTATTAATTATAATTGTTTTTAAAAAAAGGAATCCGTCACCCTACTGTCGTCACAGACAGTAGGGGAGCGGGATTTGAACTCTTGTTCATGTTGGTGATATTTGCTCTCCTTGTGGTGCTTGGGCTGCTCGGCTTGGGGCTACTGCATTTTCAAATTGTTTTTTTTTTTATTTTATGATTTTCTTAAGCTAACTAATGTTTATTAATTATTATTTTTTTTTTCAAAAAATTGGATCCGTCACCCTACTGTCGTCACAGACAGTAGGGGAGCGGGATTTGAACTCTTGTTCATGTTGGTGATATTTGCACTCCTTGTGGTGCTTGGGCTGCTCGGCTTGGGGCTACTTCATTTTCAAATTGTTTTTTTTTTAATTTTATGATTTTCTTAAGCTAACTAATGTTTATTAATTATTATTTTTTTTCAAAAAATTGGATCCGTCACCCTATTGTCGTCACTGACAGTAGGGGAGCGGGATTTGAACTCTTGTTCATGTTGGTGATATTTGCTCTCCTTGTGGTGCTTGGGCTGCTCGGCTTGGGGCTACTTCATTTTCAAATTGTTTTTTTTTTTTATTTTATGATTTTCTTAAGCTAACTAATGTTTATTAATTATTATTTTTTTTCAAAAAATTGGATCCGTCACCCTACTGTCGTCACAGACAGTAGGGGAGCGGGATTTGAACTCTTGTTCATGTTGGTGATATTTGCTCTCCTTGTGGTGCTTGGGCTGCTCGGCTTGGGGCTACTTCATTTTCAAATTGTTTTTTTTTTAATTTTATGATTTCCTTAAGCTAACTAATGTTTATTAATTATAATTGTTTTTAAAAAAAGGAATCCGTCACCCTACTGTCGTCACAGACAGTAGGGGAGCGCGATTTGAAGTCTTGTTGATGTTGGTGATATTTGCTCTCCTTGTGGTGCTTGGGCTGCTCGGCTTGAGGATACTTCATTCTGAATTATTTTGTTTTTTAATTTTATGATATTCTTAAGCTAACTAATGTTTATTAATTATAATTGTTTTTAAAAAAAGGAATCCGTCACCCTACTGTCGTCACAGACAGTAGGGGAGCGGGATTTGAACTCTTGTTCATGTTGGTGATATTTGCTCTCCTTGTGGTGCTTGGGCTGCTCGGCTTGGGGCTACTGCATTTTCAAATTGTTTTTTTTTTTATTTTATGATTTTCTTAAGCTAACTAATGTTTATTAATTATAATTGTTTTTAAAAAAAGGAATCCGTCACCCTACTATCGTCACAGACAGTAGGGGAGCGGGATTTGAACTCTTGTTCATGTTGGTGATATTTGCTCTCCTTGTGGTGCTTGGGCTGCTCGGCTTGGGGCTACTGCATTTTCAAATTGTTTTTTTTTTTATTTTATGATTTTCTTAAGCTAACTAATGTTTATTAATTATTATTTTTTTTCAAAAAATTGGATCCGTCACCCTACTGTCGTCACAGACAGTAGGGGAGCGGGATTTGAACTCTTGTTCATGTTGGTGATATTTGCACTCCTTGTGGTGCTTGGGCTGCTCGGCTTGGGGCTACTTCATTTTCAAATTGTTTTTTTTTTAATTTTATGATTTTCTTAAGCTAACTAATGTTTATTAATTATTATTTTTTTTCAAAAAATTGGATCCGTCACCCTATTGTCGTCACAGACAGTAGGGGAGCGGGATTTGAACTCTTGTTCATGTTGGTGATATTTGCTCTCCTTGTGGTGCTTGGGCTGCTCGGCTTGGGGCTACTTCATTTTCAAATTGTTTTTTTTTTTATTTTATGATTTTCTTAAGCTAACTAATGTTTATTAATTATTATTTTTTTTCAAAAAATTGGATCCATCACCCTACTGTCGTCACAGACAGTAGGGGAGCAGTTTGACCTCTTGTTCATGTTGGTGATATTTGCACTCCTTGTGGTGCTTGGGCTGCTCGGCTTGGGGCTACTTCATTTTCAAATTGTTTTTTTTTTTTATTTTATGATTTTCTTAAGCTAACTAATGTTTATTAATTATTATTTTTTTTTCAAAAATTGGATCCGTCACCCTACTATCGTCACAAACAGTAGGGGAGCGGGATTTGAACTCTTGTTCATGTTGGTGATATTTGCACTCCTTGTGGTGCTTGGGCTGCTCGGCTTGGGGCTACTTCATTTTCAAATTGTTTTTTTTTTTATTTTATGATTTTCTTAAGCTAACTAATGTTTATTAATTATTATTTTTTTTCAAAAAATTGGATCCGTCACCCTACTGTCGTCACAGACAGTAGGAGAGCGGGATTTGAACTCTTGTTCATGTTGGTGATATTTGCTCTCCTTGTGGTGCTTGGGCTGCTCGGCTTGGGGCTACTTCATTTTCAAATTGTTTTTTTTTTTTATTTTATGATTTTCTTAAGCTTACTAATGTTTATAAATTATTATTTTTTTTCAAAAAATTGGATCCGTCACCCTACTGTCGTCACAGACAGTAGAGGAGCGGGATTTGAACTCTTGTTCATGTTGGTGATATTTGCACTCCTTGTGGTGCTTGGGCTGCTCGGCTTGGGGCTACTGCATATTCAAATTGTTTTTTTTTTTATTTTATGATTTTCTTAAGCTAACTAATGTTTATTAATTATTATTTTTTTTCAAAAAATGGATCCTTCACCCTACAGTCGTCACAGACAGTAGGGGAGCGGGATTTGAACTCTTGTTCATGTGGTGATATTTTCTCTCCTTGTGGTGCTTGGGCTGCTCGGCTTGGGGCTACTTCATTTTCAAATTGTTTTTTTTTTATTTTATGATTTTCTTAAGCTAACTAATGTTTATTAATTATTATTTTTTTCAAAAATTGGATCCGTCACCTCTACTGTCGTCACAGACAGTAGGGGAGCGGGATTTGAACTCTTGTTCATGTTGGTGATATTTGCATCTCCTTGTGGTGCTTGGGCTGCTCGGCTTGGGCTACTTCATTTCAAATTGTTTTTTTTTAATTTTATGATTTTCTTAAGCTAACTAATGTTTATTAATTATTATTTTTTTTTCAAAAAATTGGATCCGTCACCCTACTGTCGTCAAGACAGTAGGGGAGCGGGATTTGACCTCTTGTTCATTGTTGATATTTGCTACTCCTTGTGGTGCTTGGGCTGCTCCGGCTTTGGGGCTACTTGCATTTTCAAATTGTTTTTTTTTTATTTTATGATTTTCTTAGCTAACTAATGTTTATTAATTATTATTTTTTTTCAAAAAAATTGGATCCGTCACCCTACGTCGTCACAGACAGTAGGGGAGCGCGGATTTGAACTCTTGTTCATGTGGGTGATATTTGCTCTCCTTGTGGTGCTTGGGCTGCTCGGCTTGGGGCTACTTCATTTTCAAATTGTTTTTTTTTTTTTATTTTATGATTTTCTTAAGCTAACTAATGTTTATTAATTATTTTTTTTTTCAAAAATTGGATCCGTCACCCTACTATCGTCACAAACAGTAGGGGAGCGGGATTTGAACTCTTGTTCATGTTGGTGATATTTGCACTCCTTGTGGTGCTTGGGCTGCTCGGCTTGGGGCTACTTCATTTTCAAATTGTTTTTTTTTTTATTTTATGATTTTCTTAAGCTAACTAATGTTTATTAATTATTATTTTTTTTCAAAAAAATTGGATCCGTCACCCTACTGTCGTCACAGACAGTAGGGGAGCGGGATTTGAACTCTTGTTCATGTTGGTGATATTTGCTCTCCTTGTGGTGCTTGGCTGCTTGGCTTGGGGCTACTTCATTTTCAAATTGTTTTTTTTTTTTATTTTATGATTTTCTTAAGCTACTAATGTTATTAAATTATTATTTTTTTTCAAAAAATTGGATCCGTCACCCTACTGTCGTCACAGACAGTAGAGGAGCGGGATTTGAACTCTTGTTCATGTTGGTGATATTTGCACTCCTTGTGGTGCTTGGGCTGCTCGGCTTGGGGCTACTGCATATTCAAATTGTTTTTTTTTTTATTTTATGATTTTCTTAAGCTAACTAATGTTTATTAATTATTATTTTTTTTCAAAAAATTGGATCCTTCACCCTACAGTCGTCACAGACAGTAGGGGAGCGGGATTTGAACTCTTGTTCATGTTGGTGATATTTCTCTCCTTGTGGTGCTTGGGCTGCTCGGCTTGGGGCTACTTCATTTTCAAATTGTTTTTTTTTTTATTTTATGATTTCTTAAGCTAACTAATGTTATTAATTATTATTTTTTTTCAAAAAATTGGATCCGTCACCCTACTGTCGTCACAGACAGTAGGGGAGCGGGATTTGAACTCTTGTTCATGTTGGTGATATTTGCTCTCCTTGTGGTGCTTGGGCTGCTCGGCTTGGGGCTACTGCATTTCAAATTGTTTTTTTTTATTTTCATGATTTTCTTAAGCTAACTAATGTTTATTAATTATTTTTTTTTTTCAAAAATTGGATCCGTCACCCTACTGTCGTCACAGACAGTAGGGGAGCGGGATTTGAACTCTTGTTCATGTTGGAGATATTTGCTCTCCTTGTGGTGCTTGGGCTGCTCGGCTTGGGGCTACTTCATTTTCAAATTGTTTTTTTTTTTATTTATGATTTTCTTAAGCTAACTAATGTTTATTAATTATTATTTTTTTTCAAAAAATTGGATCCGTCACCCTACTGTCGTCACAGACAGTAGGGGAGCGGGATTTGAACTCTTGTTCATGTTGGTGATATTTGCACTCCTTGTGGTGCTTGGGCTGCTCGGCTTGGGGCTACTGCATTTTCAAATTGTTTTTTTTTTTATTTTATGGTTTTCTTAAGCTAACTAATGTTTATTAATTATTATTTTTTTTCAAAAAATTGGATCCGTCACCCTACTGTCGTCACAGACAGTAGGGGAGCGGGATTTGAACTCTTGTTCATGTTGGTGATATTTGCACTCCTTGTGGTGCTTGGGCTGCTCGGCTTGGGGCTACTTCATTTTCAAATTGTTTTTTTTTAAATTTTATGATTTTCTTAAGCTAACTAATGTTTATTAATTATTATTTTTTTTCAAAAAATTGGATCCGTCACCCTACTGTCGTCACAGACAGTAGGGGAGCAGTTTGACCTCTTGTTCATGTTGGTGATATTTGCACTCCTTGTGGTGCTTGGGCTGCTCGGCTTGGGGCTACTTCATTTTCAAATTGTTTTTTTTTTAATTTTATGATTTTCTTAAGCTAACTAATGTTTATTAATTATTTTTTTTTTTTCAAAAAATTGGATCCGTCACCCTACTGTCGTCACAGACAGTAGGGGAGCGCGATTTGAAGTCTTGTTCATGTTGGTGATATTTGCTCTCCTTGTGGTGCTTGGGCTGCTCGGCTTGGGGCTACTTCATTTTCAAATTGTTTTTTTTTTTATTTTATGATTTTCTTAAGCTAACTAATGTTTATTAATTATTATTTTTTTTTCAAAAATTGGATCCGTCACCCTACTATCGTCACAAACAGTAGGGGAGCGGGATTTGAACTCTTGTTCATGTTGGTGATATTTGCACTCCTTGTGGTGCTTGGGCTGCTCGGCTTGGGGCTACTTCATTTTCAAATTGTTTTTTTTTTTTATTTTATGATTTTCTTAAGCTAACTAATGTTTATTAATTATTATTTTTTTTCAAAAAATTGGATCCGTCACCCTACTGTCGTCACAGACAGTAGGGGAGCGGGATTTGAACTCTTGTTCATGTTGGTGATATTTGCTCTCCTTGTGGTGCTTGGGCTGCTCGGCTTGGGGCTACTTCATTTTCAAATTGTTTTTTTTTTAATTTTATGATTTTCTTAAGCTAACTAATGTTTATTAATTATTTTTTTTTTTCAAAAAATTGGATCCGTCACCCTACTGTCGTCACAGACAGTAGGGGAGCGGGATTTGAACTCTTGTTCATGTTGGTGATATTTGCTCTCCTTGTGGTGCTTGGGCTGCTCGGCTTGGGGCTACTTCATTTTCAAATTGTTTTTTTTTTTTTATTTTATGATTTTCTTAAGCTAACTAATGTTTATTAATTATTATTTTTTTTCAAAAAATTGGATCCGTCACCCTACTGTCGTCACAGACAGTAGGGGAGCGGGATTTGAACTCTTGTTCATGTTGGTGATATTTGCTCTCCTTGTGGTGCTTGGGCTGCTCGGCTTGGGGCTACTTCATTTTCAAATTGTTTTTTTTTTTTATTTTATGATTTTCTTAAGCTAACTAATGTTTATTAATTATTATTTTTTTTCAAAAAATTGGATCCGTCACCCTACTGTCGTCACAGACAGTAGAGGAGCCGGATTTGAACTCTTGTTCATGTTGGTGATATTTGCTCTCCTTGTGGTGCTTGGGCTGCTCGGCTTGGGGCTACTGCATATTCAAATTGTTTTTTTTTTTATTTTATGATTTTCTTAAGCTAACTAATGTTTATTAATTATTATTTTTTTTCAAAAATTGGATCCTTCACCCTACAGTCGTCACAGACAGTAGGGGAGCGGGATTTGAACTCTTGTTCATGTCGGTGATATTTTCTCTCCTTGTGGTGCTTGGGCTGCTCGGCTTGGGGCTACTTCATTTTCAAATTGTTTTTTTTTTAATTTTATGATTTTCTTAAGCTAACTAATGTTTATTAATTATTATTTTTTTTCAAAAAATTGGATCCGTCACCCTACTGTCGTCACAGACAGTAGGGGAGCGGGATTTGAACTCTTGTTCATAATGGTGATATTTGCTCTCCTTGTGGTGCTTGGGCTGCTCGGCTTGGGGCTACTTCATTTTCAAATTGTTTTTTTTTTAATTTTATGATTTTCTTAAGCTAACTATTGTTTATTAATTATTATTGTTTTTAAAAAAAGGAATCCGTCACCCTACTGTCGTCACAGACAGTAGGGGAGCGGGATTTGAACTCTTGTTCATGTTGGTGATATTTGCTCTCCTTGTGGTGCTTGGGCTGCTCGGCTTGGGGCTACTGCATTTTCAAATTGTTTTTTTTTTAATTTTATGATTTTCTTAAGCTAACTAATGTTTATTAATTATTATTTTTTTTCAAAAAATTGGATCCGTCACCCTACTGTCGTCACAGACAGTAGGGGAGCGGGATTTGAACTCTTGTTCATGTTGGTGATATTTGCTCTCCTTGTGGTGCTTGGGCTGCTCGGCTTGGGGCTACCGCATTTTCAAATTGTTTTTTTTTTTATTTTATGATTTTCTTAAGCTAACTAATGTTTATTAATTATTATTTTTTTTCAAAAAATTGGATCCGTCACCCTACTGTCGTCACAGACAGTAGGGGAGCGGGATTTGAACTCTTGTTCATAATGGTGATATTTGCTCTCCTTGTGGTGCTTGGGCTGCTCGGCTTGGGGCTACTTCATTTTCAAATTGCTTTTTTTTTAAATTCATGATTTTCTTAAGCTAACTATTGTTTATTAATTATTATTGTTTTTAAAAAAAGGAATCCGTCACCCTACTGTCGTCACAGACAGTAGGGGAGCGGGATTTGAACTCTTGTTCATGTTGGTGATATTTGCTCTCCTTGTGGTGCTTGGGCTGCTCGGCTTGGGGCTACTGCATTTTCAAATTGTTTTTTTTTTTATTTTATGATTTTCTTAAGCTAACTAATGTTTATTAATTATTATTGTTTTTAAAAAAAGGAATCCGTCACCCTACTGTCGTCACAGACAGTAGGGGAGCGGGATTTGAACTCTTGTTCATAATGGTGATATTTGCTCTCCTTGTGGTGCTTGGGCTGCTCGGCTTGGGGCTACTTCATTTTCAAATTGCTTTTTTTTTTAATTTTATGATTTTCTTAAGCTAACTAATGTTTATTAATTATTTTTTTTTTTTCAAAAAATTGGATCCGTCACCCTACTGTCGTCACAGACAGTAGGGGAGCGGGATTTGAACTCTTGTTCATGTTGGTGATATTTGCTCTCCTTGTGGTGCTTGGGCTGCTCGGCTTGGGGCTACTGCATTTTCAAATTGTTTTTTTTTTTTATTTTATGATTTTCTTAAGCTAACTAATGTTTATTAATTATTATTTTTTTTCAAAAAATTGGATCCGTCACCCTACTGTCGTCACAGACAGTAGGGGAGCGGGATTTGAACTCTTGTTCATGTTGGTGATATTTGCTCTCCTTGTGGTGCTTGGGCTGCTCGGCTTGGGGCTACTTCATTTTCAAATTGTTTTTTTTTTTTTATTTTATGATTTTCTTAAGCTAACTAATGTTTATTAATTATTATTTTTTTTCAAAAAATTGGATCCGTCACCCTACTGTCGTCACAGACAGTAGGGGAGCGGGATTTGAACTCTTGTTCATGTTGGTGATATTTGCTCTCCTTGTGGTGCTTGGGCTGCTCGGCTTGGGGCTACTTCATTTTCAAATTGTTTTTTTTTTTTATTTTATGATTTTCTTAAGCTAACTAATGTTTATTAATTATTATTTTTTTTCAAAAAATTGGATCCGTCACCCTACTGTCGTCACAGACACTAGGGGAGCGGGATTTGAACTCTTGTTCATGTTGGTGATATTTGCTCTCCTTGTGGTGCTTGGGCTGCTCGGCTTGGGGCTACTGCATTTTCAAATTGTTTTTTTTTTTATTTTATGATTTTCTTAAGCTAACTAATGTTTATTAATTATTATTTTTTTTCAAAAAATTGGATCCGTCACCCTACTGTCGTCACAGACAGTAGGGGAGCGGGATTTGAACTCTTGTTCATAATGGTGATATTTGCTCTCCTTGTGGTGCTTGGGCTGCTCGGCTTGGGGCTACTTCATTTTCAAATTGTTTTTATTTTAACTTTATGATTTTCTTAAGCTAACTATTGTTTATTAATTATTATTGTTTTTAAAAAAAGGAATCCGTCACCCTACTGTCGTCACAGACAGTAGGGGAGCGGGATTTGAACTCTTGTTCATGTTGGTGATATTTGCACTCCTTGTGGTGCTTGGGCTGCTCGGCTTGGGGCTACTTCATTTTCAAATTGTTTTTTTTTTTTATTTTATGATTTTCTTAAGCTAACTAATGTTTATTAATTATTATTTTTTTTCAAAAAATTGGATCCGTCACCCTACTGTCGTCACAGACAGTAGGGGAGCAGTTTGACCTCTTGTTCATGTTGGTGATATTTGCACTCCTTGTGGTGCTTGGGCTGCTCGGCTTGGGGCTACTTCATTTTCAAATTGTTTTTTTTTTAATTTTATGATTTTCTTAAGCTAACTAATGTTTATTAATTATTTTTTTTTTTCAAAAAATTGGATCCGTCACCCTACTGTCGTCACAGACAGTAGGGGAGCGGGATTTGAACTCTTGTTCATAATGGTGATATTTGCTCTCCTTGTGGTGCTTGGGCTGCTCGGCTTGGGGCTACTTCATTTTCAAATTGTTTTTTTTTTAATTTTATGATTTTCTTAAGCTAACTATTGTTTATTAATTATTATTGTTTTTAAAAAAAGGAATCCGTCACCCTACTGTCGTCACAGACAGTAGGGGAGCGGGATTTGAACTCTTGTTCATAATGGTGATATTTGCTCTCCTTGTGGTGCTTGGGCTGCTCGGCTTGGGGCTACTTCATTTTCAAATTGCTTTTTTTTTTAATTTTATGATTTTCTTAAGCTAACTAATGTTTATTAATTATTTTTTTTTTTCAAAAAATTGGATCCGTCACCCTACTGTCGTCACAGACAGTAGGGGAGCGGGATTTGAACTCTTGTTCATGTTGGTGATATTTGCTCTCCTTGTGGTGCTTGGGCTGCTCGGCTTGGGGCTACTGCATTTTCAAATTGTTTTTTTTTTTTATTTTATGATTTTCTTAAGCTAACTAATGTTTATTAATTATTATTTTTTTTCAAAAAATTGGATCCGTCACCCTACTGTCGTCACAGACAGTAGGGGAGCGGGATTTGAACTCTTGTTCATGTTGGTGATATTTGCTCTCCTTGTGGTGCTTGGGCTGCTCGGCTTGGGGCTACTTCATTTTCAAATTGTTTTTTTTTTTTATTTTATGATTTTCTTAAGCTAACTAATGTTTATTAATTATTATTTTTTTTCAAAAAATTGGATCCGTCACCCTACTGTCGTCACAGACAGTAGGGGAGCGGGATTTGAACTCTTGTTCATGTTGGTGATATTTGCTCTCCTTGTGGTGCTTGGGCTGCTCGGCTTGGGGCTACTTCATTTTCAAATTGTTTTTTTTTTTTATTTTATGATTTTCTTAAGCTAACTAATGTTTATTAATTATTATTTTTTTTCAAAAAATTGGATCCGTCACCCTACTGTCGTCACAGACAGTAGAGGAGCGGGATTTGAACTCTTGTTCATGTTGGTGATATTTGCTCTCCTTGTGGTGCTTGGGCTGCTCGGCTTGGGGCTACTGCATATTCAAATTGTTTTTTTTTTTATTTTATGATTTTCTTAAGCTAACTAATGTTTATTAATTATTATTTTTTTTCAAAAAATTGGATCCTTCACCCTACAGTCGTCACAGACAGTAGGGGAGCGGGATTTGAACTCTTGTTCATGTCGGTGATATTTTCTCTCCTTGTGGTGCTTGGGCTGCTCGGCTTGGGGCTACTTCATTTTCAAATTGTTTTTTTTTTTAATTTTATGATTTTCTTAAGCTAACTAATGTTTATTAATTATTTTTTTTTTTCAAAAAATTGGATCCGTCACCCTACTGTCGTCACAGACAGTAGGGGAGCGGGATTTGAACTCTTGTTCATAATGGTGATATTTGCTCTCCTTGTGGTGCTTGGGCTGCTCGGCTTGGGGCTACTTCATTTTCAAATTGTTTTTTTTTTAATTTTATGATTTTCTTAAGCTAACTATTGTTTATTAATTATTATTTTTTTTCAAAAAATTGGATCCGTCACCCTACTGTCGTCACAGACAGTAGGGGAGCGGGATTTGAACTCTTGTTCATAATGGTGATATTTGCTCTCCTTGTGGTGCTTGGGCTGCTCGGCTTGGGGCTACTTCATTTTCAAATTGCTTTTTTTTTAATTTTATGATTTTCTTAAGCTAACTAATGTTTATTAATTATTATTTTTTTTCAAAAAATTGGATCCGTCACCCTACTGTCGTCACAGACAGTAGGGGAGCGGGATTTGAACTCTTGTTCATGTTGGTGATATTTGCTCTCCTTGTGGTGCTTGGGCTGCTCGGCTTGGGGCTACTGCATTTTCAAATTGTTTTTTTTTTTATTTTATGATTTTCTTAAGCTAACTAATGTTTATTAATTATTATTTTTTTTCAAAAAATTGGATCCGTCACCCTACTGTCGTCACAGACAGTAGGGGAGCGGGATTTGAACTCTTGTTCATGTTGGTGATATTTGCTCTCCTTGTGGTGCTTGGGCTGCTCGGCTTGGGGCTACTTCATTTTCAAATTGTTTTTTTTTTTTATTTTATGATTTTCTTAAGCTAACTCATGTTTATTAATTATTATTTTTTTTCAAAAAATTGGATCCGTCACCCTACTGTCGTCACAGACAGTAGGGGAGCGGGATTTGAACTCTTGTTCATGTTGGTGATATTTGCTCTCCTTGTGGTGCTTGGGCTGCTCGGCTTGGGGCTACTTCATTTTCAAATTGTTTTTTTTTTTTATTTTATGATTTTCTTAAGCTAACTAATGTTTATTAATTATTATTTTTTTTCAAAAAATTGGATCCGTCACCCTACTGTCGTCACAGACACTAGGGGAGCGGGATTTGAACTCTTGTTCATGTTGGTGATATTTGCTCTCCTTGTGGTGCTTGGGCTGCTCGGCTTGGGGCTACTGCATTTTCAAATTGTTTTTTTTTTATTTTATGATTTTCTTAAGCTAACTAATGTTTATTAATTATTATTTTTTTTCAAAAAATTGGATCCGTCACCCTACTGTCGTCACAGACAGTAGGGGAGCGGGATTTGAACTCTTGTTCATAATGGTGATATTTGCTCTCCTTGTGGTGCTTGGGCTGCTCGGCTTGGGGCTACTTCATTTTCAAATTGTTTTTATTTTAACTTTATGATTTTCTTAAGCTAACTATTGTTTATTAATTATTATTGTTTTTAAAAAAAGGAATCCGTCACCCTACTGTCGTCACAGACAGTAGGGGAGCGGGATTTGAACTCTTGTTCATGTTGGTGATATTTGCACTCCTTGTGGTGCTTGGGCTGCTCGGCTTGGGGCTACTTCATTTTCAAATTGTTTTTTTTTTAAATTTTATGATTTTCTTAAGCTAACTAATGTTTATTAATTATTATTTTTTTTCAAAAAATTGGATCCGTCACCCTACTGTCGTCACAGACAGTAGGGGAGCAGTTTGACCTCTTGTTCATGTTGGTGATATTTGCACTCCTTGTGGTGCTTGGGCTGCTCGGCTTGGGGCTACTTCATTTTCAAATTGTTTTTTTTTTAATTTTATGATTTTCTTAAGCTAACTTATGTTTATTAATTATTATTTTTTTTCAAAAAATTGGATCCGTCACCCTACTGTCGTCACAGACAGTAGGGGAGCGGGATTTGAACTCTTGTTCATGTTGGTGATATTTGCTCTCCTTGTGGTGCTTGGGCTGCTCGGCTTGGGGCTACTGCATTTTCAAATTGTTTTTTTTTTTATTTTATGATTTTCTTAAGCTAACTAATGTTTATTAATTATTATTTTTTTTCAAAAAATTGGATCCGTCACCCTACTGTCGTCACAGACAGTAGGGGAGCGGGATTTGAACTCTTGTTCATAATGGTGATATTTGCTCTCCTTGTGGTGCTTGGGCTGCTCGGCTTGGGGCTACTTCATTTTCAAATTGTTTTTTTTTTTTATTTTATGATTTTCTTAAGCTAACTAATGTTTATTAATTATTATTTTTTTTTCAAAAATTGGATCCGTCACCCTACTATCGTCACAAACAGTAGGGGAGCGGGATTTGAACTCTTGTTCATGTTGGTGATATTTGCACTCCTTGTGGTGCTTGGGCTGCTCGGCTTGGGGCTACTTCATTTTCAAATTGTTTTTTTTTTTTATTTTATGATTTTCTTAAGCTAACTAATGTTTATTAATTATTATTTTTTTTCAAAAAATTGGATCCGTCACCCTACTGTCGTCACAGACAGTAGGGGAGCGGGATTTGAACTCTTGTTCATGTTGGTGATATTTGCTCTCCTTGTGGTGCTTGGGCTGCTCGGCTTGGGGCTACCGCATTTTCAAATTGTTTTTTTTTTTATTTTATGATTTTCTTAAGCTAACTAATGTTTATTAATTATTATTTTTTTTCAAAAAATTGGATCCGTCACCCTACTGTCGTCACAGACAGTAGGGGAGCGGGATTTGAACTCTTGTTCATAATGGTGATATTTGCTCTCCTTGTGGTGCTTGGGCTGCTCGGCTTGGGGCTACTTCATTTTCAAATTGTTTTTTTTTTTTATTTTATGATTTTCTTAAGCTAACTATTGTTTATTAATTATTATTGTTTTTAAAAAAAGGAATCCGTCACCCTACTGTCGTCACAGACAGTAGGGGAGCGGGATTTGAACTCTTGTTCATGTTGGTGATATTTGCACTCCTTGTGGTGCTTGGGCTGCTCGGCTTGGGGCTACTTCATTTTCAAATTGTTTTTTTTTTTATTTTATGATTTTCTTAAGCTAACTAATGTTTATTAATTATTATTTTTTTTCAAAAAATTGGATCCGTCACCCTACTGTCGTCACAGACAGTAGGGGAGCAGTTTGACCTCTTGTTCATGTTGGTGATATTTGCACTCCTTGTGGTGCTTGGGCTGCTCGGCTTGGGGCTACTTCATTTTCAAATTGTTTTTTTTTTTATTTTATGATTTTCTTAAGCTAACTAATGTTTATTAATTATTATTTTTTTTCAAAAAATTGGATCCGTCACCCTACTGTCGTCACAGACAGTAGGGGAGCAGTTTGACCTCTTGTTCATGTTGGTGATATTTGCACTCCTTGTGGTGCTTGGGCTGCTCGGCTTGGGGCTACTTCATTTTCAAATTGTTTTTTTTTTTATTTGTATGATTTCCTTAAGCTAACTAATGTTTATTAATTATAATTGTTTTTTAAAAAATTGGATCTGTCACCCTACTGATTGTGACGACAGTATGGGAGCGGGATTTGAACTCTTGTTCATGTTGGTGATATTTGCTCTCCTTGTGGTGCTTGGGCTGCTCGGCTTGGGGATACTTCATTTCAGCTTGTAGAGAGTATTCGGTTCGATTCCCCCCGGCCGGAGGTCCTGCTAGAAAGCTGTACCAATGATGGCCCCAATTTTTTAAACGTCTTCCTTCGTATGCGTTAAATTTTTGAAGTGTCCTTGTTATTAGACTTGAGTTTATGATATTCTTTCTTTAACATTAGTGGTGTTCGTTTGTTCTCAACATTAGTGGTGTTCGTTTGTTTTGAACAGAGGTTTGATGGCTGCTTTGTCACATTTATTTGTCTTTGTGTATGAATTAGGAGTCTTCTGAGGATAATATGGGGAGCCAACGTGAAGTCCCAACTCCAGCCGAGACCGAGGTACATAACTATTTCTTCTTACTTGTCTTTTTTTTTAATTTATTGCTTACAACTCTTTTGAAATGTGGAAAATAACCCTCTCTTCATTTCTTCTACTCTAGGTATATTCAGATGCTCCTGAGATGTCCGCGACCTCCCCCATTTCAGTTATCAATGTTTCCGACCTCTCGGATTCATTTGATCAGCCTTATTGTACCTGTGATGTAGCCAACCCTTTAGTTGGAGATAGTGGACCTTTCGAGGTCCACTCTCCACAGTACATGCCTACTTCTCCCGTGTACATGCCTACTTCTCCCGTGTACATGCCTACCTCCCCAGTGTATGAGCCTACGTCCCCGGCCTACATGCCCACTTCCCCTCTAGAGGGCTCACCGCCTATGTCTCCACCCTCTCCTTCCTCGCCTATCAGAGTGAGAAGGCCTGCCCATGTGGTGTTTGCTCTACCGGCGATTCTGCCGTGCCCGGTTCAGCAAACCAGGCGGTTTTGGAGGAGGCGCCGTCACTGGAACTGTAGACAGTCTAAGGAGTACTATAGTCGAGCATCACGTAGATAGTTCCCCCAAGCGCAGATGAATTCTGACTTGTTACAAAAGAGATGACAGTATGAAGATATATTGTTACTTTCTTTTACATACTTGTCTTCTTTGCATGACTTCCTTTGATTGTGATTCCTCTCTTAATTCCCACACCTCTTGGCAGGTTACTCAAACACAGGATGTGGTGGCAAAACCATCTTGCCCGATTGACTTGAAGACTGCTATGGAAGGGGAATTGCAGCATCGAATTCAATACAAGTTGGACTCCAACGCCGTCATCAACAACCTTAGGATCAAACCGTCGGAGAAGTCTCGAATGCTGGTTCCCTTATGCAGGATGATTCCAATGGCCAAGGTAAGACCAGTGGGTGAAATGGGGGTACAACACTTGGAGCGGGAGTTTGTTAAGGGATATAGAGATGGGGACCGCGTCATGTACATCTCCATGTACAACACTGAAGAGGAAACGAAGAATGTGACGGCGGAGATTATGGCCACTTGGAGCCCTTTATGGAGGGCAGCGAGTGATCGTTTTGATGATGAGATCTCTGGGGACGAGGAGTTGCTGCAGTTCTCTCACAAGATGTTTTTTGTCTGGGAGGGTAATCATCGCCTCTCCGCTTGGCTCCGGCATATCAACAAGCATCATGCGGACGACCCATCCTGGCACATCTCTGTGCATTGCATTGTACTTGACCCCCGCGGCCAGGTGGGCAATCTCCTGCACGCCATGCACGACATCAACTGGTACGTTCAAAAGTTTTGACTATTTGTTATCCATATTGAAGTCTATTTCGATTATATTTTATTCGACTTACGTACTAATTTCATATTCAGGTCGACTGAGAATGACCACGTGAAGAGTAATCTTCCAGCAAAATTGTTTCGAATCCGCTCATTCGGAATGATGAAGCTGGAGGAGTTTAAAGACCTCCTGCGCCCTAACGAATATGAGGCTTGTTTGAAGAACAGGCCACCGAACCCGTCATGGTTCCCCTTGACAACTCGTGTTTTTATCGCATTTCTCTACCGAGTAAGTTGTACCTCCTCTCTGTCTTTCCTCGTTTTGTCTCCCTTCATTCTTTGCAAGTTCTATTTTGTTCATTTATGAATTCTCTAAGAATTGGTTATCCTTCTACAGCGGGAAATTGCTGTGGCCTCGGATGAAGCAGCTAAAGCCTACATGGAGAAGACACCGGCGGATGAACAGACTGCATCTGCGATTTGGGATGTCATGAATGACGCGACTGAGAAAATGGTGGACCTCATTAAGAGGAAGGACTTCACTAAGTACTTGGCAATCGCAAATCCCAGAAACGGAGACGACTTCCTGAATGAGGTAACACCTTCATCTAATTTCAATTAGTATTTTGAATTGTTACAACATTATGCAATTATATTTTCTAATACTTCTCTACTCCTGGCAGATCAATCGACATTACAGTCTAAACTCTAAACCTGAGATGTCCCTCGATAAGCTCCAGAAGATCTGTCCAGCGGCCGTTGAGCCCAAATACAAGGCTCGGTGGCTGAGGTGGTGGAACTCATCTCCGAGTTCCCGACTATCTTACAGATTTCCACCACTTGAATTCAAGGATACTGCATTCGACCCTTGGTTGAACAGGGCTTCATTCTGGGCTGGGGTATGGTTTCGCAATATCCCTTACCAATTACAACATGCTTTCTGATTTCTTTTCTCATTGGTACTAATTCTCATTGGTACTACAGTTGGAGGAAGCCGTCATCAACGAGGTTGAGGACATATTCAAGGCAGAGAACCTTGATATCGATTGGACGGCATTTCCTGATGTCCAACAGCCGGGCGATTATGTCGAGAGTTCACGTATTATGTTGTGGGACAAGGCCTTCCCTACGTTCATTGGAAAGAACGCTAAGAAGCCCTTCGAGAAGAAGTCCGACTTCGCTAAATTCCCTGGAACTGCTGAAGTTGTCAAGCGGGTTATTTACCGGTATATTGCCTAACTTTTTTGCATTCGCATATTCTAATTCGCTAGAGCTTTCTATGCTACTAACCTTCTAAATTTCTTCTCTTAGGTACTTCAAGCGAGAGCTTGTTTTGAAGGGGGCCATCACGGTCCAACAGCTCCCCAACTACTTCCGTGCTTGGACGGAGACAACCTCGGACCAGTGTATCTATTCTCCCCAGCAGCTGCAAAGGTACAAAGCTCCTCACTTGCTTGAGGGATGCTGGTACCTTGATTGCTCTCGTGGTTTCACGATTGACTCAGAGGTCGACGTCAAGACTCTACACGATGGGGGTGCGGTGGTGGTCGAAGACACAGAGGATGGTGCAGAGGATTTTGAAGGACAGCAAGATCAATCCTCTGCTCCTCCACCAAAGAAAGGGAGAGGAAGGCGACTGAAATCTCTCCGTTCTCAGTCAGAGGCATCACAGCAAACCGGTGCGGCGTCTTCTCAGCCAAAACAGAAGGAACCGGAGCCCTCTCCAGGTATTGTCGTTACGAAGCCTTCTCCAGCTTCTTCGCCGGCTCCTTCCTCGATTAGTGCTTCCGAGGTCACCAGAGGTCTCCTCGAGCAGCGGAAAACCAAGAAATTTCCACAGACTACCTCTTCCGCTGGAACTATCAATTCCTCTCAGGTTTATGTCATCAACTCCTCTGTTGGCTCGGTTCTATCCCGACACAAGGAACTTGAAGACGTTGGTGGCGATCCTGAATGGAACAAGGCTCTAGACATCATTCGAATGGTATGATTCGTTGTTTCATTCTTTCCCTTGAATTCTTATATTCTGTTAACCTTATATTTTCTAACTCTGATTTCTTGTTTACTCAAGTTTGGGGCAGGCCGCGAGAACCGAGTTCCTGATAGATGCAATGAGGACAATCACTTGGGATTCGACTTGATCATTGTCGACGTTCCTGAGAATCTTCCGGTCCCCACTATATCCAATCCCACCTACGTCCCTCCGTCTTGGAACAAACGCGGCAAGGATTATTTGGAGGACCTCTTCGAGTTCGCAAGACATTACTTGCAGTTTGATGGTGCTCTCTGCATCATCCACAACAACGACCAACGTCTGGCTACGAAGATTTCCGAAGTGGCTGCTGCTGATGGCTTCGTGCAGCACCGAGACTGGTGGGGCTTCAATGCACTAGGCTTGGCTCACCCAACGATGCCCGGCTCCTTGGTATGTACATCATAATCTTCGCTTGTCTTTGCATTCTACTAAGTTTTCTTTTTAATTACACTCACATATTTCTGTTTCTCGCAGTCTCTTCGATTCTGGGTGCGCGTCTTCATTCGTGGTGGTTCTCCCCCATCCAAGTTTTCTTTTCAAACGAAGAAATCCGATGTCGTTTACAACGACCTCCACATTACCGAGAGTGATGCCATTCTCAACTTCACCGATGCAGACTCGCAGCTCATGAATGGGGAGGTGCCGTGGAGAGGCCCGAGGGAGAAAGCCCCTGAGATGATGCAGGGCATCATTGAGGAGATGACCAAGCCCGGTGACATAGTCTTCGAATGGTCGGCAGGAACAGGTAATGCTCCATTAACAGTTTCTGTATTTCCAATCCTCTGATTTTCTCCACAGGGACTCACTACTTTTCTGTGCTACGTGTTTTCAGGTGCCTCCCTCAAGGCTTGCCAGAGTATTGGTCGTCATATTATAGCTTGTGAGGAGGACAAAGCCATATTCAGCGCCCTTCTCAAACCGTATATGGCTACGTCATCTGCAATGGGCCCTCCAAAACATCCTAGGCCGGCAGCAGCAGAGGAAGCACCTGCAAAGAGATCAAGAAGACCTGATAAGTGGTGTAAGTCTTCTATTTTTTGTTCAAATTCTCCAAGCATTGCTTCTCTTTGCACCTCTACGTATTCAATCTAACCACAATCGGTTTTCTATTGCAGAGTAGTTTCGGCAACACCGCCACGTGGGCCAACATCAGTGTCCACTCCATCGTGGCGTCTTCATTCCAGCCCGATTCAGCCTTTTATACTTCCGGACTACGCAGAGGACTTAGCACAGGCGTTTCAATCTGGAGCCCTCACATATGTTCCTAGTCGTCCAACTACTTTTGATCCCAGGGCCCTTTTATTCGTCGATGACGAGGCGGTAGAAGGAGATTTGGAGTCATCTAGTTCTGAGAGTGAAAGTAGCGACTGTAGCATGTTGTGAGTTTGAAGGAGGCTTCGGTCTATTGTTGTTTTCATTTGATTTGATTTGATTTAATTGGAGTTCATTGGGTAATCCTTCGTCTACTCTACTACCCTAAACCTAAACTTCTTATGATTCTCATATCCAATTTGTCTCCGTGTTTGTAAAGGATGAAATGTCACAATTGTAATGCTCAAAATATAATATGAAGAATGAAATGTTACAAAAGAAAGGCTCAAAAATAATATTGCGCTGTTATTTATATTTTACTCATTCAAAATCCCACATTTCCATAGCCATGTTACCTATTCTTGACTTGGTGTACATCTTGGTTTGAACTACTCCATTATTGTACACGAACTCTGAAATATTCCACAAACTTCTAAGACCATTTCCTTTAGTTGGTTTTTCTTTTTTATTTCTAGAATCATCTATATTATCTAAAACCATCATGCTGGAATACTCGTATCTAGATCCAATAAATGACCAAATCTTAAGGATTGTATTCGAACACCGCGCTAGACTTCACAGTACTAATCCTTCGGAGGATATACAGTCCAACTCTTGTCCATATCAAACCAGCAAGTTTCGCCATCCGATATGATCACTTCGGGCAGCTGAACAATTGGATTCTCATCGACGTTCGATAGCAAGGGATACGGGATTAGGGACAACTCCATAATACGGAGAAGCTCATTGGTACAAAGCACTGTCCAACGCCATTCACCTTCACCAACATGGAGGCTTCCGATGTGCCTAAACGGTGGCAGGTCCATGCCTCGTTCCCTGGCGCTCCACCTCCAGCAGCCACGGCCGCAGCTCCTCATAACTCGCCGGTGCCTTTGGGGGCAAACCTACAGCCGCTCTCGTCCTCCTGGATCTCGCATTACACACCTTCGGCATCGCGCAACACACTGAATTCTGGTAGTCTTCAAACGTTACACTCAAGCTTGCAGATTGACATCCCCGAACTCCTACGCTACCTTCGCATACAGCACAGCATGCCAAGGACTGTGTCACTATCCAAATACGCCACCTAGAGACAAGCTCAAGAAACCAAGAGTGACCTCCTTCTCTGGAACCCAGCTTACCAAGTGTTGTTTCATGCTGAAAATCTCCTACTTGTATCACTCAAATGAGGATGCTTTGCTGCCTAGGAAGAGAGAGTAATCTTCGATGAAGACAAGGACTCTAACAAGGTATATCTTGGTTTCAGCAGTTAAGATATTATACACGAATTTTGAAATATTCCAGGAAGTTTTCAAACCTTGCCTCCTTTACGTTCTTTCAAATTTGTTTTTTCCCTTGTGCATTTACATAATCCTATGAAAGAATTAATTGTTTGATCTAAAACTCAACGCCTGATCATTGTATCTTGCCTAAACCCATGACAAATCTAAAGGAATGTATGCATGACGTCATCATGACATCAGCCCTAATTTGTATCTTTGAGAACAAACGTAATAAATTCTTACCAGAGATAATCCTAATTTCCACGGTCATATACTCTTTTTCTAAAAAAAGTGTCAAAATTAAGCCTTAATTTAGTAACTTTCCACGGTTATAGGGTCTACTTTGCTTTTGAAAATTTTGCTAATTGTCAATTGTGTGCTCTCCATTCTGTGCTCACCGCTCTCCGCTCTACGCTCTCCGCTTACGTACGAACTTTCCCCAGCAGGTAGCCACGGTCGTAGCCGAACGAAACATACAGCTCCATCACCTTCAACAGCTACTGCCAGCCCGAGACTCCAGTCTTCGCACTCTTACGGAGACCCATACTCAGCTGCTTCACGACCACACCGCCCTCCTAGAGCAGGTACAGGCCTTACAGGCCGACCTGACTTCCCGAGTTCCAGCTCCCGATCCCGCGGCTCCATCAATTCGCCGGCTGGAGTTGGAGGCTACGCTCAGTGCCCGTCTCCAGCAAGCTGACAGTCTTTTTCTCGAGAATCAGCAACTGCGGACAGAGCTAGCCTTGCACACCTTACCACCTCGGGAACTCAGCCGAGCTGTCCGGGAGTATGCTGCTACGAAGCAGCGGGATTTCGAGCATGTGCTGACCGCCTACCGAGCCGACTTAGATC
Source organism: Ceratodon purpureus (assembly GCA_014871385.1). NCBI lineage: Eukaryota > Viridiplantae > Streptophyta > Bryopsida > Pseudoditrichales > Ditrichaceae > Ceratodon > Ceratodon purpureus. Next base: position 62,924,792 of record CM026426.1, on the reverse strand, counting down.
GTCAGCATCTCTGGTTGTCCAAGTTTGAGGCGCGCGACCCGACTTTCGAGCCGTGGCTTGAAGTGGACGACCTGACTTCTACACTCCCGACCGAGGCGCCACCGACTGTGCACCAGCCGACTGACTGACTGCACCACTTTTTTGCCTGCGACATTATTTTTTTTTTTTTAGTTTTCTTTGGGGATTACAGTTTTTTTGACATTTTGTATAGCTTGGACAATTTTCACGACCTAGGATCGGTTTTCTTACTCCAACCTTTTCCTCCGTTACCCACGTTCTGGGGACAGAACTACCGGAAAAAGGGGATAATGTTAACCGGAGATTCCCCAATCTCTCCTTTCCTTAGTTTCCCTTAGTCTCTTTTCAGCTTTTATCCTTACCTCAGACAGTCATCCAGTCGACTTGGATGAACTCTGTCACCAGTCGACTTGGATGAACTCTGTCACCAGCCGACTGGATGAATTCTGTCACGAGCCGACTGGATGACTTCCGCTAGTTCAGGAGGTTTAAGAGGCAAGGTTAGGGTTTCCTGTAATCATTCTACACTAGAGCAGGTAGAGTCAGAGAGGTCTAAGAGCTGTTAGGAACTGCTGTACTATGGTTTTGAGGCTGTTTTGACCCATTTTATGCAGTTTTGACCTCTTTTTGCACTTGTATTGTACATTTCCAGCAACCTATGAGTGTTTAGAGCACTTAGTTTAGTTGGGTTTTGTTGGGTTTGATGGGATTGTGAAGGCTAGGGTTTAGTTGGTAAATCCTCCCTTTACCACATCTCATCAGAAAAACTATATACATCGCAAAACACAACCCACAATGGCAAACACACCCTATCATGAATGAAATACGTAATCACCAAAATGTACAAATTCCCCACCCTCCAATAATAGATACTATACCAAACGAATGGATAGACGTCATAGCCGCTATAGCAAAAACTGCCAACAAAGAAGCTAGAAAAATTACAACAAAATATACTAAAGACTGTATTCACAAAGCAGTCTCAAAATACCGCCAAATGTATGACAAAAGCCCCAAGAAAATAAATAGAAAAGTCTTCAAAAACTCTGAAACTTCACCACTAGACTCTATCATTGATAGACAAAATAATATTCTAACTAGCCTTGAAGATATTGCACAAGAAATACACATCCAACAATCTATCAGTAACCGCCCAACAGTTCCCACATGTCACTATCAAAATATTCATCAACCACACTGCGCATGCAGTGTCAGACAATACCCATGGCACGACCTAGAAGGATTCACAATTGACCAACGCGGTGAACCGGAAATCCCTCTACACACATACTTCGATCAAGAAACCTACGACTTCTGCCTTAAAAACCTAGGAAATAACAAAGCCCCAGGCCCTGACAAAATCCCTAACTCAATCTTGAAAAACATGCCTCCACGATTCCACAAATTACTCCTCCTATTTTTCAAACATTGTTACAAACAAAAACAAATCCCAGCATCATGGAAAACTAGCCTAATAGTTTTATTATATAAAAAAGGTGACCCATTTCAATTAACCAACCATAGACCTATTGCACTAGCAAACACAATTTACAAACTCTTTACTAGTACATTAACTTCTATCCTCTCCGCCTATGGTGAAAAACACCAAATCTTACACGACAGCCAAGAAGGATTTAGAGCAGAACGAGGAACTTCCAGACAACTTCAAATCCTCATTGCAGCACTAGAAGATGCAAGATTTACAAACCAAGACATATACATCTTATATATAGACTTCAAAAATGCCTTCGGCTCTATCGATCATGCAAGACTCCTAGCCATTATGAAAGACCTTGGATACCCTTCTGATGCTATAAATCTAGTCGGAAATATATACTCACAATCCTCCACCATATACTCTGGAGAACACTTTGGCAAAACTTTACCGATTCCCATTCAAAGAGGAACAATACAAGGAGATACACTCAGCCCTATTTATTTATAATATTTCTAGAACCTCTTCTGAGATGGCTACAACAAGGGGACAATGGTTACACCTTTGGCACCTCCAAAGTTACAATCTCCTCCGCAGCATACGCTGATGATCTCGCAGCAATTGCCAACAAACTAAAATCCCTACAAACTCAACTAAATAAATTAGATAAATTCTGTGAATGGGCAGGAATGGACCTCGGAATCTCTAAATGTGCAGTGACCGGATGCCCTAACAAATCCAAAATGAACCCAATAGCATTCAAAGCCCAAATACAAGCCACCAACATAAATTTTAGAAATCAACCACTACCAGTCCTAGACCAACACGAACCATACACATATCTTGGCATAAACTTAGCCCCATCACTAAAATGGGGAACACAAATAAACACCACCACCGCTAAAGTCGTCAAACAATGTCAAGCCCTTGTATCTTGCCCAGCCACTATGAAACAAAAAATCAGTATGGCGGATACAGTGATACCCGCCGGAATAGCATACAGCTTCTACGCAGTACCATATTCCATACCAGCCATTAAAAAACTAGACAAAAAGATCATAGCGCTCCACAAAACAATATGTGGATTACCAAAATGCACCTCTAATGTCGCCACACAACTCCCACACAACCTATTTGGTATAGAAGCATTCTCACTAAAAAATGCATACTTAAGATGCATTGGAGAACAACTACAAAATGCCCTTAACGATAAAGGTAGACTTGGAAAAATTTATTATGGATTGATACAATTTATACTTGCAAGATTTGGAGGCTCCAAAGAAATAGACCGCATTAAATACCAACAGTGCGTGAGATCACCCATCACTAGGACATTATTTCTACTCAAACATGAAGCCGGTGTTCACCTTAAAAGTACAATAAGTTGCTTTCTATTAAATCCATCCCGACTAGAAACGGCATGGATGAGAGAAGCACAAAACCTACATGGCCTTAATCCCAACACATCTTTCAAATTACTACGAAAACTACTATCACATAATATAATAAAACTAGAACAAATAACCATGCCTAATGGCACCACCCTAATGAACCCAGATGACTTTAAAATATACCACTGCAATCCCACAAAACTCATCAAAAGTGCTCTAAACCTTGCAAACCAACTATTTTGCTACCCCTCTTGCCACCACGGATGCCACCCTCCATGCCGGTTTCATCACCCCCCAAGAACTCTTAAAAATGACTACATTATATTAAACCACAATATCCTCCCCCTACAACCCACCCCCCCTATAAATCCACCTAACCCTCCTATCCCCGAACTCCCCCTTCTTCCCAAAAACATACTTAAGAATCCTCGACAATTCCCCATTCACGAAATACTAAATCACGAACATCGTAAAATCAAGGATAAATACCGGATTATCAAAAAAGACACCATATACTTATGCCAATGGAACACACCAAACAACAACTCATACCACAAATGGCGAACTCAAAGAGAATTATTTCCCTGGAACGACCCCCAAACATGTCAGCACAACACTGAAATACTTACCCAATACTATACAAAACAACAACATAAACATTGTTCAGACACCATCAAAAAATACTTCTCTATCACACAAACAAAAGATACAAGGTATGTTATTCCAGCCACAACCATCCCATTAGTTCACATATCTATTAATGAATGTAACCCAGAAAGCGACATTCAAACAAATACAAACACAATACAAATAAACCTAAACGTAGCACATATATACGAAGAAAATGGCCGACACCTCATCACCATCCCAAAAACACGATTAATATGGCTATGGAAACAATATCAAAATGCGAGAAATACCCCACATGGCCTTGAACCTCCAACCCAATCTTTTGAAACCGAAATTGCATGGCTATACCAAAGATATAAATACCGCATCCCGAAAAATGACCCACTTAAATGTGCCCAATACACCATACCAACTCAAATACTAGACTTTCTCATTGATACATTCAAAATTCAAACATCATACTTCTCATCCCCAGTTACATGCCCCACACAATTTAGCCAATTCCACTCACCACTTTCCCGAGATATTATTTTTGGTTCCCTAGGAAAAGCATTTGATCACAAATGGAAAGGTATTGGATACGCCCATCCCCATAATGAAACAGACTTACAACAAGCCATCCATTGGGCCCGTCTTGCAGCAAAAAACGATCCAAACACAATGACTATAATCATCTCTCCAGACACTAACTGGTACCAAAATTTTAATCCACAATTTGGCCCCTTTCCAGATACACACATCATTGCTCACTTCGCTGCAGATACCATCACATATATAGAACCCACAATACCTCCCGACATCAACATTGAAAGAAAAGAAGTGTCCACTCTATAAATACTTTGCATTCATCACCAAAACAACAACATCGGTAACCAAGAACAAATGAATCAACTCAATCCCATCATAAATAACCTAAAAATCCCACAGATTTACACACAAATTGCTCCTCCTACTCCTTTAAACACCTTGGTCAAACCTAGTAAGAAATGGTCGAAATTAGACTACCCTAATACACTAACAAATAGCCCCAGACATATCCTCCCAATCCCAAACTATCATACAAACCTGCCACTAAAATTCGAAGCCCAACTTAGTTACTACACCGATGGCTCCTTCATACCTCCAAAAGAAATTGGCCCCAATAATGAATGGATGAGGGAAAAAGCTGGATATGGCATCTATAGCCCTAAAGGTATTAACATCCCCAAAAGACTCCATGGACACCAAAACATTCTACGAGCTGAAATGATGGCTATACACGAAACACTAAAAATCATCAACACACAATTTCCTAATGAACCCGCATATATATTTACAGACTGCCTAAACGTACTATATTTACTAAACACGCAAATTAAACACCCCACACTACACAACAGTCACCCCGACCAAACCACACTTGCCTCCATGGTTGAACTACTCCAACAAAGAATACAACCCATTTCTCTACACAAAGTCAAAGCACACATCAACATTGATGGTAACGAAAAAGCAGATAAACTAGCAAAAATCGGAGTCGATCTAGAATATATAGCTGCCGAACACCCATACGAACACGCGCATGCTACCCCATACTACTACCAAAAAGATGTGTGGCCATCCATGATAGATATGCCAGACAAAGGACCAGTTAGAGACCTAGAAAAACAAATCAAGAAATACGACAGGGAAAAAAACTTAGAAGTTATGGCCGTACAAACTCCCAATATTTACAAATGGACAGCAAATGAAGATATAGACAATGAACTCTCTAATGAATTCTGGAAAAATCCAATCATTACAGACAAACAAAAAACATGCCTTATTAAATTCCGTACTGGAACATACATGGGCCATGCTAGAAAACAAATGTTCTTTGGAAGAGAAAGATTTCCATCCATCACATGTCCCATTTGTAGATCACATGAACCGGACACATGGTTACATGTGATACTCACATGCCAACAACAACACATACATTCACTCCGCGCCAAAAGACACAACAAAGCAGTTTGGGAAATCCGTAAACTACTAATCTCATCAGAATAATCCCGATGCTTCATTCTCATGAATGCTGGAACCTTCAATGATAAGCCTCCAGAAAACACCGTACCAAATTGGCTACTCCCTTGCACATGTGGCACACAAAGATGCCACTATAACTCGAGATTTAGGCCAGACATCTTATGTGTGAAAGGCCTACCTTACCAAAGTGAACCCCCTTCCGAAATTAACCCCAACCTTACAATACAATTTATTGAATTTACATATTGCAATGACAGATTCTCCCCTGAAACACTCCAAACCAAAACCAACAAATACAATCCACTAATCGCTAATATCACTGCTCTTGGATGGAAAGTTGACCCTCTTATCGTCATTACAGCCGGCGCCAGAGCAACTACACACATTCCATCAATGAAATCACTTGAAGAAAAATTCCAAATATCGATGCCCACCATCAAAAACACCTTCAAAAATATAAATACTATCGCCATACAATACGCCATGTCCATTCTACTCCACAAAAGAAGAATAGAAAACCACCAACCGATTCCTCAAAACTTAGATCCCCCTTAATTAAAACTCTAAAACAAAAATAAAAATAAATTTTTTGATAGTAGCTAGAGCTACTTTATTTAATTGTTAGCATACAGGTGTCAAGTCTCTTCTTGTCACTTCTCGCAAAGGTGGGCTGTTGGTTGGCACAACTTATTTCCTGCTCGTGATCACTCACTTAGCAGTATCAAGCCACTCCATCCCCCACATCCACTCAAACGAGTCCATCAGGGTTCGAACCTGGACCGGATTAATGAGACAAACGCTCACATCCAACCAACAATGAGCTCGTGGCTTGATGTCCGTAACATCACCACAAACTTCTCTATACACCTATTTTCACTAGTTTCTTGTTTCTGGTTACTTGTGACTAAAGTCTCTACTCTCGAAAGGGGGGAGTAGATCTTTACTTCCATACCTTTGTCCTGTGGGCTTTGGATTGGGGGTAGGTCGAACAGACACTTAATTCACGTCGGTCTCCTCCGGAGACCGAAGTTTCTCTCTCTCTCTGCAATCAATGAGAACGACAAAGCCTATATAATAAAAAAGTCAATATAGCTAACGTATTGCGGACTTAGTACATGGGATATTACTAAAATCATTCACTACGTGACAAATGGCCATTGTGGAAATGGCAGTTCTAAAGTAGGAGGGCTACCTACTTCTTCGCCAAGGGGTGACGCAAGATTCCACTCTCTAAGAGCAGCTTGACCTCGTTGAAGCTGAAGGTAGGCGCATGGATGAAAAGCTCCGCTTCGGGATCACGGTTGCAGACCTTCAAGAGTATGTAGTATAGGTGCTTACAATACGTGAACAGAGTCTTGCCACGGAACGTAGTCATCGTCTTCTTGAATGCCGGGCAAGTGCAACCAGGGTAAGAACTGATGGTAATCTGGTACCGCGTGATGTGTGGAGCGACGCCCGAATCCAGCCCAATGATGCAACCGTGGCCCGGCTCAGGTATCATGGTGACGGAATGGAGGCGCGCTTTAAGAGACTCGGAGGAGCCCATGGAGAGTCGCTGCGCTTGATTGGGACGAGTGGCAGTGCGCTTCACCATCTTGCCGTCTCTCTTGCCTGGGTAGCGGTCAGCGTCTGCAGGGACTGGCACCAAGCTGAGATTTGCAGGGGGCGGAGCAGAAGAGAACAGGCGTCTTGGGGAGACCGGTTTCTTCGGCGGAAGTTGAAAGCCCGCTGCTTCGAGGGCTAGAATCTCAGTCAGTTTTAGGTTAGTACCTAGTTTCACTGGCCAGACCTCTGGAATGGAGGGGAATCCCTGGTCCTTTGAGTAGTGTGCTACCCACTTGCGCTTAGAGCCTTTCACGTAGCGCTCAATATCGTCGGAGCAGAAGAAGAACTCTGTCTTCTCGACTAGGTTCCTGCGATAGTTAGTCCAGAGCCCAGTGTAGGTCGGTGCAGCTGTGCAATGGGGCCCCCTGACGATTCTCTCAGTGCACTTCTTCTTCGTTTCAGCTCTTTGGGCCCAGCAGCACTTCGCAGAAAGTTTGTGAAGTCTCAAAATGTGCCACTCCTTCACGTCCACCTTAATTTCTTCAACCGCGTTGACATGGCGAATGCCGCCCTTGTTCACAGGTGAAGGTAAAGGGGAATGAACTTCGTGGGCAGGAGGTTGCGTACATTGTACCTCGGTGTCGTGTTCGGAGTCGTCTTCCACAATGACAGGCATCTGCATAGGGCGAGCCCTGACGGCACGTCTTGGGCCTCTTGGGCGTGAGAAGTTTGTCTTATCCGGGCGATGAGACTCCTCGTCAGCTCCGATAAGGAGGTCGGCTTTTCGCTTCTGTGAACCGAAGACTTCCGATCCAGGCATGATAGGCTGACGGGTGCAGAACTCATCCGCGCCTGGCATATCCAGCATGGGCTTGTCGAGCAGTGTAGGATTTCCCCATTTCTTCGCGTTGCGTTCAGCCATCCGGAGCCTGAGTTCCTTCTTGGATGGTCCTGTTCCGCCGACGTCACCTTTGAGGAACTGGTAGTAGTTGACAACCTGTAGAAATGCCCGAACGAAATCGTCCACGGTAGCAACGTACAGGTCGTTCCCGTTGTTCCCTGAAGCTTGGAGCCACTTGTTGTGAACTGTTTCGGCGAGGTTACAGGTGGGCATCTCTGTGAGTTCTTCTTTCGTGAATTTCTGCAGATTTGACAGTAGGTGTCGTTAGATTCACGGATTAGAGTTTTGTAGGTTAGGGCTAGGAAACGAGTATCAAAAACATCAAAACAGATTGCAGAGATAATACCTCGGTCATGAATCCCCCCCACTGGCGGAAGCGGTGGTGCCAGAATGACAGCCACTGATCGAGTTTGATGAGCCCGCTCTCGCCAACGACCCCGGTGGATGCCCACCATGCTCGCAACGCGTGGTACAGAGTTTCCGCCTCTGCCATGCTGGTCGCATTCTTGTACTGAGTGCACATCTTCTTGTGTTGTTCCCAGAGTTCTTCGGGGAAGTGCTTCTGCGTATACGCCACCATGTTCTGAGTCCAGTGGAACAAGCACGACCTCTCCCGGTCCTCCATTGGGTCCTCTTTGTTGCCATTGCCGTAAAGGATTCGCACTGCATTCCAATTCGCCTGTGCGTTATCCGCCATGAACCCCTTGAAGTTCGGCGCTGCAACGCCATTGATCTCCATGACCAGGTTCAGGTTTTTCCAGAAGACGAGCTGGGCGTCCATGTCCTCGGACTGCATGTCGCAAGTGGCGATTGTCATCACGCGGCACTAGGTGGCGTCGTACACATGGCACGCCATGGTCGACCAGTCTTTGACGCGTTTTACATGGTCGAACATGATCCATGCGTTCTCCAAGTCGCCACCAGCTTGCATTCGGCTGACTAAGTCGACACCACTTCCTGTGCCGACCTCCGACATCTTGAAGAGGAAGACTTTGTCACGCATCGATCCCTAACCAGAAAACCTATTCTCCTGGACATACGCCCAGAGACTGTTACCACGGAGCTTGGTGATACCGTCCATGATTCCGTACCTTTTGAATTTTTTGAGGGTGGCGACTTTGTTGCGGATGTTTGGTGACGCCATGTCTTTGCATCGATCCAGAACAGGAACCAGCTCCTCCATCGTCAGTTTCCTCGATGGTGCATCCTCGGGCTATAGCAGGTAGCTCCCGATGAGGAGTTTGCTCGCCTCCAGGACAACGGCGCTCTTTGTCGCTTTGTTGTTCATCTCTACCTGCTCTTCTATTAAGCTACTAATCTCTGCTTTAGAGTCTCTGTAGTCTCCAACTTTCACAGGATGATCATGTGTACCTATGTGAACACAAGCTCTAGTCTGATTCGGTTTGCCGACAACGTAATAAATCTTAGCCTCGCATGTAGCTACACATGATGGAGGTTCTTTACATACCTTGCACACTAGCGTGGAGTCAGATGGAGGAGGCTGATCCATGACAAAAGCTTGCAGGGTACAGCCTTCGAACTCAGTCTCGTTAACCTCGAAGATTTTGAGAACACGCTTCAGGAAGTCACACTCCTCGTTCGTGCAACGTAGCCATCTGACGCAGTTGGAACTTCGAAAAGAGAGTCCGATGTCGTTCTTGATGTTTGTTGTGATGGTCTTGGTCCACAAGTGTCCGTCGTATCGTTTGTCCATTCCTTGCATTGACATGGCGGCGAGCTTAGAGGATCCTGCAGCAGCTGGGGGCAACTCAAAAAGAACCATCAAACTTCGCAGGCAAGTACTCTACTCTCTCGTGTCTAATAGTGGAATAGCACTAGGGGAAAAATGAGGTCTCCAACGGGCCTTGTAAGGCAGCCCGGATTAGGTGGGCTGCCTGCCCAAAACCCCCTCTATCGCTGTCAGCACGGGTCTGAAACGCTGCTCGAAGCGGCCTTTTGGAGACGGACGGGAGTTGCGTGGCCGGGTTTTGCCTCGTTGGCGAGAGGGCGTGGACGGTGGTTGTTGAGCGCCAAGGAGTGGGATTTATTGCTCGGCGATTAATGAAGTGCCTCAATTCGTTGCCTTGATCCACGGATTGTTCGAGTTGTTGCGACAACGGTCTGGGCGTGATGGCGCCACCGGCTCTACGCCGTTCAGCACCAAGAAAACGAAGCGCTCTGTTCTGCTTCAAGCAAGTCGTTGTTGGCACTGTCGGACGCACAATCGTATGTGATTTGCGAGAAAGATTCCGAGTGGCGATGGCGCCCCAGACCGGAGGAGCAAAATTGAGATTGCAATTCATTTCTTGGCAGCGTCCGCTGGCAGCGACGGCGGCGGGGGGTTGTTCTTAGTCGACGACCAAGGTTTCAACGAAGAGATGAAAACTGATGTACTTGAAGGGAAGGTAAGTTAATCTAATTCGATAAACCTTTGTGGGGTGTTCAGGGGCTACTGGGTTTTTGAGCAATTTGAATTTCGATTTCATTAGCCCTTGCTGCCACAACGGCATAAGGCAATGTAGGTTTCGTGGTCGATAGCGCTTGTAGATGCCACGCAGGTCTATCGAATTAGGTTCGGAGTATTTGAGGTTGTGAATTTAGTTTTTCATTGGGTGTAGGAGGTGTCCCAAGATCATAACAAGTTCTCTCGAATAACAGCAAATCACCAAGTGTGACCAGGGGAGATTCAATCAAGATTACCGACTATCGGGTCCACGATGGCAGCAAGGGCGGAACGAAGCAATCAGTACATTCCCCACTTTGCACTGGACACACGCTATGCCCCGGTCATGAGACGAGGTTCTACGCAAGTGGAGCTGTGCATGAGGAGCTCGTTTCCAACACGGAGGTTGCGTGGAGACACGAACATTGACTTGTGGATCAATGGAGACATTTACCCTGTTGACCCAATGACAGGGAAGCCACCTCCAATCAAGTCGCTAAAAGAGTTCGTTGAATTCATATGTCATGGAGAGCAGGGTCTTCGCGGATATACACACAGGCTGCTGGATCATTGTGTACATGGTCCCACACAGGAGGAGAGGTGGATCCAGTTGGCACAGTTGAGCGAAGAAGTGCTTCAGCTTAGAGGCGAAGCTCTGGCCAGCAACTCAAGGGCAGCCCAAGATGTCCAATTGGGGAGAATGCGTTGCCTTGAGTTAGAGAAGAAATGCAAGGATTTGCAAGCTGAATTACAGGCTGTCCGTGATTGCCATGCCCAAAGGGTGGAGCAATTGGAGCGCCATGTGCGGGGTCTCCAAGAAGACGTTGAACGCTGCCAGCGGAGGGCCAGCTTCGAGAAGGAGACCCCGATGGGCATGCGAAATAGGAGGAGGGCTCTCAGAGGGATTCACGAGTTAAAACCTGGATCAGGTGGATCAAAAGCAAGAGTGAAGCTTGTGCGGACAGTGCTGCAACCAGATGTGGTGCAGTTTGTTGTCGAAAGGAACCGAGAGAACCGGAAGTGCTCTCGACTGCGGGGGAATAAAGAGTCCAAAATAGGACTATAGTAGCACTAGCTCGAATTTTGTCACGGCATGAAGGTGTAGCGCTCGCTTCTCAGCCTGCAATGGCACATGTTAAGTCAGATATTGCGAAAAATGTGATCAAATCGATTGGTAAGAGTATTGGACCGGACAAAATTCTTGCTGCTTGCGACCAGGCAGGGGTTTCCCATCTTGGATATGGTGCTCAGTACAAATATGTGAAGGCTCCCATTGCTAACTGAACAAAGGAGTCTCCGGGAGTATTTTGCCGAGCCCCTATCACGTGAAACTGCTTCGGCAGGAGTTAAATGCAAACCTGCCACAGTATATTGGCGAATACTACCATGCTGAAGGTCGACTTACGCTGCCAGCAAGTTCTAAGAAGAACAAGAAGTCCGAGGACATGGTAAAGGAAGTCGTTTTGACTGACAAGAATTCCCTATTCACAGACCTTGAGGTGGTCCAAAGGAGCATGGTGATCTTCTACGGCATCACGGAAGAAGATAACGTAATCACCTCAGACTATTGTTTTTAGAGTTTGCTGTCAGCAGGGTTATTTATCAATTAACCGTGACTTACACATCCACTCGCCATGTTTCCATAGAGTTAAGAGGGGCACCGCTGGTATTTGTCATGAAATTGGACGAGGCCGAGAGTGTCAATGGCAAGAAGTTTGAACGGGTCAGCATCACATTGATGAATAGGGCGCTCGATCCAGACATTCAGAGAAACCATGCCTTGTTTTTCTCAGTCCAGTCAGAGCAGGAAATCTGGCCAGTGGCAACCTTTCAAGTGGAAAAAGAGTCCTACGAAGTTCTGTCGTGGATATTTGGGAAATCCGAATTTCCATCTGTGATTGCAGCACAATCGTGTGGCGAGAAACTCACGGTCCCTGAAGTTGGAGAATTCCATGTGGAGTGGCATCTCGCTGCGGACATGAAGACGATCAAGTGTATGTACGGGCTTCAGTCGGGGCCGTCGTGTGCGATGAACTGCATATACTGCGAGCAGAAGAGGGCTAAGCCTACCGTAGGGACAGCAAGCCAGACGAGTGCTGCCATCAGAAAACGTGGGAAACTGAATTGGGTGGGGGGACTGTTTGCCAACTCTGTGAAGGTCGACCTTGCAACCCCGCGGGACTACATTAAGGCCAAGGAGGCCGAGGAATCCAAGCTCTATGACGACATCTTCTCCGCCCGCGAGGCCTCCAAGAAGGCCGCGGCTGATGGCAACGACCAAGAGAAGAGGCGCTTTGATCACGCGGCCCGCTTAGCCCAAGACAAACTGGGGCTTGCAAGCAAGGCACTCCTTGAGGCCCAAGCCCGCATTAACAGGGTCTACAAGAAGTTGGAGGAGATGGAAGCCCATGAGGTTTAGGGTTTAGGGTTTAGGCACTCCTTGAGGCCCACGCCGAGGTCTCCGCGCTGACAGCGGAGATCTCGGCCTTGGAGTTGGCTTCAGCTTTCTTGCGCCCGAAGAAGGTGCTGGCTCGTTATCCATTGGAGTTCCAGGTGTTGCCAATAGCCCTGAACGACCCATGCCCCTTCTGCGAGTGTTACTTCGTTGACACCTGCTGCGTACCTCTGTTCTGCGGCTGCTTGGCACATCTCCATTGTATGTTTGAGGCAGTCTTCTCCCAAGACGCCCGGTGCCGTCGATGCAAGCGGGGTATGACTGGAGGATGGCTTGGGCAGTGGGGCTTCGACCTCGACTCCAAGGCCGCGGAGGAGTTACGTCTCACGGAGGAGATCTTCCTGGCCGAGCCTGCTTCACCACTTGCTGGCAGCAAGAGGCCCGCTGCCCCCTCTGTGGCCGCGCTTCCGTGGAAGAAGTCCAAGGGCGACCAAGGTTTGTTGCCCCTTAACCTATCTGCCCATGGCTACTTGCCTAATTCGTTGTTACATCCGAATAATTCTTATTTTCTAATTCTTGTTTGCTGGCAGCAACTACAGAGGATGCTCTCCCCGACTCAGACTCCCAGGCGTTCAATCCCACGCAACGCTCTCCTCATGAGACCCTGGCAGCCCTATCCGGAGAAGGGAACAAGGGCTCATCCGCCACCATGCAAGGACCAGGTGCAGCTGAGAAGAACGAGGACGACACCAACATGGAGGGACTGTCTAGCCTTGTTGAGGCAATTGCCACAGATGCAGCCGTGGAGTAGATTCCCACCTTAGATAGTTCCGTAGGCCGGATAAGGGGTTTGCTGGCAGCGACTTTTGGTCCGGACTTTTATGGGCTACATTTCTTAAACTTTTCCGAACTTGAAAACAATTTGCCTCTGGACTGCCATGTCTCTTTGAAAGATATGGCATTCTTGTAACCCTTCCTTTTTATTCGCAACTGTATTTCTTCTTTATTGTGGACTGCTGACAGCAAGGGCTGCTCTTTAGCCGCCATTTTTTTCTTTTTTCTTATTTCATTATTCGCCACCATGGTCCCTTTCAATTTTGGCCATTGTTGTTATTTACCATCTGCGACCTACTTCATCTCTTATGTACAGCTGTTTTTTATTTTTATCTTGTTCTATTAGAATCAAGCGTGGTTCTTTTTTTATTTGCAACCTTCATTTTTTCGTCTTTGTTGGCACCAAGGGCTGCATTGTGCCCGCCATTGCCAGTTCAGAGCACCAGGTTCACGAAGGAGCCAGCCTCTTCGGAGGAAGTAACAAACTTTACATTCCTTCCGAATTACTTCATATTTGTCAAGTGCCAAACTCCATTTTGTGCCTCTGAAGGGTCATGTGCTCTATTGTATGCAATTGTTTTTCTTTTCTTATTTTGCGCTGGCAGCAGGCTCCAGCGTCAATGGCGCCACCACAAGTTCGAAGCAATTTTGCGATTCAGACCCAGGCCCTCTGAAACCCCGGCCATTCTTCAGACTTCTTGTATTTTATTCTATTTTTCATTTTGCACCCTAGGATTCACCACTGGTAATTGTAACTGTTTTTCTTTTCTATTTCCGCTGGCAGCACGAAGATCAAGGGTAATCACAAATTTGCCTCCATATAACACGTTAATACAGGATGTCCCACAGAAAGTCCTGAATGGTAAGCAAAACCACTACCTGAACTCGCTAACGACTTCGCGAAGAACCTAATGACTTCCCACATACTGTGACTACCCATCCCCGAAATCACTTTTCCTACAGCTCCACAATCTTCATCCTTTTGGGAACCGTGACATCCGCAGCTGTAAGGTGTCTCTCATGGCGCTGGTTGATCTGCATCCAACAAATCCTGTCCTTTTCGTTTGCTAGCAGCAAGGAGCTCTGAACAGCCAATTCCCAACACATCAAAACGACTACATGAATTCGGCTAGACTCGTACCTTTTTCTCACGAACACCGTTGGCCTCTATCAAAACCAGGTTGTACTGCCCAGGTACGTCATCTCCAAGTGCCATTGCAATTTCGTGCCGCAGGTGGGATACTGGCCAACCCTTGCCAACTTCGAATGTTGGCAGCAAGTTCCCCCTAAACATACAAGACACTTCCACCATCACCTCCTCTGGTAGGTGATCCAACGCTTCCCACTGACTGTTGGCAGCCCCCCTATACCTTGTATACATGAACCTGGTGTATAATGTTTGTCTTCCCACGTGATAGCGGAAAACAATGCTGGTCCTGTTGGCAACGCACTTGATGACATCTTGGCCAATGTGGAACTTCTCGTTCCACCCTGGGTTCATTAGACTGCTCAGCAGAGCCTCGGATGGAGTACTCGAAACAAACAATGTAGGTGTCCGCCTAATGCTGTCAGCAGCTACCGCAAACAAATCAACCATAACATGGATTGGCATAAACCATTGGTGGTGGACGAAGCTGCTACCAGTTGTTGCTTTCATGGCATTTGCAAAATCGAGAGTGAGCTTTGTTCTAAACGCCTCAGATGTGTGCATGTCTGGCAAAGGCCACTCCACATCGTTGAACCCTGGAAGCGGGAGTGCTTCAACCTTCCCGTACAGCGTGTCACCTGTTGGAGGCAAATACAGACCACCAAGGAAGAATGTACCTATGTCCAGCAACTCCGCGTGGCTCTGTCGATTCCGTATTGCCTCCCCAATCTCAACATGGAGCACAAGAATGGGACCAAGGATAGATGCAGGATGTACCCAATCCTCCGAAACCGACGCGTACAGGTAGTTTGCCATTCCCAATTTGGTTGCTGCCTGCGTAGGATCCAAGCGCAGATGCCTTGGTTGATATGCATGTTGCACAAGCACCTTATCGAGGTCGCATGCTCCATGCTCCGTGGAGATCCAAGAGAAATCTCTGATCTGCGCTTTGAAGGCCCCCCGAAAATTTTCTCCACCATGTCGCCTTGCCTCTCTACCCCAAGGCCCATCCGACGCTGGTTGCAGCATAACCCATGAATCACGATCCACCCTCATGGGGATCCAGTTGCCCTCCAAGTCTTGAGTATTATGCAGAATGACACTCTGTACGAGGGAGTTTGGCCGTGAAGCCATACCACTAGAATGCATGAAATTTTCGGCTGTGAACTCAAAAACTTACAAATGGTGTCGTCGCTGTCATCAACCGCCAGAACTACACGCTGTCAACACACCCTCCGCCATCACGAACGGCTGAAACCTGCGTCCACGGCCTCGCAACCAAGGTACGACCTACCCTAAAACCTCATCCCAAAACCCCAATTCCCAACTCAAGTACTCTCTCCAACCTATGTGGATGGCAGACCGCTGGCAGCGTTGGAAGACCACTACAGCTAAACACTAAATCTCTACTGCACAATGCGTGACCACCCACAACCGAAATCGAACAACTTCGCCCAGCCTTTGGAGGCCTCCACCCCTCCATCCTGCTTGACAACGCAACGACAACAACTCTCTCAGGGGAACGCATGAGGTTCGGAATGACCGTTGGCAGCATTTCAACATCAACACCTTGTGCACGTTGCATCTCAAAGGGGGAGCGGCAATTCGATTTTGGTAGGTGGCCTGTGGAGTGAGTTTTGCAGGAGTTCATAAAGCCCACCACCGCTGACACCCTTCTGCAATGCTCAAATTCCGTGCGCGAAGAGGCTCCGTTCTCGACCTGCGGGACTACACGCGCGGGGGAGGGAAGCCTTCCTGCGCGACTATTGGCCGGACCCCCCCATTCGCGATTTGGCTCGCTTTTGGCGACCTGCTGGCACAGTTGGTGCCAGCAGGTAAAGTGCACGGGCATGCCCAAAATTTTGGCACAAATAACATGGAAAAGGCCTGTTGGAGACCCCAAACTGCTCCTAATGTCTATCTTCTTCAAAATGTTTTTGGACCCACGCGCCTTTGCAAGCTGTTTAAGGAGCGGAACAATGCTAACTGTGACCTGGGACAATGGAGGAGACACATTAGAAGGAGGAGCATCAGCGTGGACCTTGGGCACCAACTTCGGGGGACTGACTTCGTCATCAGAGGAGAGAGAAATGACTGTCGGAGGAGGAGGTATTTCTACATCTGAAGTCTCGGTACCAGGCTCGACTTTGACCTTGACATCACGAGGTAAGGGAGTCTGAATTGTGCAAGTAGAAGAGCGACGGGGGGTGAGGATCTCAGTGGATGCAGCCATCAAAGAATCAGTAAGACCATAGACTTTATAGGATCCAGGGAGGAGTCTCCAATGCAGCATATTGTTTTCATCTCTCATTGAAGGTTGCCCGAGGGTGTGGGTAACCTCGGCAGTAACGTCATCAAAGATTTCCTCCTCTATACTGATGGCATCTTCACGGAAGTGGAATCTAAGACTCAGGCGAAGAGAGGAGACTGTAGCTAGACCATCGTCATCTACGCGAAACCTAAGAGGGATGCCCATGCCTTGGGCATACAGACAGACCATCTCCATGTTCGCAGGTAACTCAGGGAAGAAGAGAGAAGTGTGACTGTACTGGCGAAGCAATATTGCAAGAGCAAAGTGAGAGGAATGATGCATCGCTGTTGATCATTATATTCAGGTCGGAATGTCCATGTGAGCGACTAGGTAATGATTCATTCTGTTAAGTAACGAATGTATGATTAAAGAGAGACGGCGCTAACTAATAAGAATGTTGCTTTTTGCAGGCCCAAGTGAAAGTTTAGGAGTTTTTAGAACTACGCAATTAATATTTGAATCGTGGAACCCTCAACCGATTCTATTTGATGTGGAGTTTGCCGAGATTAGAGTGAGCCGTCAGTTGCTTTCATATTTAATACAAGTACTCCAATGGTTAAATCAAATCTTTTATTATTGTGGGCTCGGTTTATTGTCTTCCAATATAGATTGATCTCATCAACTTTAATTCAAAATGCAATTATTTATAGTTTTCATTAATTTAAGTAGGTTAAGAATAAGGTAAGTATTTAGGGCTGAGTCAGAGGAGTTGAAGGTTTGGGATATATAAGAGGAAGGGAAGTTAGAAGGAGAGCTATATTGTGAGGAGAGATCTCTCGTTAGTTAGACACATGAAGGAGAGTGGAGGATCAGCTCCCTCTACTTATGTCACTCCTAAACCTAGAAGAAAACCAGG
The DNA here is from genome assembly GCA_014871385.1 of Ceratodon purpureus. NCBI lineage: Eukaryota > Viridiplantae > Streptophyta > Bryopsida > Pseudoditrichales > Ditrichaceae > Ceratodon > Ceratodon purpureus. The sequence goes on along the minus strand of CM026426.1, from coordinate 62,906,882 downwards.
TGGTACAGATTTTACGAATAGGAGAGCTAGGAAGAGGAGAGCATCACTTAAGAAGGTAGTATTTAAAAGTGACCATTTGAGTGCACCCGTGAAAAGGAGAGGAGCAGGTCTGCCTGTAGCATTGAAGTTTTGTAGCATTCGTAAACTCATTCTGGATTCAATAGTAGAGCGAGAGGAAGATTTTTTGGAGAACTCTGCCGTTGAAGAACACGAGCAAGAACAGGTGGTACTCTCAAGTGGAGTTGCACGTGAGGCCATGACGGAAGAATTAGTCTTTAATTGTAGTCAAAGAGTGGAGTCACCGCAGCCGTCTATCGAATTCAATGACTCTTTGACGGGGGAGCAAGATTCTGAATCAGATCGACGTTTCGACTCCGATGAGGTTAGTATTACTATGCCGTCCTGACTGCTGTATATTCTTTATATTAATTCAGTATATTAAGGAGAAGATGATTTACTTTTAAGGCAATCTAACTTAGGCAAAATTCATAATGATCTACATAAACTCACCGAGGTCCCTCAGAATTCAGGCATGTAATTTTTAAATATACCAATAGGATAAGGGAAGTCGATGATGCTAGGAGATACTCATGTTCTCAGAGGGGTTGCGACATCGAGGAGTTGCGTGTTATTGCAAGGCAAGCAAGGAGTGAGATTTTCAGAGCAGGGGAAGTGGGCGAAGTAATGGCAGGAAGAGTCGACCAGATGAGGGGCGGCGAAGAGGCGCAAGTCGACATAGAGGCCGCAGGGGAAGAGCCTGTTGAGATGGACGCGCAGGGAGGTGGAGAGGATCAGCCCGAGCTGGCAGGGGATGCGAGTGAGGACGGGGAGAGGTCGGACGGGGACAATGGAGAGGAAGACACCGAAGCTGCTGACCAGGTACTAAGCCATGAGATTGTGAGGAAGTAGAGAGATTCCCTTGTATTTGAATGATGAGGTCAATGGTTGGGGCTTCCTCGAGTGTACGGAGTTGAGGATTTAGGGTAATGATTTGGTTTCGTACGAACTCTGTTGTACTTTGTGATGTGGGTTGGATTGGATTGAGGGTGATATGGGTTGTGGGTTGTGTGGTTTTTGAGGGGTTGCGGTTGAGGATTAGGGCGTTGCAGATTTAAAAGGGTTCGGGTTATTAGGTGTTGGGATTCAATTGTCTGCTGCTGCTTGTCATCAACCTTGCGGGGATGTCTGTAAATCAGCCCAACTCTCAAAGTTCGATACTGGGCTTTCTGAATCGATTGTGATTCTTGGAGGGTCCGCCAAGATTAGAGTCTGACTCTTGTAATTGGTTAGTCGCCGTCGGTGCGAACTCTCGCGGCTCGGCCCCATCAGGTTGTCATGCTAGGATGCTATGAGTTGGGGTATGGGAGAGCTTGTTTATTTTTTTTTTATAATTTGCCAAGCCCCACGCCTACTGTCGTCGACGACAGTAGGTTGGGAGCCACCACATGGTTTCGGGGATTACTCGTGGACTTCTGGGGGATTGCTCGTGAACTTCTGTTGGATTGCTAATGGGCTGCTATGCTTGCGGGCTCGGCCCCATCAGGTTGTCATGCGAGGATGCTATGAGACCAGGTGTGGGAGAGCTTGTTTATTTTTTCTTTTAAATTTGCCAAGCCCCACGTCTACTGTCGTCAACGACAGTAGCTGGGGAGCCACCACATGGTTATGGGGATTGCTTGTGGACTTCAGTTGGATTGCTAATGGGCTGCTATGCTTGCGGGCTCGGCCCAATCAGGTTGTCATGCGAGGATGCTATGAGTTGGGGTGAGGGAGAGCTTGTTTATTTTTTTTTTTTAATTTGCCAAGCCCCACGCCTACTGTCGTCAACGACAGTAGGTTGGGATCCACCACAAGGTTTTGGGGATTGCTCGTGGACTTTAGTATTTTCAGTATTTTCTTTATATTTTTTTTTTTATTTTGTAATTTTTAAAAAACCCCTAGCCCACTGTCGTCAACGGCAATAGGCCGGAGGGACACGAATGAATTTGGGGATTTTGTGATATGTTGTTTTTTTTTTTACTTGGTGACATTGTGTGATAATGAAATGCATTATTGCTTACAAATTGTTAATTAAAATCAGAATATTTTGTAGATTTTTTGTATTTTCTGTTTATTTTTTTAAAATTTTAAATTTTGAAAAAACCCCAAGCCCACTGTCGTCAACGACAGTAGGCCGGGAGGGTGGGGAAGGATTTGGGGATTTTAGCGATTTCTTTTTATTTTTTTTATTCTTTCATTTTTGGTGTTATGTGAATTGCATTTTGCTCACAAAATCTGAATGTTTTTTAAATATTAATCAATTTTCAATGGTTTTTATTTTTATTTTTAATAGGAATGTGAAGCTTTTGAAGTTCTATACATATTTGAATGATAATTTGTATTTTTTAAGTTTTTTTGAAAAACCCCCAGACCTACTGTCGTCAACGACAGTAGGCCGAGGGAGGGGCATGGAGTTTGGGGATTTTTGAAGTGTTTTTTTTAAAAAAAAATTTGGTGTTATTTTGTGTGATAAAATTGCATAAAAGCTAAGAGAAAATTAACAGGAATGTGAAGCTTTTCAAGTTGTATACGTATTTGAATGATAATTTTTTTTTTTTAAAATTTTTTTGAAAAAACCCAGACCTATTGTCGTCAACGACAGTAGGCCGAGGGAGGGGTATGGAGTTTGGGGATTTTGAATGTGTTTTTTTTTTATTTTTTTTGGTGTTATTTTGTGTAATAAAATTGCATAAAAGCTAAGAGAAAATTAATAGGAATGTGAAGCATTTCAAGTTGTATACGTATTTGAATGATAATTGTTTTTTAAAATTTTTTTTGAAAAATCCCAGACCTACTGTCGTCAACGACAGTAGGCCGAGGGAGGGGTATGGAGTTTGGGGATTTTGAATGTGTTTTTTTTTAAATTTTTTTTGGTGTTATTTTGTGTGATAGGGATGCATAATTGGTGTTATGTGAATTGCATTTTGCTCACAAAATCTGAATGTAATTTAGAATGTCTTTTTAATATTAGGCAAGCCTACTGTCGTCAAGCATGGTTAAAAAAATACTTCTAATTAAATTGTGTGAAATTTGTGGATTTATTGGAAATTTTTGGATATGGGGATTTAGCTTTTGTTTTTATTTTTATTTTTTTTGGTTCCATTTTGTGTAAAGTCAATGCATGGTTGATAAAATAATTTTAATGGAATGGTAAAAGTCTTGATGAGTTTTGATGAGTTCTTAAGGTTTTTTTGGGAGCCTTGTCGAGGTTGTGGTTTCTTTCTTTATAGTTGCTGTTTTTTCTAAACATTAAAAAATTGTTTATGATTAAGGACTCTGATGGAGATCATCTGGGTAGCGAGCGTCAAGACCCGACGCTAGCAGAAACTGAGGTATTTCATTCAATTTTCAATTTATATTGTTTTCTTATGTTTTTGAATTTGAGTTCTATTCGCCTCATACACATCTTCGTTTCCTCCTTTTTAAAAAATTGAAGTTAATCCTCACTTCATTTCTTCTACTCTAGGTATCTTCCGATCCTCCTGAGATGTCCGCTACTTCCCCCATTTCTGTGATCAATGTTTCCGATCTTTCGGATTCATTTGATGAGTACTACTGTACCTGTGATGTAGCCAACCCTGTAGGTGTGGAATGTGGACCTCTCGAGGTCCACTCTCCACAGTACATGCCTACCTCGCCAGTGTACATGCCTACCTCTCCAGTGTACATGCCTACATCCCCGGTGTATGAGCCTACCTCCCCGGGCTACATGCCCACGTCTCCTCCACAGGGCTCTCCGCCGATGTCTCCACCCTCTCTTTCCTCGCCGATTAGAGTCAGGAGGCCAGCCCATGTCGTCTTTGCTCTGCCGGCAATTCTGCCGTGCCCTGTCCAACAGACCAGGCGATTTTGGAGGAGGCGCCGTCACTGGAACTGTAGACAGTCTAAGGAGTACTATAGTCGATCCTCACGTAGATAGTTTTATCAATCACAGATGATGATTGAGTTGTTAAAAGAGAGATGACAGTATGAAGATATATTGTTACTTTCTTTTACATACTTGTCTACTTTGCATGACTTTCTTCGATTGTGCTTGTTCTCCTAATTTGCGCACCTTCTGGCAGGTTACGCAAACACAAGATGTGTTGGTGAAACCATCTTGTCCGATAAACTTGAAGACTGCTACGGAAGGGGAATTGGAACAACAAACCAAATACAAGGTGGACTCCAACGCCGTCATCAACAAGCTCAGGATCAAGCCATCGCAGAAGTCCCGAATGTCGGTGCCCCTGTGCAGGATGATCCCAATGGCAAAGGTCAGACCAGTGGGCGAAGTGGGTGTGCAGCATTTGGAGCGGGAGTTCGTCAAGGGGTATAGAGATGGCGACCGCGTCATGTACATCTCCATGTACAACAACGAAGAGCAGACACGAGATGTTACGGATGAGGTCATGGCTAGATGGAGCCCATTATGGAGGGACGCGAATGATGCATTTGAATCTGAGCTTCAAAGTGACGAGGACTGGTCGCAATTCTCGGGGAAGATGTTTTTTGTCTGGGAAGGTAACCATCGCCTCTCAGCATGGCTTCGTCATATCAACAAGCATCATGCAGACGACCCGTCATGGCACATATCTGTGCATTGCATAGTACTCGACCCCCGTGGCCACGTTGGCAATCTTCTTCACGCAATGCATGACATCAACTGGTAAGTACTTGTTTCTTTTTTCTGTTTTTCCATTTGTTACTTTATCTCATCTCTATAATTCATCGTACGTATTCTGGTTCATTTTCAGGTCGACTGAGAATGACTACGTGAAGAGTAATCTCCCCGCAAAACTATTTCGAATCCGCTCTTTCGGAATGATGAAGCTGGAGGAATTCAAAGACCTCCTCAGTCCTGAAGAGTATGACGCATGTTTGAAGAACAAGCCACCTAATCCCTCCTGGTTTCCCTTGACAACTAAAGTTTTCATCGCATTTTTGTACCGAGTAAGTCCTACCTCCTCTCTCTATTTGCTTCTTATTTTTCAATACTCATGGAATTTCCTAAGTCTGATTTATCTTTCTATAGCGGGAACTCGCTGCGGCCTCCGATGAAGCAGCCAATGCCTACCGTATGAAGACACCCGAGGATGAGCAGTCTGCAAGTGCAGTTTGGGATGTCATGAATGAGGCATCAGAGAGAATGGTCGAAGCCATCAAGAAGAAGGACTTTACCAAGTACTTGGCCATTGCAAATCCCAAGAATGGTGACGACTTCCTCAATGAGGTGACTCACTGATCATTGTTCAATTCACTGTTTCGTATGACTTCATTAATTTCTGTATTTATCTTATTCAAACTTCGGTGCTACATGCAGATTAATCGCCATTTCAGTCTCAACAATAAGCCTGAGATGTCAGTCGATAAGCTTTAGAAGGTTGTTCCAGCGGCCGTTGAGGCCAAATACAAGGCTCGTTGGTTGAAGTGGTGGAACTCATCCCCGAGTGCTCGAACGTCTTACAGATTTCTGCCATCTGAATTCAAAGACACCGAATTTGACCCATGGTTGAACAAAGCTTCATTCTGGGCTGGGGTAATTTTCATAAAAAATCCTTTCCAATTCCTTGTTCCTTTATTTTTTTACCGTATTCCTTCTTCGTTGCTACTTATATCAATTTTGTATTACAGTTGGAGGAAGCCGTCATCCACGATGTCGAGGACATATTCAAGTCGGAGAACCTCGATATAAATTGGATGGCATTTCCTGATGTCCAACAGCCTGGCGATTTTGTCGAGAGTTCACGTATTCTCTTGTGGGACAAGGCCTTCCCTACGTTCATTGGAAAAAAAGCTGAGAAGCACTTCGACAAGAAGTCCAACTTCGCTAAATTCCCTGGAAGCGCTCAAGTTGTCAAGCGGGTTACTTACCGGTACATTACCTCACTTAATCGCATTTCCATTTCATAGTTCTCATTGCAATTGTTTCTTATACTTACCTACTTTTTGTCTTCCCATAGGTACTTCAAGCGAGAGCTTGTTTTGAAGGGGGCTATCACGCTCCAGCAGCTCTCCAAGTACTTCAAGCTTTGGACGCAGACAACCTCGGACCAGTGTATGTACTCTCCCCAGCAGATAAAAAGGTACAAAGCTGCTCACCAGGACGCTGGATGCTGGTATCTTGATTGTATTGGTGGTTTTACTATTGACTCCGAGGCGGAAGTCAAGATGCTGCACGATGGAGGTGCGGTTGTCGTGGAGGACTCCGTGGATGATGCAGAACGTCCTGAAGGAGAGCAGGATCAGTCTTCTGCTCCACCACCGAAGAGAGGGAGAGGAAGGCGACTGAAATCTCTGCGTTCTCGGTCAGAGGCATCACAGCAAACTGGTGCGGAGTCTTCCGCGCCAGCTGAGAAGGCACCAGAGCCTTCTCTGGGTATTGTCGTTACGAACCCTTCTCCAGCTTCTTCGCCGGCTCCTTCCTCAATCAGTGCTTTGGAGATCACCAGAGGTCTCCTTGAGCAGAGGAAGTCCAAACTATATCCTCAAACAACTTCTTCCGCTGGAGCTTCGATTTCCACACATGTTTCTGTCTTCACCTCATCTGTGGATTCCATGTTGCGGCGAAATAAGAGACAGGAGAGAAAAGGTGGCGACCCGGATTGGATCAAGACTCAAGACTTCATTCGGAAGGTATGTTCCTTTATTTTGACATTTAATGGATTCTGCCACCTCTACTCGCTATGTAGTTACTAACTCTCGTTTCTTGTTTTCTCAAGTTTGGAGCAAACCGCCAAAACGAAGTTCCGGACCGGTGCAAACAAGAGGACCATCTGGGAGTCGACTTGATCATTGCCGACATCCCTGAGAATCTTCCCGTCCCTTCCGTTTCCGTTCCCCCCACGAGTATTCCGCCTTGGAACTCTCGCGAGAAGGATTATTTGTTCGACATCTTCCATTTTGCAGATAAATACCTGCAGAAAGATGATGCCATCTGCCTCATCTACAACACTGATTAGAAGCTGGCTACGGATATCAAGGAAGAAGCTGATGGTGGTGACTACGTGCTTTTCAAGGACTGGTGGGGCGTCAATGTCCTCGGCCTCACTTCTCCTACGAACCCCGAGAACTTGGTAATTTCCCTAAACATACCCTTCCCTTTACTTATTGATAACCCTTCCGCTTAATTTTACTCACTAGTTTTGCTTGACTGCAGACTATGCGGTTCTGGATTCGCGTCTACGTTCGTAGTGGCAGTACTTTCTCCTTCCAGACGAAGAAAGAAGAGCTGATACATGGGCTCCTCAACATTACCGAGAGTGATGCCATTTTCAACTTCACCGATCTGGAATCGCAGCTCATGAATGGGGGGGTGCCGTGGAGAGGCCCAAGGGAGAAATCCCCTGAGATGATGCAGGGCATAATTGAGGAGCTGTCGAAGCCCGGCGACATAGTCCTCGACTAGAATGCAGGGACAGGTATCTATTCATACATATCTCTGCTTAATTATTCTTCTCGTTTTTACCACATTTTCTCATTTCTTTGTTTCTCTCCGAGTTTCAGGGGCCTCCATCAAGGCTTCCCAGGCTATTGGTCGTCACATTCTCGCTTTTGAGGAGGACGAAGCCATATTCAACGCCCTTCTCAAACCGTGCATGGCTGGACCATCCGCCATGGGCCCTCCTAAACATCCAAGGCCGGCAGCAACAGGCGAAGCGCCTCCAAAGAGAGCAAGACCTGACAAGTGGTGTAAGTCTTCTATTCTTTGTTCAAATTATCCAAGCATTACTTCTCTTTGCAGCTCTACGTACTCGATGTAACCACAGCCGGTTCTCTATTGTAGAGTAGTTTCAGCAACACCGCCACGTGGGCCAACATCAGTGTCCACTCCATCGTGGCGTCTTCATTCCAGCCCGATTCAGCCTTTCATACTTCCGGACTACACAGAGGGCTTAGCACAGGCGTTTCAATCTGGAGCCCTCACATATGTTCCTAGTCGGCCAACTACTTTTGATCCCAGGGCCCTTCTATTCGTCGATGACGAGGCGATAGAAGGAGATTCAGAATCATCTAGTTCTGAGAGTGAAAGTAGCGACTGTAGCATGTTGTGAGTTTGAAGGAGGCTTCGGTCTATTGTTGTTTTCATTTGATTTGATTTGATTTAATTGGAGTTCATAGGGTAATCCTTCGTCTACTCTACTACCCTAAACCTAAACTTGTTATGATTCTCATATCCATTTTGTCTCCGTGTTTGTAAAGGATGATATGTCACAACTGTAATGCTCAAAATATAATATGAAGAGTGAAATGTTATAAAAGAAAGGCTCAAAAATAATATTGCGCTGTTATTTATATTTTACTCATTCAAAATCCCACATTTCCATAGCCATGTTACCTATTCTTGACTTGGTGTACATCTTGGTTTCTGCTACTCCATTATTCTACACGAACTCTGAAATATTCCACAAACTTTTAAGACCATCTCTTTTAGTTGGTTTCGAGTTGTCTTATTCCTAGAATCGTCTATATTATCTAAAACCATCATGGTGGAATACTCGAATCTAGATCCAATAAGGGACCAAATCTAAAGGAATGTATTCGAACACCCCACTAGACTTCACAGTACTAATCCTTCGAAGGATATACAGTCCAACTCTTGTCCATATCAAACCAGCAAGTTTCGCCATCCGATATGATCACTTCGGGCAGCTGAACAATTGGATTCTCATCGACGTTCGATAGCAAGGGATACGGGATTAGGGACAACTCCATAATACGGAGAAGCTCATTGGTACAAAGCACTGTCCAACGCCATTCACCTTCACCAACATGGAGGCTTCCGATGTGCCTAAACGGTGGCAGGTCCATGCCTCGTTCCCTGGCGCTCCACCTCCAGCAGCCACGGCCGCAGCTCCTCATAACTCGCCGGTGCCTTTGGGGGCAAACCTACAGCTGCTCTCGTCCTCCTGGATCTCGCATTACACACCTTCGGCATCGCGCAACACACTGAAATCTTGTAGTCTTCAAACGTTACACTCAAGCTTGTAGATTGACATCCCCGAACTCCTACGCTACCTTCGCATACAGCACAGCATGCCAAGGACTGTGTCACTATCCAAATACGCCACCTAGAGACAAGCTCAAGATACCAAGAGTGACCTCCTTCTCTGGAACCCAGCTTACCAAGTGTTGTTTCATGATGAAAATCTCCTACTTGTATCACTCAAATGAAGATGCTTTGCTGCCTAGGAAGAGAGAGTAATCTTCGATGAAGACAAGGACTCTAACAAGGTATATCTTGGTTTCAGCAGTTAAGATATTATACACGAATTTTGAAATATTCCAGGAAGTTTTCAAACCTTGCCTCCTTTACGTTCTTTCAAATTTGTTTTTTCCCTTGTGCATTTACATAATCCTATGAAAGAATTAATTGTTTGATCTAAAACTCAACGCTTGATCATTGTATCTTGCCTAAACCCATGACTAATCTAAAGGAATGTATGCATGACATCATCATGACATCAGCCCTAATTTGTATCTTAGAGAACAAACGTAATAAATTCTTACCAGAGATAACCCTAATTTCCACGGTAATATACTCTTTTTCTAAAAAAAGTGTCAAAATTAAGCCTTAATTTAGTAATTTTCCACGGTTATAGGGTCTACTTTGCTTTTGAAAATTTTGCTAATTGTCAATTGTGTGCTCTCCATTCTGCGCTCACCGCTCTCCGCTCTACGCTCTCCGCTCACGTACGAACTTTCCCCGGTTATAAATGTCCATAAGATGGTTCACACTATACTTATTGTACTAGGTTAGAGTTTTTCTTTAATACAGTGTTTAGTAATTGACTAAATTTGCTACTTTTGAACACTCGGCTATAAACTTAGAGTACAATGTGGTCCTTGGAGTCATGTTCATACGTAGCGTTGCGCTCTATTGTACTTTCTTCATGTACCTTTCATACTTGCGGCATTGTTCAAAGTACTAAGGGGTATCGACTGTTCTTATCTGTGTCTTTCTTGTAGAGTAATGGTGTCAGTTTTCTACAATTAGTACATTTCATTGCATGTTTTGTATCAGGTTCTGAATGAAGGTCCTCTACTGTACCTGATGTACACTTGTGCGTGATTGGCAGACCTCATTCTACTTGCGCTTCAAAGAGGTCCACCCAGAATGTAGTGTGCGGTAGAGGGCTTTTGAGAGGTTGAAGCCATGGTAGGTGCGAAAACTCAAGGAGAGGAATACCTGCTGTTGCATATACCATGTGAAGATGGATATGATGAAGGTTGGATTGAGCAACCTCAGGGACAAAGTCAAGAGGTCTCATCTGCATACCACCTCTGATTGTGCGTATACACTGTGCACAGGCAGTAAAGAAGGGTCTTGTTGTGCGCATGAGAATACTTTCAAACGAATAACTCTGATGTGGAAATCATGTGTTTGTCCAAAAGGAGAATTTGATATGTGGCATAGGCTTGAATGTCTCATGGGCGATTGTTCTAGCTGTGGTTTCCAACTCTTTCCTATTTGCCCGCATGAGTTGTCTGGTTCTAAGACCTTTCTTGTTAGATGGAAGTGTTTCGAGTACTACGAGGTGGGAGTCGATGCTCAGTTTGGAAAAGTGAAGAAACATCTTCGGGAAGCTTTCAGAGAGACAGCTGTTCACGAATTCCTATCTTATATGGAGAAAATAGTGACCACCTTTATCACACACAACTTCAAGGCACGATGGCAAGATGAGCAATGTCAATTGATGATGAAGAACGTTCCGGAGGGAGTGGTTGTGTCACATACCGACTATGCAGAGAACTACACTTTTGCCATTCAAAATGAGGTCCAGAGCTTGTACTACTTTAGTACTAGTGTGACCATCCTGGTGCACATTACGATGTGGAAAGAAGGAGAGCAGACCATGAAGCAGACTCACTTCTACATATCTGATGATAAGGCTCACGATTCAGCTTTTGTTCAACATTGTCTGACGTTGCATTGGGATTGGCTGGGTGATTCACGGTTGACACCGGAGGAACATTGGGTCTACAGTGACGGGTGTAGTTCCCAGTTTAAGTGCGCAACAGCGATGTACTTTGTTGCACGCTACCCAGCGCTCACGGAGGGCTGCAAGATGCGGTGGAACTACTTCGAGTCGGCTCATGGAAAAGGAGAATGGGATGGGGCTGGTGCCGTGGTGAAGAGGGCGCTTGCTGCTGAGCAGATCCAAAATCCATTGAGGCCCATACAGAATGCGGCTCAAACTGTGGAGTTCCTAGAGGAGAAATACACAGAGCGCGTTGCCAGCTCATATGCTCATGCTAAAACTTCCCCTCTTTCACGTGTGTTTTGGTTGATAGGAAATACAGAGGTGGATCAAAATGATAAGAGTATCAAGTGTAACACTTTGCCCGGCTCAAAGAGTCTCTACTCTATTATGGGCTTCTCTATGGCTGATCCGACTATGCTTAGGACTCGAGAGTTGTCATGCTTTTGCGTCCCATGCATTGATGGTGATTGGACTGAGTGTGAGAACTTGACGCATGTGCAGGAGTGGGCTGTTCAGAGGCTGTGCCCGATGAGTGCAGGAGGTGTAGCACAGCAAATTGAAGAAATTGACGACGAGGCTAACTGGGTGTATGACGGCATTTCAGAGGAGGTCGGTGACTTGGTGGACATCGGCGACAATTTCATGATTCCAGCAGAAGAGGAGAACGAAGACGGGGTGGAATTCTACATTCTCCAGTGTCAAGCAAAGAAGTTTGTGTTAGCAGAGCCCAAGACTTGCCCTTGGGGGGGGGGGGGGGGGTTTAGGGCTGGAGATGTTGTGATCAGTGCAAAGTACTACAAGAAGTACGGACGTGGTGAAAAGACGTATGCAGTTGATGCACATGTTGATGCCCATCTGGTTAGAGCTTGTAAATTCCCTATGGTTCCAGCTCAACACAGGGTTAAAGGTACTCCTGTATACAAGATGTCAAGTGAAACGCTTCAGATATGTGAAGATGCCTTACGAGAGTGGTGGGCGTTCAATGAAGATTAAGTACAAGTTGGTCCACTTTGTACACTGATTTCAGGATTGTTTCTCATCCGACATTGGTTTTAGAAGTATTGGTCCTGTGATGATAGAAGTCAAACAAATGCTTGGGTATTTGTCTAACTGAAAGTGAGCTCTAGAGATATCCCGCTATCCAAGTGCTCCCCTTTTTTTTTGCTTCAGTCATCTATTGTCTGGCATAGTAGTCTGTGATTAAGAGAATCTGCAATCCCTTTCCTTTTTTTATTCTTTATAACCTTCTTTTTATAATTTCATTTTGTACCTTCTAATGTCACTCTCTTTTGCATTTGTGCCTCTTCACTGTAGTAACACCCATCCATATTTTTTTTCATTTCGAGTCAGGCTGGACGATCATGGTTCTACATTTTGCTGGATATTATGTACTGTAGTTTTTTTCCTTTTTGTTTTGGGCCTTCTATAGGGAGCACTGGATAGTGGTATCTCAAGAGCTCATATCTGAGGATAGCACTGTTATTGTAGAATGTTGGAATTAGAAGCAATCGGTTTAGGGTGAGAGGTTTGTTTCTCATATGACGTTGGTTTTAGAAGTACTGGTTGGTGTTTAGACAAGTACTAAGACTACTCAAACAGTACCATTGAAACATTGATTCTAAGAATTTACAAGTGAGTTTATAAACTCAAGTTCTGGCTTCGAGCTGTAGAGTTTGTCTGGTTGTATATTTATCCGAGTTGTTCTATGTTTGCTTCAGAATTGTTGAAGTTTCATGAGTCCCAAAAATCCTTGCATTTGGTCTATTTGTACATGTAGTGCATCAAAAATGTATAAAGAGTATATTCTCGATATGTACGTGTAGTATATCAAAATGTACAAAGAGTATAATCTGGATAAGTACATGTAGTATAACAAAATGTACAAAGAGTATGCTCTGAATTTATCTTTGGTAGTACAAACAGTATATCGGCAGAAATATTGTTCAAGATTAATCCCTTTTATGCATAAACAAAAGGCTTGCAGTTGAAAGTCTAGAAAAATGTGCGAGTGTGGTTCTGCTTTACAGAAGTATATCAAAACACATATGTGGAGTCCTCTTCTCCTAGATGGTTTACTGGCTGACCTTCGGATGGCAAGTGGTAAGGCATTGTCTCTACACATTTTACTCATACACTTACAAGTAAATCGAGGTAGGTCCGGATCATCATTGTTAAAATTAGTGCCATAGTCCCAAGTTAGTTCCTCTCCAGGACGTATGATACGACTTGCAAAAAATGCTACATGATAGAAGCAGCGATCCACACTTTCTATTGAAACAGGTATGTCCACTAGGTTAGAGTCTTCACACCTGTAATGACAGAGGCCCACAGTCAGGCCATCTCGTAGAATAAGAGAAGAAAGACCGTAGAGTATGTAGAATATGATCGCAAATTCTAACCTGTGGTTCAAAAACCTGGCCACATTTCCAAATCGAGTAGAATCCAAGCACAATGCATTGTGGTTGTCCAATTTCCGCTCAGTGGCCCAGTCAGCATCAAGTTGCAAGCTATAGGACTGACCCGCAACTACCCCCAAGTTCCTAACCATTTGCTCAACATTTGTTTAAATCTCTCCGGCAAACTCAAAAACGAACGCACCTCTAGGTACTAGCTCAGTCGTCCGAATCCCCCACCCCGTAAGGGCTGTAGGAAAAACCTCTACTTGAACTTCATCCCCTGCTCGACAACACGATTGCCACAATCACTATGACACCTACACTTGACATTGCACTCCTTAAGGAAAAGACGAGGAACATGTCCTCGGCACACTGATTCGCCATTAAAACACCGTCTACCCTTCTAACAGTAATGTGCATCTTCTTCGTTGTGATTGTAGAGGTACGCCTCCTCCACAATACCTCCTTCGCTGTATGCAATTCCTCCCACTGAATCGGCTTGGCACGCACAAGTACCATTCCCACCCAAGCATTCTGGGGAACATAGACAGTAGTCCCCGGGGCCAAGGCTCTCAAGGGTGGTAGGCACGTGTGCTTGGTCATAGACCACGCTAGAATTAACATATTGAAAGTATCTCATAGCAATATCAGACTGACCAACAAGGACAGAAATCCGCTCGAGCCCCTTAGACAAATCTGCTGCATCATACCAAGCTTCGGCCTGGTTGAATCCCATTCCAACAAACCACCTTCCCTTCGTCATACTCTTAAAAATAGAAAAGAAAAGTTCCAAGGCTGCTTGGGAAGACTAACAAAAGCACAAATGCAAAGAAATCACGAAGGATCGCAAATAACACATCTGCATGGAAAATTATAATACAGAAGCCTTGTCTCGGCCCTGTTAGGGAGACCTCAATGATGAGGTAAGATATATTAATTTACCTGCAAATCCGTTCTACACAAGCACTCTACCGCAGCTCAATAGATCAAAAACCAAAAAAATAATCCATTAAACGCAATCCTATAGATTGCTCAAGCCCTCATTCTAAGTGGCTACCCTCTCCGCCGTTTCTGTGAGACTGCGCCACCTACCTTGTCGCCCTTGACCTTATCATTCTTTCTCCCCTCATTCTTACGACCCTTAGCTCTGATTGATGCCGGGGATTCCTCTGGTGCTTGCTCTGCCTCCTTGGCGGTGCGTGCTCTGGTCCGCACATTCGTTCTAGGGACAGCAATAGGACTTCCACTCACCCCAACAATCTCGGCCAGCTCCTTGTACGTGGTCTTGTCAGCTGAATAGACATTCTCTATCACCCCCTCAAGTCCCGGCCCTGAGTCATCGTCCACAATTGGACCCGTTGCTCTCTTTGCTCTCAACTGGAATGGAGACCGGGGCAAATTAGACTTCGACAGCCCTTCTACTTCTCCTTCCGCTACTTCAGCATCGGTCATGCCGGGCGCTCCTTCCGCCGCTCCAGTATCCTTCGACTGTCCGTCTTCTCCTTCCATTGCGCCACCCTGTACCTCCACCTTCCTTGAGGCTCGCACATCCTTGGTACCCCCGCCTACGCCACTGCTCACTACATCCTCCTTCTCCTTTACCCCCCCCCCCCCTCGGCCTTCCTCCTTGTTACCTCCATGAACTTCGCTGCAGCCTCCACCTGCACCAAGGTATCCACGAAACCCGAGGCCGTGGCTCCTCCACCATCCTTACCATACTCTCCCCAAAGCAACTTGCCCTTGCATCCCGGTAGGCATTGCGACCCAGGCTTGGTTGTCTCCTTCCTCGCGGGCTACGGCGAGACCTCCTTCTCCTTTTCCGTTGGCGTTCCCTTCTCCTTCGCTACAGCACCGTCCCCTTCCTCAGCTGTCCCCGAATCCTCTTTCTCCTTCTTCCTCCTTCTTCCTCCCGCCCCTTGCTGCGCCACCCTTCTTCAGCACTGCCCCTCCATCCCCTTCCTCAGCTGTCCCCGTATCCTCCTTCCCCTTCTTCCTCCCGCTCCCTGCTGCGCCACCCTTCTCCTTCGCTACAACACCGTCTCCTTCCTCAGCTGTCTCCGAATCCTCCTTCTCCTCCTTCCTCCCGCTCCCAGTAATCCCTGCAGCCTCACCCTGCTTCTTTCCACTTCCAACGACGCTCAATCCTTCATCCCTCTTCCTCGCCCCTGCAGCGACGCCAACACTCCCTCCTTTATCATTGCTGCTCCTTCCTTGACATGGACTTGACAGACCCTTGAGCTCCACTCCTTCCACATGGACTGAGGTTTCTGGCGGTGGCGAGCTTATGTCAAGTGAAAGATCACCGTCTCCAGTTTGGTCTGAAGCCTTCCCCGACTCAGCATCAGTGCTCTCCGAAGTATCACTATCCCCTTCCTCGACGGTAGTGCCGGAGCTAGAACGTAGGGGGGTCATCTTGGTGTTGTTGTCCTCTTCGTCAGAACCAGAATCGTCTCCCGACTCCAGATCTGGTTCACGTCCCTGAAGATGAGCACCATCCGAAAGACATGCCATCACCACCTTCTCCAGTGGCCTCTCCAGCATTGGTTGGTCTCTAGATTTAATGTTGTCGCCCCTGACAACCCGTTGCGACACTCCATGAAAATCCTCTGGAGCGCCTCCAGACCATGCTGGCTCGCTTGTCTCCCCTTCGACTGTTTGTCTTGAATTGTTGACGGCCTTCTGAGGTGATGCAAACCTCAGGCTAGAACCTGCCACCACACATCCTGTTAGAGTATATAGAATATGGTACCGAATGTAATTGCAGTCGACTAGCACAAATGAACCAGTACTATCACTACCTATTGGATTTGAACTGGTGGACCATTTGTACAAGTCCGCAATTCTAAATGTACTCTATGACCTCTATGACTACCACGTAGGACTCCTAGTACCAAGTAAAATAAAGACAAGAAATACCTGTTGTAGCTCCGTTAAGTACAATGTTGTCTACGTACAACATCGTAAGTACATTTCAAGCACTATGTCATATGGAGTACATAAAATACTTGCTCTAAGTAGCTGCATGTACCTGAAGATTAGGCCTAATATACAAATATGACATTTCCAACGCCTAACTAAAATCATCGAGTACTATGCAATACACAATAATATAATGGAATTCAGTGAAGCAACTTCTTGACACATATTGCATTTAGACTTCGACACTAATATACATGTTCAGACACATGTTAATGAACCTGGACTTCATATACACTGTGCAAGTCTAAGCTGTCTCAGATCACAATCAGGTGAAAGCTAGCAACCACAGCACGTATAGAGTGTACAACCTTACGATCCAACAATATACTTTCACTAATTTCTATAACAAACTTCTAGAATTCACCTAAACTGGAACAACCGCATACTACATTCGCGGACTCCATAGTACATAAACACTAAAATTCCTACAAAGCACATATCCAGAATCAACATTGCAAAGCACATATCCAGAATACTAGCACAAATTTAGATGAACTTACCATCGGATGGCACCTTCGCCATAGCCTGCTCTATTCTCTCCTCCATTAGT
This sequence comes from Ceratodon purpureus, assembly GCA_014871385.1. NCBI lineage: Eukaryota > Viridiplantae > Streptophyta > Bryopsida > Pseudoditrichales > Ditrichaceae > Ceratodon > Ceratodon purpureus. The sequence continues at coordinate 62,889,954 of CM026426.1, read as the reverse complement.
CTCCGCCTTTCTTCGGCTACTCCAAGCATCCTAGCCTTCTCCACCAATTCCGCAGGTGGCTCTCCCCAACCAAAACTCCGATGCCATTCCGGGTGACAAATCTCCCCGCATCCTATGGCCACGCCCTTGCAGCTACGTACAAAGACCACTGAAGCACAGAAAGGATGATACAAGTGTCTACACGAGGTTACTACCATGTCATACTGCGGGAATGGGAAGGAACACAAGCACCAAGCGGTAATCCTGATGAAGCTGGTCTCATCTGCAAAATCAAACGCTCCACATATTGGATCCTCGGGCGCATACACCATTGGACTTGGAGAAAAGCACAGAGTACTCCTCCCTTGCTTCAACTAGTACTTCTCGGCTTCAAAGGCATCAAGCTGCAACTGGCCCGACTCCAATTCTCTTGTCAATGCCTGGATCTCAGCTTCGGCGGTCTCCAGCTCCCCCTTAGCGGCCGAGACCTTGACCTTCTCCTCTGCCAACTGCTCTTGAATTCCCTCCATCTTTATTTTCTCCTTGTACACATCCTGGCCTTGCTCTTCCAGCGCTCTAATCAGCGCCGTCTTCTGCTCCTCTTGTTTCTTCAATGTGCCCATGCCCCATTCACTTTGCTTACTCTTCCAAATGGCGCCGTCAAGCCGTTGACCGGCCTCCTTCTTCAGCTCCCGCTTGTACTTCTGCTCCAAGTAAACAGCTTGCATCAGACCCTCCAAATTTTGCAGCCGCTCCTCCACTTCCCCCTTCGCCAACCTCCCAGCACTCTGTCCTCGCAAACCGGTATCCTCCTGCAAGCACACATCCGATGCCATGGCGGATTCCAGCCCACCCTTCGACTCACCCGGTGGCCAACGACCCCCCACCCTCACCGCATCCCCTTGCTCGACCTTTCCCTCCCAGCCAAGTTTGACCTTAATTCCTCGCCACTCCTTACCTCAGACGTCGACCTTCTTCTTCCCCTCAGTGCACCTAGAGTCTGCAATAGACTTCCTGAGCTCCTCAAGCTTTGTCCTGTCCAAGGTATACCGGCCCCTCTGTCGCTTGTTTGTCTCCTCCCCGAAAGCACACCAATTGACACGACCACCACCTTCTTCATACTCCAACGCAATACCTTTGGCAAACCTCACCGTGATCAGGTTTGGATTCTCCTCCTCCCCATGTTGATACAGAATTGGGTGTAGATACTTGACCCAGTCCACAACCTCCAGGACTTCGCAACCCTGCCAATAGAACCCGCTCCGACCACCATCTCCGTAGGGCTTACCAAACAACCTGCGCACAGTGTCGGAGGAGACCGTGCCTCGACGGAAGTGATGGGGATTGTCTCCCTCTTTGGGGAGTCCATATTCAGGCTGAAAGTCCGCCCTCTTCAATTCCCGCGGAGGCTTCTTCAGCCTCAAAATCTCGTCGTCGACGTTTTCCACGCACGTGAAGGCCTTCTCAGACCTCACATTTCCCTTCCCTTTCTTCTTCGCAGTGGACTTTGCTTCCGCTCCAGCTTCTCCTTCCAGCTCGTCCCGGCTATCACCCCGACCTCGTCTCGCGCCTGAAGCCTTCTTCGACACCTGCTTTGCAGCTCCTCCCTCCACCTCTTCTCGGCCGCGACTTCGACCTCGTTCCCCTGCACCACCTTTCTTCGGCAATTCCTTGGCAGCAGGCTCCTCACCGGATGCCCCTCCTCTGCCTGTTCCTCCCCGCAGCCTCTTCCGCGGACCCTCCCTCCCGGCGTCGTCATCATCACTCATCGCTCCGCGGCTCCTCCTCTCTCGCGCTCCAAGTGTTCTCCCCTTCCACGCACTGGATGTGTCCCCAGAGCGCGCACTGTGGCTTCGCTCTATTACTCTTTCACCCCTCCACACAAGCCCCGCCCACGTCCACCCCAATGTCCCTTAGAGTCACCAACCCAACAAAAATTAAAACCCCAAAAGGAACCCCACAATCCAAGCTAACCATCGCCCCCCCTAAATCCACAGTGGAATACATGCAAGCCCAGCCGATCCATTGCAATTCGCCAAATCTTCTCCTTCCATCGTACCTCCGGTGGAGCACACTGCACACTGCCATCGACCCCAGCTGGAGAGAGGTGCGAGACGATGCTCACCCCCGACCATCGGTCACCTAGTGCCTTGCTCATCCTTCACACCGGCGGTCACCAGTAACTCTCTCACACCTTAAACCCCGTAACTAGTGACCACCAGTCACTAAACCCTCCACATTAATTCCCGCCCGTTTGCTCGCCGTCATGAACATCTAATACCACACCATAGCCGCCTTGAGCATTAATTGACACCTCAATAGTGCACTCCCAGCTGCTATTTCTCTCCTATCCTAGGGCCCGACTAATTTACTTAGTTACCATTCTCAAATAAATCCCCAAGAACGCTAATAAAAAATAAAATAAATTGCTTGTATGTTGAAACGTATAAGTGAATGTTTAAATTTATTTTCCTTTCATCAAAAACACTTAAAATACATCTACATGAAATTAAAAAATTAAAAAATGAACTACATATATATAATATAATTTCCCATATTTTTCTTTTTCCAACATGCTAATACCCATGTTCTTATTTTTTTCCCAAAACTAAAAAAAAACACATACGTACGAGTTTACCTCCAACATACGATAAGTATTGTATTTCATAATTTATTTAAAGGGGCATAGACATGATGCTCATCTATTAAACCCTATTTCGAATCATGAAAACGGCCATGCTAATTTTTACCCTCTCATGTCTTATTCCAAAAAAACATTCGTATGAACAAATCTACCTTTATTGCACATTAATCTATTTCAAAATTGCTTTATTAGTCGATGATGATTAAAACTCCTAAACTTCACTTTCATTTCTCTATTACACCACACTTTCAACAACTTATTCTGTCATCCTTCAACATTTATTTATCCTTTTTTTTCCCTCCGATTTTTTTTTTTTTCCTCCCCCTTATTATTTATATCATTTGATTGCTTCATATTTTCCTCTTCTTTTATTATTCTTCCATTTATTAAATTTTTATCCTTTCTTTCCCTTCCTTCCTTTAAATATTTCTTATATTTTTCACTTTCTTTACTTGCCCTTCTTTTATTTGTTTTTCTTCCTCAATAGCTTTTCGCATGAACCGTATTTTAATATTTCATATTTTTCTCCTCCCCTTTTTATAATTCTTTTATTTTCCTTTATTATTCTTCCTTCAAATCTTAATTTTTTATTCCTTTTTTCCTTTTTCTATTTAAACATTTCATATAGCTTTATGTTTTTGGAATTTATCCTTCGAGCTTATTTATTTTTCTTCTTTTTCTTTCCACAAGTGGAAGGGATAAGTGAAAAATAAAAATAGAAATGTAAAAAAAAACAAGGTTATAATGGGGATGAAATTGAGAGAGAACATTGGGAGTGGAAGCTTGATGAATGAAAACAGTGGAGGAAATGAAAAAGAAAAAACAAACAAAAGGAAGACAATGGAGATGTAAATGAAGAAGAGAAGTGCAAGTGGAAGGGATAAATGAAAAATTAAAATGGGAATTGGAAAAAAAAATGTCAAACAAAGATTATAATGGAGATGCAATTGAGAGTGAATAGTGGGAGTAGAAGGGATAAATGAAAATAGTTGAGTAAATGGAAGAAAAAAAAAGAGGAAGACAATGGAGATGTGAATAAAGAAGAAAAGTACGAGTAAAAGGGATAAATGAAAAATAAAAATAGAAATGGAAAAACAAAAATAAAAATTATAATTAGGATGAAAATGAGAGCAAAAAGTGGTAGTGGAAGGGATAAATGAAAATAGTGGATGAAATGAAAAAAATAAATTAGGGGAAGAAATGATGTTCATATCTTAATTTTTAAAATTGCACCTTCTATTATTAAAAACTTAAAGTAATTATTGACAGAAAAATGTTAAAAACAAAAAATAAACTTACTCTATTCAGTACTTATAGGGCATTTTTCTAGTTCATATTCAAGATGCTCAATTAAGAACACTCTATAATCTTTAAATAACAAATGTATAAATAATCAATATTCATTTTTTTCAATTTATATCTAATGATCGTATTAAAAAGAGGATCATATTAGAGCCATACTATATTTTAAATTACAATAATTTGTATAGTATTTTGGAAGGCCCTTCAACAAACCAATCACTTGACTGAACTAGGCTTCACTTGAAGTTCATCTGAAAAAATCCTGAAGTATAGACAACTCCATAGCTCTCATACGCATAACAAATATACAATTTTCAAGAGCAAAATGATTCCACATTACATAGATGATGGGCAACTTCGTCTGAGTTGAACTAGGATGCTGTGTGATTCAATCAACTTTAGATCCTGCCTCCGAGGCTGGACATCAACTCCCGCCAGTCTATGAATTTGAACTCAGCCACGTGTCGAGTCGAGAGCAGCTGGCCCATATGGAGCTCCATCGAAGGGAATCATTAGCGTCAGAGCACGCTATTTTGATTGGCTCATCTAAATCGCCAAACCCCTCCTCTTGTATGGAATCTGAACGGCTCAGATTGAGTAAGGTAGAGTACAATCAAGTACTCAAAGGTCCCAATGGTACAATACAGTTTTGCCAAACCTGCACTACCTCTAGTGTACTCTCACCCGGTTGCCCAATGAAACTGGCACGTACGCTCACGGTCTGGCATTGGAACCGTCGCGTCGCCACTTCCATAGATCTTCCGCACACAGTTCTAGTTGGCCTGGGCGCTGTCCACCATGAAGCCCTTGAAGTTGACTTCGTCATAGCCATGTTTTGCCATAATTCCATAAAGAAACTGCCACATCACGGTCAGGGCCCTCACGTCTTCTGACTGCATATCACAAATGGCGATAGTCATGACCCGGCAATACTGAGAGTCATAGACATGACATGCCATGGTTGTCCAACCCTTTGTGCGCTTGACGTGATCAAAGATAATCTAAGAATCCTGGAGATCCCCGCCAGGTTGCATTCGCTTTACAAGGTCCACTCCCGACCGGGGACCTTTCTCGGACATCTTAAAGACAAAAACCTTGTCCCCTTCGGAACCCTGCCCGGGAAATTTATTGTCGTGAATAAACTCCCACTTGTTGCAGCCCCGCAAGGCAGCGATGTCGTCTATAATGCCCAGGTTACCGATCCCCCTGAAGGTCATCACGGCGTTCTTAAGCCCGGGCTTGCTGAGTGTATAATACTTCTTGAACACCTCATCCAACTCTTCGTCCGAAAGAATGGTCCGCTTCTCCCCCGGTGCTGTTAGGAGGTACTCACTCAAAAAATCCTTACTCGCCTCTAGAGCGATGGCCGATGTCTTGGCGAACGAATCGTTCTGCATATGCGACTCAAGTAGGTCGAGAACCTTCTGCTTGGTCTCCCTACACTCAACGTATCCAACAAGGTGGTTATGTGTACCGATATGGATACACGCGCGGGACATCGCAGGATTCCCGAGCACATAGTACATCCTTGCAGGGCACGTGGCAATGCATTCCGGGGGATATCTGCAGACTTTGCATACAAGTGTGGACTTTGGAGGAGGATCACAACCAACGACAAACGGGGTAAACGTGACACCGACCCACTTAGACTCGTTCACCTCCATCTTGCGTTTGTCTCCTCGAAGCAAGAAGTCGCACTTCTCATTCTGGCATTTCAGATGACTTGCACATACAGAATATCTGAAAGTTAGTCCTTGGTCGTTTGTGATGTTGGTCGTCATGATCTTGCACCATGGATGTGCGTCGTACTTCTTATCCATCCCAGCCATGGACTTTGCGCTTGCTGTAGTGCCGCGATCAGGGATTGGTGGAAGCTCGAAGAGCACGTCCTTGTTAAACTCGGTCGACAGAAATGGCACCCGATCCCTCTGAAGTGCTCTAAAGTCCAACCTCGACAATGCATTCCTCGCTCCGGGTTTGGAAAAAAGACGCATAAGGCCGGGGATCACACTAAAGCTACCCGATACTGGTTTCTGCGAAGAACTAGGCTCGGCTTGGGACGGCGTAATGAAATCATCTGCCTCTGACTCACTTAGCATATGAATGCGTTGAGCTACGGGTTTTTTGACAGGAGGATTTGGCTCGGTTCCAACATGGACAGTCGATGTCATGGATTGGCCTGGTGTTAATATCTCAGTAGATGCAGCCCAACGTACTGCAGTGAGTCACCTCACGACATATCTTCTGGCCTCAAGAAGCCACTCCCTACCATCCTTAGTTCTAATCGACATCTGATATACAGTTTGAATCAATTCGCCGTCGTTGTTGACAATTTCTTCCTCAAGATGGACCGACTCAAGAACAAGGTTGTATCTCACGCTCAACAAGCTAGCGGTAATCGACCCTACACCCTCCGAATTACATGGGACACAGAATGGAACATCGTGACCTTCAGCACGTATACGAGCCATCTCCACGGGTATGATGTGCAGAGAGTGGAAGAGCGGAAGTGAAGCAGGAAGGCTCTTGCATTGGGTGGTTTAAGAGTTTTGTAACCAAGTAGGAGATAGCTCACCATTGCAGCGTGGTTCAAGACCAATATTATGTCCCAGAATATTGTTGAACAGCTTTGGTTGGGGGCACACAATCAGCATTAATGACTGACAGATTCAAAAATAAATCGTCTATTAGAAGGAACCGTCATGGCAAAGCCTATAACGCCCTATGGAACCTCAATTAATAGGCAAACTCAGAGCTCGGTGGAGTACATTTATCCTTAGTGCATCACACATTGGCCTTAGTCATTTTCATGGTAGCACGGTTGAGGTTCATTTCTCTCTCAATGCATCAAGGATTTGATAAGACTATGAGCTGGTTTTGTCTTCGAAGTAAGTTTTACGTTCACCGTCACAGATGCCCAAGTCACATTGGAGTGGGGGGTTAGGCTCCCCCACTGAAGAAACCCAGGAGAGATCAGGGAAGAAGCGCAGAAAGAGTAAGACAGGGTTGCGGTTGACGGACAGGATGTATCAGAGTGAGAGCAAGAGTCAAAGCAAGGTTGTTCGTTCAGTAAGCTCGATTCTCCGAGACTCGAGATCCAAGATTGAGGGGTGTCCGAGCGTCAACACTGGAGAATCGGCCACGAAAGTTAGCAGCAATCACTTCGTTGACGGACAAATGACGGTGGCCGTCTCAAGGAGGGTGTTGAGCGATCTACACGCCAGTTCCATTCTTCAGCCGCGACATTATGATGTAAGCTTGTCAGCACGATGTCTTGGTACGTTCTAGACCTAGCTATAGCATCATGATTGATCAGCGAGATTTTTGCTAGCCAGTGACAAGTCGGGATCAAGTACTCGTAGGACTGGTTTGCGGCTTCAAAATAGTGAGTGGTGTGATTGTCATGATAATTGTTTATGGTTTAATAGTTTGCCGTCGCAATTTTCATGGTACGCTGGGCGTAGAGGAGGGAGTGGTTGTAGTCATCATCCTTTTCGAAATGAAGCCGGCCGCGGTGTGTTGTGATGGCTTATGAGGGTTTTAAAAGTTTGTAGGTTCTTGGCATGCATCACAGTCATTGTCATACTTAACTTTGGGTAGGAAGTTGGTGCGGTCATCATTGTAGTTAGCTGTAGAAATTGATGGTTGTCGCGGTTAGGGTAGAGTGGGGGCCGCCACGAGCTGGAAGTGTGGCTTAGAAGCAAATTGTGGCAAGGGTGTGAGCAAGAAGTGTGACTTAGAAGCCACTCGAGGCAAGGGAGTGAGCACGCATAAATTGACAGACGGGGAGCCTTCCTCTTCAGTTTCCTGAAGGTTGTGGTGTTGGAGGTCAGAGATGCATGGAGGGGGTTTGGAGTGAGGTTCTTTGGTTGGGTGAGGGTATGCTGAAATGTTGTAAGTAGAGGTTTTGAGAGGTTCTGAGAGGGGCGGCTTCAGAGCACATCTCCGTTTGGTTTACCGTTGCAAAGTTTAGGTGGATAGTGCGAGGTCTGAATTATCGTGGCCAAAAAGGGTTTGTGGGTGTCAAGTGCGGCGTTTGTTCAAGGCTTTTATCATTGGGAGTGCACAACAACTAGTGACGGATTGCCGTATAATACGCATTACATCTGTAAGTGTTGCTTAGGGTTTTTGAGACTTTTTAGGGTTAATGATGTTATGCTTCGCATTTGGGTTTATCTATTGTGCTCTGAAATGTGGCCTTCTCTTGACTTGCAAGTGCCGTGCCTCTTCCTTGCAGGGCGCGATGAGCATTTCCCACGATATGATGGACGCGGCCACATAGGCAGTGAAGAGCGTGCTAGAGGATATTCCGAGAGGTAACTTCATGAACGAGGAAATGGGTAGTTCGCAACCTCTCATCCGTAATGGCAGGCCTACTTCACAAGTGAACATTATGGGCTCCTTGCACGAAGGGGATGATGAAGTGGGCGAGGCGAGGGACTCGCGCGAGCAGTAGGAGAAGGGCTCGCGTGAGCAGCCGGAGGAGGACTAGTTTCAGCAGGAACCTAGCAAGGACAAGGACAGCAAGGAGGATGACGACCAGACCGAGTATCAGACCCAAGTTGGTGATGGCGAAGCCGGCACTGATACTCTTTTGAGCCTTGGTGGGCAGGTGCAAGAGATTGAACCTCCTCGAAAGCCTGTGAATGTTCGGCAAGCATTCCGTCAATTCACAGAGGAGTTGAAACCGGACCCATACGCTGCTTTAGTCAGGATGCGCCGCAGACCTCACCAGTATTCAATGATTAAGATTCTCTTATGCCGGTTAATCCCATGTGATTTCGTGCGTCCAGCGATGCTGAGTGATGTACAGAAGTTGCAAGCTGAGTTCTTCAACGTCATTAGACCCGGGTCTAGGGCATTTTATGTTGCAGATACATCGCACATGGGGGACGTCGCAAGTGTCACCGAGGAGATGAAGTCAGGATGGTGTAACGCTTGGAAGGTGTTGAACGCTACGTTTGAGGATGAGATCAGGCAGCACAAGGAGACAAAAGATCTTACAAGGAAGATGTTTTATGTCTTTGATAGTAACCACCGCACAAGGGTATGGCGGGAGTTCATTGAAGTGGAATACCCAGATGATCTTGAATGGGCTAAAGCAAACAGAAGGCCGGACTGTATTCTGCTCGATGTGAAGGGAAGCCGTGAAGCTCTAGTGACAGCAATGCATGCCATCAACAAGTAAGTCATAAACTGTGCAAGATTATTGTCTTTTCTTCGGATGTTGATGCTGGTTTAAATGACGTAGAAATTTAGAATCTTTGATTTAAAAAAATTGTGTGTTGTATTCGACTCAGGGCCAATGAGGATGCTTTCGTCAAAGAAAGGCTGTCGCACACTCTACACAAGATACAGACGTACGGGCAAATGTCTGTGGAGGAGCTGGAAAAGAGTGGAATTTTAACGCCGGATCTTCTGGCGCGCACAAAGAGTTCAACTAAGAAGTCGTGGCACACGATGCCTCAAGAAGTATTTGTGACGTTTTTACACAACGTAAGTGTTATAAGAAATGAGTGTTGTCAATTTGTAATTGGATGATTCAAGTCCGAAGATGTTAATGGCACGTGGACTGAAACAGGCAACATTGGCCCAAGTCGCAGACGAGGCTTCTCAAATTTGGATCAACGAGCACCCTGGTGATGACACAGGGCACGAGATGAGGGCGGCGGTGGACAAGGCTGTGAAGGAAGCCAAGGATAGGCTGTAAACAAAGTTCAACAGGGAGCACGCCGTTGCGAATCCAATCCATCGCCGAGCATTTCAACACGCGGTAAATACTTTGGAATTGATCCATCGGGTTATTCTCTGAATCTAAGGACGTTAAAATTCCGAGGTGATGAGCGGTTATTGCTCTTAGAAATGATCTGTCGGATTTTTCTCTAAATCTTAGGACGATTAATTTCCAAAATTGCTTGCAGAATTGATCTCTCGGATTATGATGAGAGATTTCGGACGTTCAATTTCCGAAAGGATTTGCCAAAATTGCACTCGGAAATGGTCTGCCGGGAATTTCTCTGAATCTGAGGACGTTCATTTTTCAAGGGGATGTGCCAATATTGCACTCGGAAATGGTCTGTCGGATTTTTCTCTGAATCTTAGGACGTTTAATTTCCGAGGAGATGTGCCAAAATTGCTCACGGAAATGATCTGTCGGATTTTTATGAGAAATTTTGGAGGTTCAATTTCGAGGGGATGTGCCAAAATTGCTCGCGGAAATGATATGTCGGATTTTTATGAGAAATTTCGGACGTTCAATTTCCGAGGGGATGTGCCAAAATTGCTCGCGGAAATGATATGTCGGATTTTTATGAGAAATTTTGGGCGTTCAATTTCCGAGGGGATGTGCCAATATTGCTCGCGGAAATTTTCAAAAAAATCCGACAAATCGATTTACAACTCTCAAGGTAGCAAGGTACCACAGAGATTTTACATAAATTTTGATGATTTGAATCAAGAATTTGCTCTTTGATGTGTTTTTTGGATAATTTAAAGGAAGATTTGCCTCAGAATGCGTAAAATACCTAAGTACCCTGGAATGTTTGAGTCCAGAAATCAACTCTGAAATCCGACAGATGGTTTTTCTGTGTCCATTTACCTAGGTACTCTGGGAACTAGTCACAAGAAATCATCTCTGAAATCCGACAGGTGATTTTCGTGTGTCAATTTTCTCAAGGTACCTTGTCAAGTTGGAGATAGCATACCAATTTAGAAATCCGACAGATGGTTTTATTGTGTCCATTTACCTGGGTACTCTGGAAAGTTTGTCAGAAGAAATAATCTCTGAAATGCGTCAGATGATTTAAATGTGTTGATTTCCGCACGGTGCTCTGTCAAGATGGAGAATTTTAACTCGCTCTGAAATCCGACAGATGGTTTTGTTTGTGTCAAATTACCTTGGTACTCTGAAAAGTAAGACAGAAGAAATAATCTCTGAAATTAGATACTTGATTTCTATGTGGCTATTTCATCAAGGTACGTTGGGAAATTAGATATCGTAAACAATCCAAAAATTCCGACAGATGGTTTTTTTGTTTCAATCTACCTAGATACCTTGGAAAGTTAGACACATGAAATAATCTAAGAAATCCGACAGACGATTTTGATGTGTTGATTTCCGCAAGGTACCTTGTCAAGTTGGAGATCTAAAATCATCTCTGAAATCGGACAGAGAATTATTTTGTGTTTTTCTACCTAGGTATTGTGGACTATAAGACACAAGAAATATTCTCTAAAATCCGAGAGATGATTTCTATGTGTCGATTACCCCAAGGTACCTCAGAAACTTGGCGTTGAGAAATCATCCATCATATCCGATAGATGAAATCTATACCGTATTCTTGACATGGTACTGTGTTGCATTCGTATGACAGATCAGCTGATGGATCCTTTAGCGGTTTACTAACACACTTTTTATGAAAGAAAATGATGATTTTACATAGATAGTTAATGCTCTGTTATGAGGAAATTTGGTATTCGATGCAATGATGTCTCTCGGGTTCTAATCTTCACTAGTCTGATTACTTGGGAAGTGGTCCATCTGACCTTAAATGCTATTGATTTTCAGATCAAAAAACATTATGATCGGCACCAAACCAAGGTTGAGATGGTCATCGATAAGCTCCAGGCAATTGCAACAGCTGAGGTTTCGGCAAAAACGGAAGCAAAATGGCTGAGGTGGTGGAATGGGTCGGCGAGTTCAAGGAAAACATTGAAGTTTCCACCATCACCTTGCTCAATTGAAGTGCTTAACCCCTGGCTTACAAAAGCTGCATTTTGGGCAAACGTAAGTGTATTTGATGATCTCTAGAACTTTGGGTTGTTACACTGTTTCGAGGTTACAGCCGATGGCGTTATTTTTATCTCACTCTTAATTTGATGGTTTTGTTTTAGTTGGAAGATGAAGTAGAGAAAGAGTGCCTCAACTGGTTGGCAACCAGTTCCGATGCAGAGGAAGACATTAACGCGAAGCGCACTCCAATGGTCGAGTACATCGAGAAGTGGCGTGTGCTTCTATGGGAGAAGGCATACTTGTCGTTCTTCACTGGAGCTAATGTGTATTCTAAGTCGCAACCATTCAATTCCCAACCAGGGACTGATATGGCTTGGAAGCGATGTCTGTATCGGTACTTTAAGCGGGAGCTCATCCCGGCTGGTGTAGTAAAGAGTATACCACCTCCTTGGTTCAGCTGGACGGAGACATCGAATTCGGAGTTCATCTTCACTACTAACCAGCGGAAGATGTTCAATTTGAACCATTTGATTGAGTGCTGCTGGTATATCGAGTGCCCAAAGTCATTTGTAACTGCTGAGGAGAAGGCTATTAGGGAGATGTTTACCAAGAGGAGAGATGGGGATGACGACGCCCATGATATTTCAGACGAAGCTCTTCCTGCTCAGGATGCTGAGCCAGAACAGGATACCCAGGTCGTTTCGACATCCACTGGTGCCGGGGACGCAAACACGAAGATACGGAAGGGGGGGGTGAAGTCGGCATCAAAGGAGTCCCACCAGGAACCAGTGAAGAAGAGGAGTAGAGCGAAGAAGTCGGACCCCCCGACAGTTGAGCCGAATGGTGCGGAGAATGGAACATTCTCTCCCAAGATTGGGCATGCTAAGAAGCCAGACGTCAGCGCACCTCAAGCAAGATGCCCTGTTCATGAGTTAATTTTGAATGAATCAATAATTGAGTACCAAAAGGCAAATCCTAGAATGAGGTTGAAAAGCATGCCAAAGGCATTCAACGATATGGTCCAGTGGATTCGGAGCGTCACCCCGCAACTTGTCCGGATGAAGGACGGGAAGAGTGTTCGGGGGGGTGGATTGGCAGATCTTATTATCGTTGATATTCCGAAGGGTCTACCGGTCCCTGGTATATCCGATGACGACGAGATTCCAGATTAGAACAGTAGAAGGGACAATTACCTTGCAGCCGTCTTTGGCTTTGTTAAACTCGTTCTCCAAGACCAGGGGTGTGTGATCATTATCATTCCGGATGACAATGGCGAAATTGAGGACGAGATTCGTGATTTTCATCAAGTGGTTGAATTGAAGTCTGAGAGGTCGTGGACAGGCATCAATAGGTTGCTTCTTGGCTCCGCAAAAATAAGCGGCATGACAACATGCTTCTTTAAGGTGCAACTTCTCACATTATCCTTGAATAATAGCTTTGACTTCAGACCGACACCCGAGGATTACAAGAAAAAGAGCATCGACATCGTTGACCGTGATGTCATCCTCAATTGGGTAACGTTGGAGCAACAGACGATGCGCAAGGAGGCGCCATGGCGAGGAGCAAGGGAGAAGGACGTGTTGTTCATCAAGAGTTTAATCAAACCTCCACCGATCCCGGTGACGTCGTCATCGATATTGGCGCCGGAACGGGTAAGTCGCATCGTTTTTGCACTTGCATGGTAACTTTGAACTAGGCCTTTTTTACAAAATTTGAAACTACTGAAATCTAATAAAGAGGCACTCAATTGTATCAGGTGCGTCAATCAAAGCATGCCGGCAGTCAGGACGGAAAATAGTCGCGCTTGAGGATGATCACGAGCTGTATACAAAAGTCCTTAAGAAGATGGCCATGCCGCCACTGCCTCTACCAAAGGCGGATACATCTCATGTACCGATCAAGCCGGTGACTGAGAAAGACCTATTGGTCACCCCTAAGCCGGTGAATAAATTCATCGCCATGATGACCCGGGATAGCGACGACGAGTAAGTGAGTATTTAAATGGACATTTTCCAAATGAGACATTTTGAATACACATGGTGTTAGGTACAATGTGGATTAGTTTTTTGATACGGATGTGGTTGCAGACCGCTAAGTCCGCGTTCTAGGGGGATAATCAACAAGTGCATCAAGAAGATTGCACTATCACCTGATATGCTACGGCTTCCAGAGTATGCAGAGCAGGGGGCTCAATTTCAATCTAATGTGGAGTCTCCCACAACAAAGAAATTTACACGTAAAAAATACGATGGTCGAGTCCTAAATTATGTGGACATTGAAGCAGAATTTGTTACTTATGGCATTATTCTTGATCCGGAGTGATCGCGGTTTTACATGCTAATAAATTTTGGATTCTCAGTTATTCTCTATGTATTTATGCTATTAATGAAATAGCTGACTCAATCTTATTTATTTATGTGCTAATAAGAGACCCTTGTTAATTATTTTTTTGATTATCATATTCAGTATCTTCTATTTTATTGATAATCTGTTTCTTCTATCTTCAATAATATGTTAACTCGCATTTGCATTTTTAATAAATTGTAACATTATTCAAGAATTCATTCAACCTAACTCCTTTTTATGCTTGACTGTCATACTTTAACGATCTTAATCTTTTATCTTATATTGTTATTTTTTTTAATTATGAATCTTATTATGCACACATTTTATATTCATTCAGATAATTTCCTTTTATATAGTTCCTCTATTTGAACTATGTGCACACGTATTAGTCTCATGATTATGTTTTCATTAATGAAACAATCATGTTCATGTCTTCATGCCTTTCATGTATACTCGAATTCACTTCTTTTGAATTCGCCCATAACCACATGTCGCAATCCTATTCCCGTGTGGAACCTACTCCGTACCCCGGCGGTTTTCATAAAGCTCAATTTCCTTCTGTCAGATCTGACAGATAGTTTCGGCTTGATAGAATGACCGCCGAGGTCTCCTGCAGCGCCGTTCCACGTGCAATTTCGTCCGCGGTTTGGCACTCGGGATCATGTGCGCGGTTTGAACTTCTTGTTTAGTTTTTTCCGAACTCATTTTATCCTTATATACTTCCTTTCCGAATTTATTTTTACTGACAAGGTTTGCCAGTTGTTCTATGCCTAATTATGTTCGCGGTTTTGCACTTGGTTTTATGTGCGTGTTTTCATGTGGTTCGGTACTTGCCCTTACATTTCTTCGATGCTCTCACTATCCATCTTTCATTCCTTTATCCGTAAACTTTTTAATTTAATTTATTTAAATTGTTTCTGTTTGATTGCTGTCCCCGTAGTTTTTTATTTTATCCTGGTTAAATTTTTAAATTCTTAAATTTTTATAACTTGATCATCATAAGTCTTGAGCAGAGGCTCTGGTCAAATTCTTATAACTTCACAAAATGCAAAATAAATGACTCTAGTTCCCATATAATTTTATAGATTCAGAACATTCCAAGCGCTATCAATTTAGACAATCTCATCTCTCACAAGACCAAGTAAATAGCTGTTCCTCTATAATTTAGAATAAATAGTACATCTGAAGCACTGAAACAAGAGTACAGTTTCAAGCACAGTCATGCGAGATGTCCATGGTTTGTAATAGTATGCACATGAATCACATATAGTCATTTATCACGAGTGCAACGGTAGTGTAACGATCAAGGATAAGGTCGAATTGTCGCTCTAAGCTTTCTTTTAGTTGCAATGATTCTACAAGAGCTGTAAACATATTAAGAATAACTCTGCAACACTGAACATCTAATGCAAATGCACAACCCAAGCTCGAAGACCGACATCGTAAATCTCAATATCTGAGTCACTATCGTCGCCAAGGTCTCCATCTGGAATTAACTTGAGACCCGTGTGACGTTCGAAGGACTTCCTTGAAGGCCTCCAACCAGGCATATCGAGAACATCGAAGACCTCGTCCATCAATGCATAAAATTCTTCGGCGCCATTGGAGATTTCCACATTCTTCGAAAGTGCTGCAATTTCCTTGCGGAAATTAATTCTCTCCTGCTGCATCAAAGCACGGTCAAGTCTATCATCCTCAAAGTCAACTCGGACATCCTGACTACCATCAACTCCCATATGTTGCATCTCAAAAACTCGGCAAAGATGATCTGTTTCTATTGACTCAAGATAAGAAGTGGACTTTGCAATAAGCCGAGAGAATCTCCGAATTAGTTGGTCCCTACGGCTCTTGTTCACTATCAACGACATCTTTATCACTTGTGCAAATCTTCAAATCAAACTCCAAAGCACACCACTCTAATACAAACGGGACAGAACTTCCTAATGATCTCCGCAACTACCGCCGACTATGTCTATATTTATAATTCTCATAGGCCGCCGCAGCCTAACACTCCCATTTTGACCTAACCCTGACCTTTCTTTGTTCCAGAACAACGCCGCCAGCTTAAATAGTCGGGGATAACGTGGATATCCGCTAAGAGCTTCGGTTCGACTCTGGTGCAGCCCGACAATTCTTCAGTCGACCGAATTCACTGTCTGGTACGAAAGAAGTTTCTTTTCCTTGAGATCATTCTCTGCACATAGTTGGCCCTTATATTATACGCATTTCCTTCACTTAACTTATTTTTATTAAAGCCATTTAGTTTCTGAGTCTACTTCTTATCATCAAAAAATTCTGAATATGTTCAGTATTTTAAAAATTCCTTTCAAAGACGGTTACCTTAATTACTTTGTGGAAATCATTAAGAACACATTGAAATCATTAGATTCAAAGTAGAATCAAGCCAATAGTGCAAAATCATTTTAACAAATGGCATCCAATTCATTTCCATGATTTTAACATATTCAAAACCTCAATTATTTGACCCAGTTACTTCCAACGCTTCCTTTTAAGATTCTTCCATTCTATCTTTTTGTTTATTCAAACATGCTTTCTTTTATTTTTATTTTTATTCTTCCATACTTTCTCAATTTAATCTTTTTTTTCGAATTAGATCTTCCATTCTTTCCTCTTCTTTGTATTACTCTTCCAGTCTAATTCCATTCAATCTTCTTATTACCATTTCTAAAAGATTTCTAAGAATTTGTATTTTTCTAATATTCATCTTTCAACTTCTCTCACTTAACACACTAATTCTTTCTTTAATGCGTTATTATCTTCTATACACAATCAATTCCCTTTAAGGTTTTTCATGTTTATTTAATTTCATAGAATTATAAAAGTTTTAAATGTTATTTATCCTTTTCATATTACCCTATATAGAACAAATCCTAATTTACCTAGGCCGATAAAAATTATTTTGTTTAATCGATTCAAGCTATAATTAAGCATGTATAGTTTTTTAATTTTATCAAGATATTATCAATTTCTCCATTCATTTTCTACTATTTTACTCAATTGTTATTAATTTGCTTTCCATATTAAGCTTATGATTTTTTCTTCTACTATTGACGTTATACATTTCATATCATTTTGATTCTTGTGCTTTAATAATAGTAGTCAATATACTAATAGTTATACTTTGTAAATATGAGCATTATTGTTATTTTTTTGAATTATACTTTCACTCATTATATTTAAATATATACGCTTCAAAAGAACATAATTTAATTAAATTAGGTTCAACAAGTTACACCAGCAATGGTCCTAGGAGCATTGTCTACTCCGCATTTAAATGTAATCACACTATGGTCGCTCTATTACAATAGAATAGCTTCGTGAGTGCACCATTACGAAGAGCCCCGGCGGTTTATGCCAAGGAGCAATACAATCTGTCGGATCCGACACACAATTTTGCAACTCGCCATATACCACCGGGGTTCTCTCGCGCACCCCATGTATAAAAACTTTAAGAACCGCCGTGTGAGCCCGTCTCTTAACCCCATCATACAACATGCAATGCCCGTGTACCTGTGCAAGAGCTCCCTATAGCACCGAAGCCAAGAAGCCCCGGCGATATCCACATGGCCAGAAATGAGTCTGTCGGAAAAGACATAATGTACTAGTCCGCGATTTCAATCACCGGGCTCCAAGCGTGTTAAGACGCAGCTCAATTAGGGATTCAAAACCTAATTTTGCGCCGCCTCCCTCCATGCACCACCTCCTGCCCCTATTTATACCGCTACATCCATTCACTTTTGTATTTTGGTAAGCTTTGTCCTCTTATTCCGCTACATACATCTTATTTCTCTGTCAACAATCTTCTTGGTAAGGGCTTTTATCTGTTTTGTGTTTATTGTATTGTGTATTCATCTAAATCTTCATATGATATTGATACATTGATGTCTTTTGTCAGGTGCGGACACAAAGTCTCTTGCATTGTAACTTCAGCATTGTAAGTATAATCTCACTAAAGCCTGTGCCTTTCGTAGAGATAAGGAGACGCCATGCATTAAAGGATTCGGTTTTGGGGGAGTTGGTCGGGTTATTTGCTCCATTTAAACATACCAATGAGTGGTTACGTAATGTTGGTTTCATGTTTCCCCGTGAGTGTTGGATTTTCTGGGCTGCTTTGTTCTCGGTTGCTAGCGGCTTGGGACTTTTAAAGTCGTCCATCCACAGTAAGTGGACACCCGAGAGCAAGCTAAGTGTAGTTTGAGTGGGGGTTACCTCAGTGCCGGTGGGAGATATGATGATATCTTAGCACCTGGTTGTGATGTGAGTTACTTATGGAAAGATGGAATAGCTAGCTGATTGATACTACCAGTAGTCATATGCTTGTCTCAAAGATTAAGCCATGCATGTGTAACTACATAAGGCTCATTAAATTAGTTTTTGTTTCTTTTGTATTGTGATACTACGAATGGCTCATTAAATTAGTTTTCGTTTCTTTGAAATTATCTTGCTTCTCGGCATACTGTCGTAATTCAAGAGCTAATAGAAGCATAAATTTCTGACCTGGCTTAGCAGGAAGGGCCCATTTTTATTGGATAAAAGACGATGCGGGTATGCCTGACATTGCAATGAATCGTATTAACTTCTTTTCATTTCCTGTGAGCAGATGACAAATCTTTCTTCAAGAAATTAAAATGGTTTGCACGACATGCGTTGGGCTTGGACCATGCACCTGTCCCACATCCCGGAGCAGTCCAGTTCATGATTCCCAAATTCCAGAAGCAGTCACTCCATTGCCTCACAACGAGCTGCAAGCCCTGCAAGAGGCAACTCCAACCCAGACCAAGGAGACGATGCGATTAATGTGTGTGGAAGGTCATCGGCGCTCCCTTTGCTTTGAAGTGAGGAGTTCCGATGATGGCATCCTCGCGCGGGTGCAAAAGTGGATGGATGCGGTCGCTGCTGGCGGCGACGGGAATGAGTACTGCCCAGAGGATTGCGGTTATATTTCAGAAGACGAAGACTCTGATTTCCTGGAGTACGCTGGAGAGGATACCGAAGCGACGGTGGATGGTCCGGGAAACTATGTCATCGTTCTTAGCGATGACGACCGTGACTCGGATGACTAGATGTGTTTTCTTAGGTCTACTTGATATGTCGGCATAGTATATTATCGGCCCTTGTAGTTTACGCTTGTGTTCATTTCTTGTACAACTTCTCACCCTTTTAAAAGCATCCCATTTTGTTTAATTTTGTACTTTTGTTTAAGTAAATATACCGCCTTTAAAAAAAATCATTTGCTTGCCCTATCCATTTCATATCATTTTTGTAGGATATTTATTTCTAATCATTTTTGTTCCTCTGATTTTCTAATTTATCTTATTATAGCTCTCATTTCTGTAAAATATTTACCAACGGTTTCATATTTGTTTTTAATTTATTTCATTAGTCTTAATGCTTAACAGTTTCATATAACTTTCCTCTTTACATACTATCCACATTGAGTTAACGAATTATTAACAGCATTAACTGCTTGCAAGTGTACGTGGCCAGCAATTGGTTATTGGAAATGTGTGTAATAAGTACTGGATATCTTTGAAATAATAAGTGCAATGCAATAACCATTCCTATATTCAAAAGGTATAATTGTTATCGAAGAGTCATCATAAGTGATATGGAAGGATAGGCACAATGCACAACACCTTTTATGAACATTTGAAGAATTAAAGATCTTTCTTTGTAATTTTCAAGCTTGTAATCTATTACTAGAATTCAATCAAACTTCACATTTATTTTATAGCATGGAAGATCATAGACTTAAACGCGTTTCTTGACTATTGTATCTCTTAGTTTTGACAACTTTCCAACAAGTACATTCATTTGATGAGGAAAATCCACAGAATGTATTGTTGCCCGTTGAAATTACAAATAATATATACAAGAAGGTATGGGTACAGTGCTTCGAAAAGCTCTATGATCATGGTGTGCCAAAAAAGCCAAACGTCGTATTTGATCAAATCAAAGCTCATGCATCTGTCGAAGTTGGCCGCGGTCTTCTCGACTACGAAGAGAATTTGTTTTGTGATTTTGAATATGAAATTTGCGAGTGGAACTGTGCCATCAAATATGAGATAAATTTAAATTGCATCTGAGAGCATCCAAATGCTCGTCTTATGCGGCACGAAGATGCAAATTTCAACGATGACAATTGTCCTATCTATGAACAAGGTCTCAGCCCTGATACATATTTGTGTCGATGGAATATTGAACGAGATGGTCTGTATGTTTCTCAGTTCCATCCTTTTAGCGGTAGACATCAGTACAAGCTATTTGGGCATTGGAAGAAGGATGAGGACCACCACGAACATCTGGCAGAGTACAGGGTGTCTGTTTTTAATGATTTGGATGATGAATTAATGCTTACATTTGGAGTTGTGGATGGCACAAGGAACACTGTCAAAATTTCTAGACGCCTTCGAGTACACATATCCGAACGATTTTTTCGAATATCCTTAAATCGACGCACCGATGAGCATTTACTCAGTTCGACTTGGATATGCAGTTTTAAAGACCTAGGGAGTATGGCTTATCGTAGAGATGTTCAAATATGGACACCTCCTTTGCAAAACCACTTTTCAATGCCTATCAAGTGTATAGATTGCGCATGGAAAGCAGATAATGAAGGGATTTGGCTGGATCGAGTTGGATGTGGACAAACCGGATCAATTTGGGAAAAACGATTTGACTCGGTTCCAATACGGAAGCAGATAAGAGAACCTGACGAAGAAGACCAACCAGCAAAGCGTCCAAAAGTAGAGCACTTGGAACTTTGATATTTTATGAAAAAAGATGCATTTCTAATATATTTATTGAACTTAAAAAAATCCGTGATCCATTTCATATCATTTTGATTCCTCTTATTTTAAAATTGTACTCAAAACACTATTAGTAAGAGATTGTCATTAATTATGGAAAGTAGAAATAGCCATATAAAGTGTGCACATGGTGGTGGCCTACACCATACTAAAACCTAATTCCTCTCTCTCTATTACAATCGTCATTGCTTTCATTTTTCTAAAATAATGTTTGACTGCTTCTTTTCTATATCATTTTTTATATTTATTTTTTTATTTCATATAATATTTACATTCTATCCATAGTGGGTATACAATTTCAATATATTTCTTATGGTTCTATTACCTGGTACTGAATACAATAAGAGTACTAATATAGATAATTGCATATCATAGCTTTTTAATTCAACAATTAAATTCAATAAATAGCTAGACATTATGTCTTATGCATATTTGCAAAACCCCGTTTATAACTTGCCTATCGCCATTTGCGATGCATCATGGACTTAACATATTCCGAGCACCACCTGGCCCGACCCCGGCGACATTTGCGCATCTCAGAAACCATCTGGCGGATTTCTCTGATGGTTTGGGCTCGTTAGCAGAACCGCCGGGGTTCATCTAGGGGGCCACCCATGGTTTTTCTTGGAACCCAAAACGTAGTGTCGGATCCGACAGATGATTTTGCGAATGGACTTCTGCCAGGGTACTGCGCCGGGGGAGGGCAACGAATTGGGCGCCAAAATCCGACAGTCGGGTATGGGAAGGGTCCGTAATGAGGAGAACCCGGCCCATTTTCCAAAACCCTAGCCGCCATGTTGCTCTTCTCTAAACCTTGGCCGCCACGTTGATCTTCCCTAAACCCTGGCCGCCACCAAGTTCTTTATAAGCAATGGAGATCCTTGTTCATCTCCAGGTTACATCTTCTTGTGATTTTCTTACTTTTTTTTAAGGCTGCTCTCATTGTTTTTCCTTGATGCAATATTATCGACTTGAGTTGCAACTTGTTTCTCTCTTCACATTTCTTGCTAATGTTAGTGGTTTCCTTTGCATGTGCAGGCATGGCTACGGAGTAAATTGTGATTCTCCGTAAGGTGTAGTGTTCTTTACGAGATTTTGCAAAAGGTAGTGACTAAGCTGCAAGGCCGCATTGAGATTGGGTGGGACGTTGTGTGTTCAGTCTAGACGATGTGAGTTCAGTTTAGGTTGTGGTTTTCCAGTTTGTTCTTGTTATGCTTACTGTTGGGAAGGTTAAGCAGGTCGCTCGCTAGATTCGCAATGTGCTTTATGAGTTAGGTTTTTTCCCCATGCCAAGTGAAGTTATGGCTAGTAACTGAGCATGCTTTATGTCCCAATTGCCTTTTGGCTTGCTTTAATAATCTTTGCTTGAAGTTGATTTATTAACTCTTCTATTCTGGTGTTCATTGTAGGACACAAACATTTGTTTACCGAGAGCAGCTTAATACTATAAGGTACAAATTGTACCATTTTCACCTCATCAGAACATAGCTTCTTTTCCTTTTCCAATTATTTAGACTGTTTGATCTGCACAAGGTGGATTATGTTAATCAAGATTATAATCTACTTTGAATCACAGCTAACTACAAGTCATTTTTTTTGCGTAGATGGCAAGTATTCCTTTGGGCTCTTCAATGTCTTGCAAGTCCTGCTCGGTAGGGTGTGCTTGCTCCTGCCTTGCCACACCTTTTGCTTATGTCCACGCCGAACCCAAGAAGGCACCTATCGCTTATGTCATCGTCGATCCCAAGAAGGCACAAGACCCAAATGGAGAGAGCGCAGCCCAAATCAATGATCGCGGAGACACGCTTAAAGTCATTTGCGTAGAGGGACACGGGAGGTCACTTTGCTTCGAAGTGGACAACTTTGAAGATGAAATTCCTCCTTGGGTTCTGCGATGGATGGAGAAACATGCAGCAAACTGTGGAGGGACTATTTGTTGGCCGGATGAAACTGGATATGAATCTGGCGATAGTACCTCCGCAATTAGCGTTGATAGTGTGAAGGATGGCACTAGCGCAGTTTACGGTCCTGGGCTCTCTCTCATCCTCTTGAGTGACTCCGACAGCGATATCGATGAGTAGACGGTCTCTATTTATCTGATTTTCTAGTTAAATATATATACTCGGACCCACTAGAAAAGTGGCAGTACTTAATCTATGTTATTAGAGACGGATCTTCGCTACTCTTATGCTTTGAAAACTTTGTAAATAAGATACTGGTCATACATGACATGTCTCAATTTTGCGCAATGCCTATGTGAGTCTCGTTGCATGTATCGACTAAAATTTAGTATACCAGCCATGTGCTATTACAGTGTATAGACTATAGAATATCAAAAGAGTTGTATGTAATATTAGAAAATGATACACCTCGACGAAGGGAAATAACGAGTACAGTTTACATACATCCCTTGTGAATAAAGATAAACACTAGGCCATTTTCATGAATCATAGTTCATAAGTGCACTTCTTTACTACCAATGCAGTTCAGGACTTACATGCCTACTCAAGGCTATCCACTGTTGAAGTATTCCAGCCTTCAACTAATCAGAAAACATATCCTCAACGTACTTTGCTCCTCAATCTACATAAGAGCTTTGTACCTATTAGTATACTCCACTTAAGAGCACCTGGTGGCATTAGTAGAATTTAAGCATAAAATCTGAATTCCCCATTCTAGTTGTAGCAGCTTTAATTGCATAAAATGTTACATTGAAAAATGCCAATTTCTAACTTTAAGTTGATGACGGATGTCACCTTGATGTAATCAACCTAACTCTGGCGTGGATCCCTAAAATGCAACAATCCATTTGCTCACCACTGAATATGCAATTCATATAAAATTCTTTGCATATAACAAACTAAGTGATAATTGAAACTACTGCCTCAAGTGAAACATTAATTAGACATTTTAAATTACCAACAACGTCGACCATGACAATATCTATCGTAGTGCCTCAGTGTTGCTACTACAAAAGAATTGAAAGATGGGAATACCCAAACCTTGTTTTCATGATCGCTTTCCAAGCACGGCGTTGAGATGCACCTTCCTTTGCAAAGGCCACGATAAGAAACCGCAACACAGTGCTCGTGGTGCCCAATACTTAGGAAAAACTTTCCTCTCCTTGGATGAAGACCCTGGTCTAGAGATGGAGGACTGGCCAATGTTGTAGCCCGTAGGAGGGCCCATCACCTCCATAATGTAACTATTTTGCAGGTGGTCGCGCAAAAGTACTTTCTGTTGCAATGAGAGATCACGTAGCTCTATTTCTACAAGTTTCTCGTCAATCTCAAATCGAATATCCTGACGGTCATAAACAAGGTGAGGGCCTTAGTCCAGTATGCATGAACCATACTTGTACCCCACTCGTCTTTCCGCTTCCTCGCATCTCGCGACTCTTTAAAGGCCACCACATACGCCGACCATGCTCGCATAGAATCAATCAGTAGCACCCAACGATCACCTCTTTGCCGCAGGTTCTCAAGCAGCGTCATGTAGTCATAGCACCAGTCCGAGTTCCCAATGTATTCTCGATGCAACTCGGGCATGCGGTCTAGAAAGAGCTCAGCCATCGCTGAATCGGGCGTGACCCAACTCTGGCTGAATAAGTCGGTGATCACTGCGAAGTCCATTCTACAATTCTCAAACTAAGGAGGCTAAAAACAAAGCACAAACAAAAGTGATAACACAAGAGAGACATACTTGAGATTACATCCTCCAAATCCAAACAGGTTAACCCTAAACTCGCACATTAATGCGCAGAACCTCGATAACATTGTAGTCCAGTTTTTGACTGTCGGATCCGACATCATGTTTTGGGAGACTAAGATGTTGAAGGGTAAGGCATTCAGTATATCCGTACGTGCGAGTTTATTGCAATGTGCCATGGCCACCAAAAACGTTTTGATTAACTTCCAATTACAAGCTAACATTTATAAATGGTTTCCTCCACCAACGGCTGAGCCTCTTATTAGTTGCTAGGAGGCACCTCTTACAAACGCATTGCTCCTTCTCTCTCCTAGCCCCCTAGCTTGTTTTCTGACCTACATTGCAGACCTAAGCTTCAAGTCATCTTTCCTCTCATTCTCTTGCGAACACAGTGGTCATGGATCAGTCTCCCCTCTCTGTCGAGCCCGTTCAATCCTCGTCCAATAGCCATACCTCGTTACGAGAGCAGATCAAGTCTTCGATGCCTCCAACTTCAAAAATGCTCCGGGTTCGATTCATTGCCTCTTCTGTTGATTTGAATATCTTTGATTTTACTTTACTCCCTACGGTTTAAGTTAGGTGTTTGCATTTTCTTCAAGATTCTGTACCTCACTAACCCTTCTTCTTCCAATGCATGCAGGACGGATTACCATGGCATAATTGGGAACTGAGGGAGTTTGTTTCGAGAGTGACCGACAAGTACAAAGATCGACGGCCTGGTAAGGAGGTGGACATGTACTCCGACGTCCAACAACTTCGTCAAGTGATCCCATCAAATCGAGGTCAGATAGACTGGACCGAGGACGACGTTCGCACACTCAGGGGTGTTGAGAGTGCTTCTGGAATATCATGTCTAGAGCCCGACCTGTTTCATTACTACATTCCAAGACGTAGATCTACATGGACGTCTGCAGTCAACGTTGTTGATTTTGGCAATGGAGCTCCTAGACCGTCGGTTTTCTTAGAAGAGGATTTTGACTGGGTAGAAGATTATGAGTAGCCAAATCTTCCAATTCCGAGAATAGTGACAGCCCGCCCCGGGGATTCTAAGAATCATTTTTAGTATGTACAATTTTTTTTCAATATATAAATTTGCGGATTCTCGAATCTTGGTGTCTAAATTTCATTCGTCAACTTCATTCGCTCATGGGCTTATAGGAACCCCGACGGTAATTTTTTCCACGGTCATAGGGTCCCTGGTGCGTTTTTTGTCTGCTCACTTTTGACCCCCGGCGCGATTTTTGGCTGCTCACCGCTCACTGCTCACTGCTCGTTGCTGCCACACCAGAATGCCCGTCCACTACAACACCAAAGACGCACCTTCCCATCCGAGTAAGATTCATACTCCAACACTTAATCATACTGTTATTCCGTATCTCCTTTGAATTCGGTTCCTTTAATCGATTTGATATTAACTGGATGGTATGTCCTATTACTCAGTAATGTTCATGAAGACACGACCCTAAATCCGTGTGCATGTCTCAAATATATCAACCTTCTCGTACTAATCTTACTCTTGTGCACAGAGTTAGGACATGGCGATTAGGTTGGATTTCAAGGCCGTACCAAATTATATGAAGGTGAGAGCTAATAGATGTAGTTAATGCCGCATCCATTTAAAGGGATTTTATTTGGATATTACCGATCCAATGTTCATTGCACTATCATGATTAGAGTCTCCTTTTCATTTCTCATTAATTTCTCTAAAGGAACTAATAAGATATCCTGGTACAAATCAATGATCCTGAAGCGTAGGGTTCCTGGTGTTTTGCGAGAATTTATAACCCTTCCATGAATCCAGAGCCTCTAACCCTAGGTGTAGATTTAGATCCGAGTCCAAATAACGACAGTACGAGCTTTAGATCAACATTATCGTGCTCGCTGCCACAACTCTGAATTATCACCAAGAGAGCCCTCCTCTTTCTTCACACTACTGAATTACTTGTTGTGCCCCGATCATGGTGGTCGAATGCCGGAAGGGCTGGTACCGCGACTTTCTTCTCCTTCCATGCAAGGGATTTGTTCCTGGCAAAGGACCTCGGGACATGTACCCAAAGACCCTATGCCGAGAGCGTCTCGGTCCTAGCAATGACCTCGGTGCGTACGAGTGGCAACATTACTTTGACCCCGCCTACCAGGGATACATAGCGGAACTTTTCGAGCGAGTACACCAGAAAAAACTGCGAGAACATGAGTCCATCCCTTGGCATTTTGCCCGCGGTGTCCTGGCGGAGTTTGACGGTGTCGACGTAGATTGGGCGCAGTACGCTGTGTCTTTGCGACGTGGACCAATTCAGAACGCTGTGGCGAAGCTATTGCCAAAGTACAGAAAGCCCCGCTCCCCGGTACCGTGGAAAAACCCAAGACCCCTTCTGCAGGGGACAACGTCAGGACCCTTGAATGGAATAAGTGTTTTGCATAACTGCAAATTCCTCCCTTTTCAATATTACGCGTTGTTTTTGATGGTAGGAGCGGCAGGACCATGTCATCCCTCCTCTAGTTCCAATTAACTTCACGGTTTTAACTCGCCAAGTCCCTTGCACGACATACATCGGGGTTTTCAGACGCCCTCCTAGCTTGCACCTCTGTCTAGATTTCTAGGATCTCACATCTTTGAGTTGCGATGAATGTCTGCAGCATTGGCTGCGCCACTTCGTACCCGTTACACTACAGCAACCTCCTTGGGAACTGGACTCTGCATTTGCCCCAAAGAATGCAAGAACGAGCGCATGTGGCGATGCAGCCGCACAGGCCTCGAACATGGGGCGCGTGCCTTCGCAAGGGACATCAGCTGCCGCAGTAGACAGTAATGGAGGTTCATCCCCAAATCGTCTTGCGTTGGAAGGATTGGCTATGCTAACCGACGGCATTTGCAACATTGCAAGGGACAGGCGAGAGCGAATTGCGTTACAGAGAGGCGACTTGCAAAAGAAGCTCCCTGCTGCCACTGAGATGAACGGCGGTACGCGTTCGAAACTAGAGAGGCTACGTCGTCTCCATCAATCGTGGACGGACAAGATTCCAGATGCTCGGACTGCTCACATCCAAGCGCTGGCTCTCCAGAAGAAGGGAAACAACTACTCGTGGGATAACACACTACTCGTGGCCAGATATAACTTGAGTTTCTTCACGGACAGAGTCACGGAATTGAGAGAGTCAATTGCTGCACAAGAGAGAATTGTCGCCGCCAACGAAGAGACGTTCACTAAGATCGGCGACGACATGAATACGAAGACCATTGCCTTGAAGTCCAAGATTGCAAAGATGGACGCGCTAATTGAGTTCCTCTATCATCCAGACTTCTTCGACACAAAATGAACGGGAAATGGGCAGTCTGTCGGTGTCGAAAGTGCCTCACATGATCGCTGCAGACAATTAACTTTTACAACAAAAATGTTTTGGTCGTACAATATGGGACTGCGGTCTGTTGATTCCCCAAGAAGGGAATCGGCAGTGGTTTCAAATTAGGGATTACAAACTGTATGTACTTCAGACAAAGTCGTTCTTGTGGATGGACATGCACACCCTACTAAATCATGAAGAACAATTCAATTACAAAACGTCTGCTGACATGCTCGACCGTTATATGTATCCAATACAATGTTTCATCGTCAATCTGTAATGAAGCTCATCAGTGAAGTTTAACAGAGTCCCCGATACTCACTCTCCAATCCATCCCCGCTCAATACTCGGCCCGGGATTAACAAACCGGTACCCATTCGGGTCAGCCCATATCGCCGGCTCATCTACCATGTCCATGCTCTACCCTAAACCACGTCCGGACTTCAACATGGTTCTCACCCTAAACCATCAGTAACTAA
The DNA here is from genome assembly GCA_014871385.1 of Ceratodon purpureus. Classification (NCBI taxonomy): domain Eukaryota; kingdom Viridiplantae; phylum Streptophyta; class Bryopsida; order Pseudoditrichales; family Ditrichaceae; genus Ceratodon; species Ceratodon purpureus. The sequence continues at coordinate 62,861,592 of CM026426.1, read as the reverse complement.
GTGATTAAACTTACCACCCTCGCATTTCCTCACATCATTATCATCACTCTGGAGATTCTATACTACGTGGAAGGTTGTAGAGACTTGGACGGTGGGCCACACAAGCATGGGCACACTCACCCACTAGCAAAGGGGGAAACCAAGCCTACGGGCCCGACGATTTATCCAACGACCAATCCTGGCGCTGTCAGTTACCTCCTTCGTGACCAGGAAAATACTTGGTCATCTTAATTGGTCATAATTCACTTCTTTTCCAGTAGTGCCATGTCCATGCACATATTGATGTATAGTCGGAGGCTTCTATGGAAGGGTCTCTCATGATTCTCATGATGGGAGGAGCGCATGGCTCATAAGGGAGGGAGGCCGTTGGACTTAGGCTTTGACCATAGCAGAAGGTCCTTCTTCGGAAACCTCCCCACTGAGTAAGATCGTTCTACCTACCCGTGATGGTTGTCATACGTGCCCGTTTTTGTTTTCTGCCCAGGTTTTTTTCTACCTTGCAAGATTTTCTACAGGGCACTTTCAAGTCCTGCGGGCCTCCCGCCTTATAAAGAGCCTACAAAATAGTACCTTATAGCAGGGCTTTACATAAAGGAAGAGGCCTGCGCCGGAGGGCCTCACCGGCGTGAAGCATCATAGCCTCCAAACTTCTCCACATCTACTTGTAGCCAATTCTTGTTCTTACCAAGTAGATTATTGTGATTAGCTTCCAACCTTTTGAAGGCATTTTGAATAATAGTCCGAAGTTTTGCTGTTTCACACCAATGTTGTAATGATTTTCCATCTTTTTCGCAAGCAAAATGAATTTCGACCGCTGCCATTTTCCAAAGCATGATGTGTTCATTTGCAGTTAAACCTTGAAGAGATTGGAGCCAACCAATAAACATACTTGGACGGTCTCCACTTAAGGATTTTGGCTTTTTTCCACTGTAGATTGTTGGGACAGCAAGCTTTGTAATATGTTGCTTCTTTGAATTGAAAGTAAGTCTGTTATCATAGACACCATTCATGGCCTTCAATGCTTCCCAACAAGTATCTGGAAGTGTAATCATAGAAACATAATCACAAAACTTGATTTTTTATATCTTTGTAGAAAGTCTAGATTTGGAAGATTTTAGAATTTTTTTAAAATTCTATAACTATTGTCAACATGTTCAAATTGTTTTTGAAAAATATGTAAAGTTTTAGCATATAAATGGCCATAATCCTTATACATATAACAAATTCTATTATTATTTATGAGTTATTCAACATAGTTTGATTGAAAAAATGATGATGTCACTGATTTTGTGGCAATTTTATGTTTCCGAGGATTTAAAAAAAATAAAAAATCCTTATATAAGCGTAGAATATTTTCTTTTCTCAGTGCATCAAATACGCCTTTTACTCCATGTGCACTTGATTTGTTTTTAATATAATTTATTTTATACCATGAATCATAGCAAATCATGAATGACAATTAAAAAAGGTCTTATTTCATATTTCTCGTTGTAAATAAGTAAATCTTTAATATGGTAAAACAGATGTCTTACCTCCTGTCTTTTTATTAAATATAAAGGCACATGTTTCACCTTTTCCCCTTCCAATATTGAAGTTTATTACTTAGAAGAAAAAAATGTAGGTCACGTCTGAACTTCAATTTATGGAATCAAACATGAGTTGAAGTTGGAGAGGCATATGTCACATCCCCGACCTTTCTTTAAAATATTCATTAGAGTTAGAGGGGGGGGGAGGCATATGTCTCACCCATGGCCTTGCCTTAAAATATTTTTCGGAGCTAAGAGGGGTGAGGAAGGGGGGGGGAAGGAAGGCATATGTCACACTTGCAGGCTTTTCTTAACAAAATAAATAAAGAATTTCTAATTGATGCGGGAGACATATATCTCGCCTCTAAGCTTCTATTGAAGAATCGGATAAATGTAGGGATTTGTCTTAGGGGAAGCATATATCTTACATTCATTTATCAAAAATAATTATAAATGGAATTTGTGATGAATTTTGATTAGGTTGAATTAAAATTATTCTTTGTCATATGCTTCATTTAAATCTCACTTTCAATAGCTACTTTTTTTTCATATGTGCCAGAGATTCTTGTAAGGATTCAAATAAATCTATGGTAGTAGATATCGAATGGAAATTAGATAAAGTTGATGTTGACTTTCCTTCATCTAAGGGATCTACAAGCAATATACATGGTTAATTTAAACACATACATCAATCAATTCAACAACAACAAAATACCATTGATAATGGGGTCATTCTTCAGAACATTTATAATATCATAGTTGGCGAAGGAAGCAAAGATACCATGAGCATGGATGAAATATACATAATAATAAGCCACTGTCTATAGATGATAAAGTGGTTTATATTCCTAGAGTTCTGATTTCAAAAACACGTGTTCAAGAAATGTATCTTCAAACTATGGAAGAATGCCTTTCATATGTGTTTAAGATGGCTCTAATTTCAAATCATGAATCTTGAGATATCTAACTATCTAAATGTACTATGAGCAACAACTGCTCTGAAAGTCGATTCATCACCTTTGATAAGTAATCAAAGCTTACACAGTTCTCGTTGATCATCATTTGAACATACTGTAGAAGGATTACCAACTCTTGATCCACGACGTGCATACATACACAAGATTTGCCAGCAAAGAAGACCAAAAGGCCCTCGTATGAAAGGACTTTAAAGATCAAAGAAAGGGACTTTAGATGCAGTACAAGAAGCGAAAGCCGGAAAAGTTTGTGCCCAAAACTGTCTTCAAAGTATTGATGCTCAAGATATTTTATCACTAAGGTATCAAGCATTGACCATGACAAAGTATGAAGACCAAACACGTTGGATTCTAAATTGTCTTTGAAGCTTAATGGTTTCGTCTTCAAGTGCACAATATGGATTCAAATTTGAAACAAAGGTGGTCGGATGTAAGGTATGTCATGCTTGTTTTGCTATTGCAAGTGGATATTGCCTCACAAGATTGATCGAGATAATGTCAAGTATTTGAGATCAAGATGCAGATGATGTTTCTTATGGACACATTGAAATAAGGAAGGAACAGACTCATGTGAGCATGGCTTGGTTCAACCTCATCGACAGACAATCCAAAAGTCTGATGGTTTGAAAATTGGAGTGATTTGCCTACCTATAAATGTGCGCCGCCATGAAGTATGAACATGGATAAACAACTCTTTGCAACGTATGGGCGAAGCTGAGATTGGTGTGTCTACTTTTAAGAAGATGTCGAAAGCGGAATTTACAAACATACATGTTCCATGTGAATTGCGGTTTTCAAAATGCCAAGTATGTTGGGAGTACAAAGAAAGTTTAAAATCCGTATTAAACAAAGCTATGAAGGCTATTATGACCCTAGAATATCAAATACACATAGAGTCAACTATGGAGGAACGAAAAGACTATACTCGTGCAAAACAAGCTGCGATTGAAAGTCCAGATGATGTTTTGGATATCATTGTAGAGGGTATCGACCAGAACACTACATTTGTGCTTAGATTCAAGCAGATTGTGAAAGACATAGATTCTTGATACAAAAAAACTCATTTATCTGGAATACTTGTTCACGAGATAGGTTTATATTATCATCACAAACATGATAGCAATTAAGTGGTTACATTTATCATGAAAGTTTTACAAGATGTAAAACAAGGACGTCAACAATATCCTCCTATTCTATGCATTAAAGGAGACAATTGTAGAAGAGAAACAAGAATGTATACATTCTTGGTCTTTGTGCTACATTTGTAGCTTTCAATTTTTTTAAGGAAATCCAATTGTCATTTTTGATAGTTGGCCATACTCATGAAGACATTGATACAAGCTTTAGTTTTATATCTTCAGCCTTCAAGCAACAAGATATTGACTCCTTGAAAGAATTGTTAGAAATCATTTGAACCCGCTCTACTTTTACAGAACCATTTATTTATTTCAAACATCTTGAATATATTCAAGACTAGAAGAAATTTATTACACCGTATTTTCCTGAAGATCCATTTGTTGATATTAGCCAACCTCATCATTTCAGGTTTTACATGCAAGATAACAAACTGCATGTTTGAAAAAGAATTATGCAAGGTCTCCCTCATAGAAATCTGAAAATGGACACATTTGTCTTCAAGCAATACTTTTTGTCCAACTGAAATCAATGTTGGCACCTATTTTCATTCATGATGAAAGGTGAGTTAAGGCTCTTGATGAGTTCATTTCCTTGAAGGAGCGGTATATTGCAAGACACATAAATGTGGAGAAAAATCTTCAGCCTATTAAAGAAGCTACTTGGCTCATTTCATACTTGAAAGATTTTCCAAGAAGCAATCACTCTGAAGCTGCACGTTCACCATTTTGGCCAACAATAAATAATTTGGAGCCTGCGAATGCTCCTTTGCCTGAAAGATCAACATTGTCTACTACTGCAATTGATGATGTTCTTCAGTTACTTCCTTCAGTGATGGTAACATCTTTTTTTGGACCTTGATCCAAAATGCTAAGAGGACATCGTATATGTGGTAATAAATCTAATATACGAGGTCAAGGAGGAGGATGTTAAGAAAGTGATGAAATTAGAACAAAAGAACAAGAAAGTGGTGAATTTAGAGATGGAGGACAAGAAATGGTTGGGCAAAGAAAAAGGCGGCAAGGGCCTAGGCTAGAACGAGGGCGAGGACGAGGGCATAGATGAGGACAAGGGACATGGACATGGACAACGACCAACTACTCAAGGAAATACAAAAATTCCCAATGCTATTGTTGTTGATCAATTTCCGTCATTTGATCCACTTCAAGATGTGAAAGTATGGACGATTGTTGGATTGGAGACCGAGAACAACGATCACGAGAAAAGCATTACTTTTTTTGTTGCAATAGTAGTATCATTAAATCAACAAGCTTTTCAAGATGGAAGTGCTGAGGTTTTATGGTATTAACCCAAAATGCCTATTGGATTACATGATGAAAAAGGTTATTTCTACAATTGATATACAAATTGTATACATCAAGGATGGAAACCTTCTCGAGGAGAATACTTAGATTTCTATTGACTCAATATTTACTCGATAGTATAATACAGTTGAAACACGTATTTTAACTAGTGTATGTGATATGAGAACTAAAAAAGAGTTCAAAATTCTCAACAAAGAAATGTTTTATTTCCAATCTCATTTAACTTCTATGGAATATTAGGACATTAGTATTGTGTGATTTTATATCTACTTTATAAATTAAGGTTCATATTTAATCTTCAACTTTGTTATAGAAGTGATGATGATCATGGAGTTAAAAAGAGTCCATGGATAATATCATCTATTTTGTATTAGTATTAATGTTGAAAATTTGTATTCCTGGACATTTCTACTACAATGATGTTTATACTTCAAGATTTTAATTTCTTTTTTAGTTCATTTTTTAAATCAAAGATTTGCATCTTTATGTTAGTTGTAATTCTAAATGATTTTTACTACATCAGGAATCTGGGACCCCACTGATTCTACACGATTTTAGTGCGATTTCTTATATTTCAACGGTGCGTGTATTTTTCGCACTAATTCCGCATCATTGCGTCATGCATTGCAACACTACTGATATGACATCATGATCGTACAAACAGATATAGCACTGATTCGACACGATTGATATATTTACTGAAAACGTGCGAAAACTTCACTAAATACAACCGTAAAATGTTGTATCTTAATCGTCTTTATAAATACACTGATTCAATGCGTATTCCGTGCGACATCAACTTTTCAAGATCTAAATTTTTTTTCCACCAAAATAATCAAAATAATATTACTTAAAAAAACTTTAATTTAATTTTTTTTAAATCAAAAAAATAAATAAATGAAAGCATAAATTCAGTCATTAGACTGCCGCTCTGTGTCGCCAAGCTGGCCAACCCACGGTAGACCGTGAAATCCCTACAGGGGTTAAAGGTATCAAATTGAATACAGACATGTCGGTTTTACCCGGCCTGTAAAAAAAATTTCACTTACTTTTTTACTAGAGTCGCTTTAGTGGACTCTTGTACTATGCCATCAGGGTGTAAAGGCCCCTCAAGCTGTAAATGGTAATCTACCATTATTGGAGAAAATACTGCCTAAAACTATAATAAAAAGAGACTATTTGCAACTCTTCAAAAAAACCCATTGCATACAAAAGAAAACCCAGATCCTAAGCATTGCAAGATTCATCAATGTTTAACGGATAGACTGTAACAAGCGAATGGGGTTTGAGTCAAAAAAGTTGAGGGTCTTGTATCGCGGATGCATTTCCAAGGGAATTTGCGGAATGCTGTTTGTTGGTGCTGAGATCTTCCTGACGCAAGAGGAAGCTATGTCTGCATTCGATCTTTCTTCGTTAGAATTTATTGTCCTAGCACTACAAGGAAAATGGTGACGAATTGACTAAAATTTGAAAAATAAAATGCCGAATTGACGAACCCACTTGTCCGTCCTTGTAGTTATGTCATTTATGCTAAACTTGATATCAATTGACGAAATCCTGTCAACTTCTGTGACACTGCAAAGGTTTTCGTTCTCTAACTGAAGTTTACATCCGAGGTTACATTCGTCTATAATTTTAGATAACCGTTTCGTACAGAGGCGTAAATTTAAAAAAAAAAATTCAAGTGATAAATGATATGTAGATCAAAGAATCACATTTTCTGTGTCAGTAGTCTTACACATGCAAATAGTATTATATAATCCCATACCAGTAAATGTGAGATGGACAAGGCATTGAAAGTGTGACTCAATACCAAATGCTGACATCATTGGCTACATGCAATACGGTATATAGTATATATATGCAGGCATTAAGAAATTCGTTTCCACTGTAAGAAGTACCTTACTAATTTTCAAGGTAAATGCAGATAAAAAAGCATTCCAATATTGTCTTCCTTTCTACAAAAACTGCAGTGAATGTACAAAAAGTTCAGAGTGTCTACTTCCAATCAAAATTAACTTGCCAGCACCAAGGATGCAATTGGACCAATCGGCATACTTATTGTCCATGTTCTGTACGATAAGAATTCCAACTTGAACCTCAGAACTCTAAAACTTGACGAATCGAAATGATTATATTTACCTAATCGGCCACTCTATTGGGGTACTCCAACATTCAACACTCTGTTCTGTTTTTGCATAATGTCGACTTCAGCAGACTGCACGAAATTTGACGCATATCTTCTGTTACCCTGCCAAGTTCAAGAGAATTCAAGGACTCAGCTTTCGGATTACGTTAGAAAATCCTCTCATGAATTAGCAAGAATCAGAATATTGAATTACCTCTCCGATATTGTTAACCTTAAAAACATCGGGGATATAAGTATGCAGCCAGAAGTATCTAAAGAAAGTATGATAAACTGTTTTCAAAAAATATATATTAAACCAATATGTTCTATCCAATCACTGTATCTTGTCACCTTATTCAACATTGGAAATGACAATTGTTAAGAACATGCCCTCTTCATGAGGAAAAAACGAGGGAAAAAATAATAACTACCAATTCCTTCCATACTTCTCAACTGCTGATAAGAAATATATTATTATTCTCATGTGGACATTGTTTTTATCACTTTCAATACGTTGAGTCCCCTTCGAATTTATATTCCTCTTGGCAAAACGCTTACAGCCCTAATGTTACACTAACTGAAGTGCATTCTAGTTGACATCATAAGAACCTGCTGAAAATTCCGTTTCCAGAGCACCTCACAAATTTCGTCATCTGTCATTAGGGGAAGTTCGGGGTCTCCAACGGGCCTTTTCCATGTTTTCTGTGCCTGAATTTTTGCCATGCCCGTGCACTTTACCTGCTGGCACCAATGGTGCCAGCAGGTCGCCAAATGCTGCCAGCAGTGCCAGCAGTTGGCATTTGGGGGGTCCAGCCAATTGCTTCCCTTCCCCACCCCACCCCACCCCACCCCCCCATTGGACAATACAAGCAGTAATGACACTGTCACCGACCGTGTGTCCACTGCTGTCACCCCATTGGACAGTACCGGATCCTGTAGTCAGCGGATCCTGTTGTCAGCGAATCTTGTTGTCAGCGGGGCGAATTTTGTTGTCAGCGGGCAGGATATCGACCAATGAGATTTCGAAGAGAAGTGTCAGCGGGCAGGAAGCTCACCTAATCCGGGCTGTCTTACAAGGCCCGTTGGAGACCTGATTTTTCCCCTAATGACACATTTTACCACTAAGAAGCTTACCTCTCATTCTTCGTTCCGACTGGAATCACTTGAAGACGTCTCCATGGGCAAAGACTGTGTAGAAGTGGACTCTGTCTCTGAGCTTGTACCGACGTCGCTCTGAATATAGTCATGCATAAGGTGTCGTTGGCAAACGTCTCTTTGCTGAGGCTGGACATCACTCTCGGCCCTCGGTCTTCTCTGACCTGCCATTCCCCTATACAACCGTTCCTCTTCGGGCAATTCTTCGTCTTCGCTACTTGAACTCACTCCCTGCTGTGCTGATTCAGCTCCCTCGAATTCGGCACGCCTGTTGCGCGCAGGTCCCCTACCCCGTCCTTGAGCTCCGCGTCCTCCTCGTCTTCCCCTATTCACTCTAATTGTTGGTTCCAGAATCACATCTTCTCCTGTGGCCGCAGGTTCTATTTCTTCCTGTCCCACTTCTCTGTCAGGGCGTAATCCCTCGAAGTTCTCATCTTCCCCCATTTGAAACAGTTTTGCCTCGTCATCGTCTCCATTATTTGGTACCACACGCCTCCCTCTCACTTCCTTGCGCAATACTACTCTCCATCCCGGAGACTCCCGAGCTTTTGAAAAAAATACCTACTCGCAGTGGCTAGGGAAAGCGAAACTGTCGCGGCAAATGTTCCTGTACCTTCTATCATAGTTGGCTAATGTGAAGCCCCACTTATCTCGCTTTATTGTGGCACTCTCACCAGCGTATTTTGCTTTTACAAAGTTGCACACCAACACTACCAAACAGTGACGTCTGTAATTGAGTTCTAGGATTTCCTCTATGTGACCAACGTATTCTACGTCCGCATTAACTTGGTTACAATCTCTCGTACCATTTCTGCACACTTGTTTGAATGTTGCAGCTACACCACTATCACATGTCTTCAGAGTACGCTCAGAACTAAGTACACGGAAATGATTTCCATATGCGTACATAGATTCGTACGCTGCTGCAATATGTAACGGCCCTCTTGCTGTGTCTACAACTTTGGGATCAACTATGGCCCCGCGCTATTGATCTGCCCTAACCTCTTCTAAAATCCACTATGCAAAGTCTGGGATTTTTGACAATTCCGTTGGGAACGCGAACCTGGTTCTTCTTCCGTGCCGACGTTGCTCGCGTCGATATTGCTCCCTTTCCTGATCACGCTCTGTCACAGCTTGTTCATATCTCCTGGAGATGACGTAGCAGAATTCATTAGCCTTCCAACTACATGGCTTGACGATTATATGGCTGACTCATATCAAGCATACCGTATTCAACGACGTTCAATTGCTAGTACGGTCCAATCTGCCCGGTAGATGGTAGTTGGAGTTTCTGAAATTTAATTTTTAATACTACCTTTTCGAAAAACCTATCACTGCAAACCCAATATAACATGCATGTTATCTACATATGTTCATCATGAGCAATCAAAGCACTTTCACATTCAATTCTGACGATAAACTTACATTCTGTATGGCTCCATGTGCTCCGTATTGTCCAAAACAAATCCATGTATAAGTTTTTGGAAATCTGCTGTCATCATTCTGTCCCGATGCGATCCTTCTAAAATCTCATCATATAGAGCCGGTTCCTCCTTATCGTCCCACGCACACTTAGTTGTAGGAGTGTATTCCGAAAGATATTCGTTCAGAAATCCTATGGACTCCTCTCTGAGGTACCCGTAAGCCATGCTGCCTTCTGGTCTCGCTTTATTTTTTACGAACCCCTTCAATCCCTTCAGGTACCTCTCGATTGGGTACATCCACCGGGTGTGGACTGGACCACACAAGAACAATTCTTCGACCAAATGGATTGGCAAGTGCATCATTATCACAAAAACTGATGGTGGGAGCTCTTTTTCTAGACCGCATATTGTTTCTGCAACTTCATCTAGCATTGATATTTTTTTGTCTGCATCTATCACTTTTGCACATATTTTCCTAAACAAGCGGCTGACCCTTATTATTGAACCCACAACTCTTGGATGACCCACATTCCTCAAACAAAGGGATAGTACCTGGTGTAGCATAATGTGGAAATCATGTGATTTCAGCCCTCTAAGTTTGCCATCCTGAATTCTGCGGCCCAGGGCACCAATATAATTGGAGGGAAACTTCAAATCCCGAAGAATACTCAGAAACTCCTGTTGCTGCTGCTTTGTTAGCACATACGGTGCGTCTGGCTTGAAATAAGTTTGTCCATCTCTGTTCCTCCTCAAGTGTAGATGCTTTCGTATCCGACGTGCTCTCATATCTTCTCTTGATTTTGCATTATTAGTTTCACCGAACAGTGTTCGAATCAAATTTTCGCATACATTTTTCTCGCAATGCATTGCGTCAAATAAATGACGCGTCGGCAATGTCTGTCCACACATTAATACACTGTATTAGTCCTACAAATGTGCTATTTGTCGCAAACAGTGACAGTGATGTCTCTGTACGGAAAATCAGCTAAGACCAACTTGTTTCAGGGATGTCATAGGCGTCATATTACATCACAAGATTAACTTCTACCACTACACTTCATGTCTAAACAATGATGAACTGAGTACACACCCTACAATATGCTGGAATGACTTCAATGTTTCCAATAAATAACATATTCTTTAACAGTGCACTCTGTCTACATCTGACAAAAATTCATAATTACATGCCCGTTCTCTGCATACAACGTCACAATTTCAATGAAATAAAGAATAAGCGTAATGAAATATTACCTTCCAGTATGGTAAATTGAAGAGTATACTAATTCTCTTCACGCCTGTTCGTTTCACTGGGTCATGCTTCGAATTAGGACGTCCACCTAGTTCGAGGAATGCTGCCCTCGAAGCCCCCCTCTGGATCACAGTTAAGCATGTTTGCCTCGGTGGTGCATCACCGAAGTTTACATGACCGTTGAATGCAACTCGAGTTGATCGCCAGCAATGATTCCTTCGTAGCCACCTCCGATGTCCTAGAAAAACAGTTTTGTTTGCCTGCTTCGAGTACTCTGCTACTGTGCCTTCCCCACATCCCGGACAACCGGCATACCCTTTACCTGTTTGACCAGAGATCAAGGTATAGGCCGGGTAGTCGTTAATTGTCCAAATAATCATACCACGCAATTTAAAATATCTTCTCACTCCTTCGGGTTCTGACATGTCAACCGCCTTCACTCCCACCCACAACTTCTTCAAGTCATGGACCAGCGGTTGTAAAAACACATTAATGGTATCGTCTGTGGGCGAGCTAGGTCCAGGTATGATCATGGTCAGGGAAATAAAAAATCTCTTCGTAACTAGATAAGGTGGAAGGTTATATAAGACTAACATGAGGGGCCAAACAGAATGCTTCGACGGCTGCAGACTATAGGGGTTTACCCCGTCTAAGGCAAGGCCCATCCTCACATTTCTCTCCACTTGACTGAATACTGGATACTGTACCTCTATAAACTTCCAGTGCTCACTATCAACAACAGAGCGCATTTTTCTGTCAGAGGAATGATTAGATCTGTGCCATCTCAAATGCTTGGCTAGCTCAGGGCATCTGAACATTCTACGTAACCGTTTTATAATAGAAAAATACCGTAAAACTCTAAGGGGTACAGAAGTAGACCCCTCTATGTACCTGGACTTCTGGCATTTTGGACATTGCTGTTAGTTGGAATTCTCTTTCCAATAGAGTGTCTTGCCACACTCACAGCAGTGTATCATCTCATGTTCTAATCCTAGCTTTAGTAGGATTCGCTTCATTTCGTATGAAGATTTTGGGCAACTATTCTGAGCTGGTAAAACATCATTCTTCAGGAAAGTTAATATTTCATCAAGGCAATGATGGCTCACGGAATACAAGGTGCACAAAGACATCAATATAACGCTGAATTGCAACCTACTTGTTGAAAAGCCTCGATACAATGGCTCGGCAGATTGTCGAAGTAAATCCTCGAGCACGGGCCTTCGATCAGGCTCATCCTCTTCACTTGAAAAATCTTCAAAGTCCAATAAAGCATCCTCCTCTTCTCTCGCTTGTTGGTGAATTTCATCAGCACGCGCGGAATAATATTGAGCCATCTCATCAAAATTTATGTCTGTGTTTGGCGCTGCTGGTTGAAAGTCGTCCCCTTCTTCTGCGTCTACAAATACATCGTCGTCTTCTGCGTCAATCTCCTCTTCATAGAGAACTTTAGCATGATGTCCTGCTGTTTCTAAGCCATCATCGGAAGTTGGTTCCACGCTCATTTCGACATGCTGGTTTGGATTTCGCTGCATCACCAAATATTATCTATATGATTAATGTAGACGTTAAAGACAATTAGAAATCCAAATTCTATGACGTAAAATAAAACAAGCGACATAATCTGAAGTGCCTACTATAATCAGAGAATTCAGAGCGCTAGGACTTCTAAAGAATAGAGAGAGATACAATACTGGACTTGTACAATATACAGTATTACATGACATAGCAGAATAATTTAGTTGTTCTAAACTGGCAGTCATAATGCCCAAGAACTTTCACGACGTGATTCAAACCAACGGTGACTGTAATTTTCAAATTCCAAATATAGCAGTTAAGCCATTGACTAACCAAAAACACAGATTCGGATGTCATAGTCGTTTATCACATGTGAGTACTTCACATTGCAAAGACGTCATGGTTTTTAAAAATCCAGAGTTTGTGTTGTTTAGAGTGAATTAGATAATAAGGACAGCGTATCTCACAAGTAGAGGTTCTTCAAGCGTGCAGTCGCGGTCGTATTTTCGATGATGAGTTTCCACTATCTGCACCGGATGAGTTTTGAAGCCATGGCATTTTTCACACCCGCAAGGATATCGTCTAATTCCTTGGCGTGCAGCCAACGCTCTCTCGATGTGGTAAGCACGGCCTAGTCGTGTTGGCCTCATCGTATATATGTCTGCAGTGCCATACGTACTTTTTAGTATCATTGGAACACTATATTCAAGTCGACAAAATTCCTTTACATACCGGGGAAGTTTCTGTCTACACTAAGCTATGAGCGTCAAGAGGTTTACATGAATTATAGTCGATGTCTTTGATGAGTAACTAGTCCCACATTTAGTTGACAGACAGTTATGAATGTCCACCGAAAATACAGACAACAAGGCTCTGATCCTTCAGATAAACTTTAATTGGAATGGGCGAGGGCAATCCATTTCAAATGCCAAACATCACTCAAAAACCATATACACATGAAACGCAAGTACAATCACTCGGACTAGATGGACATCCAATGATCCCACTCTGATATATTCAATTCCATCAACTTATACATAACCAAATGCCAAATCTTCAAAGTAGGAAACATTCTCTACAGTGCACTGTTGTCCAAGTCCGCGGGGACGTTGTCTAATACTTTCTCCATCTCAGCCTTAAGTGCTACGGTTTTCTCGAGGATGACACTGGAGAGAACCATCATTTCTCTCAAAATCCTTTTCCTCGCTTCTGTTCTACACTTCTCTCCCTCTGTACAAAGATTTCCTACTCGGTCTTTCTTTTCAGGCACATCAACGCCCACCTGGAGCAAGACGTGTTGTTCTAGATTGCTGCTACCGGTGGCTACTGCTTCCTCACTCCGTAAACCTAGCGCTCTTTCCATTGCCTCCGTGGAACCTGTGGTGTTCCTATAGGAGCTGTTGGGCATTTCTGTTTGAATTAGATATTCTGTCGTCGCCCTTCTAAGAAGAACTCCTACTCTAATTGACCTAGAATGATTTGTACAAAAGCAGTTCAATGTAAGTTCAACGTAAGGAGTGTATACACGAAGGCCTATTCTATTTCCAAATAACGAACACCAATCACTCTAAAGCAACGCGAATTCATACAGAGTGGTATAGAAGGGCGTCGTTCAGAACATTCTGTGGAAGTTTTAGAGAGAACGTACCTGAGAATTCCGAAGTTTTAGACGTCGTAAACAACTGTCACCTGCTTCATGCGGTGTCCATAGCATTGGTTGGAAATCTGCAGGAATAATGTCCAAATTAGCATAGGGAGTACATTTTCGCAGTACAATCTACTTCTCACCGAAGTGACAGATTAGGTGACGAAGGCATTATAGTCCATGAATGAGACGCACAGAGTAATGCGTAGGGTTGTGAGGGACTTCACTGTGACTTGGTACAGAATGTAAGAAAGCAATCACGGTTTGAGAAAGAGGACATACCTCTTTGCCAATGTCTACTTGTTGTACCACTTCATTCTCGCTTGTGTGAGAATATTTGCATCGCACAGTCAGATCGCTCCGTCCCGTCTTGGGCGCAAACGAGACGCGCCCCATCAATTGCACTGCTGCTGTCGGGTGACAAGTAGAAGATCACAGCTTCAATATGAAAGTATCCGAATACGAATTGCACAGGTATAGGACCATAGTGGAGAATGAAGCGGATTTGAGAGCGAAAACTGGGGTTGAGAACCTGTTGTAAGTATCTTACCTGAAAACCCACGTCGTCCCACACTGAGTTCTGGAAGTGGTAAAACTGTGAGTCCGCCAATGTATTTATTAGCCTGCAACTGACCCCCTCATTGATCGGCATTTGAAGTGCGATGTCGGTCCAGGAGTGGTCATGCGTTTCGGGACCACACTTGCCATACTCCTTTCCCGAACAATCAGCACCACCGTCAAGTTCCAAAAATACAACCTGAGAAGGAAGTGAATGCAATTGCGCAGCCAGATGGGAGACTTTAAAGTTTTAGAAAGGGCTCGTAACAGATGTCGTTCATTTAGGGTTTTATGGATGAAATCAAGCCCACGTACATGCTAGTTGAAGGCACAGACTTCGAAGTTTCTCAACCTTTCTTTTTTTGTCACCCAATTTGTCATTTGCACTTCTCATGGTGTAACCATGGTTTTTGGAACCACCATTTCCTGTGCAGATATGCTGCGCACAACGAAGAGCTGTTAGAAGAAGCACAGACGGCATTGACCACAAGAGAAATTAGAACACCATCAGTACAGAGTCCGGAACCGTTTGAGGGTGGAGAAGGTGACGATAAATCAGTGGAGGGCGGTCCTGCAGGTACCAGTGACGACAGCGCTAGTAGTAAGGGTGTAAACGAGGTGGAAAACTCTGACGCCAGCATTCTCGACGGTACTGCATCGTCGTCAGAGTTTTCAAACAAGGATTCTGAACATGCATGCTCAGAATCAGGGGAGTCGTCTATACCCTCAGATGAAACGACTACTGACGGCGAGTACTCCGAGTACAGTTCTAGCAGCGGTGACGAGGACAGTACTGAAAGCGATACCTCTTCCGGTGGCCAAGTTAACCCTAAGGTATGTTGGAGGACTCTAAACGTAGAAGCTATCATTGTGTATGTAATGTTGCTTGATTAGTGTAAGTGATGTCCTTCACCTGACATACGTTTTACTGAGAATGAACCTAACAGCACAGTTAGACATGTGTATGGTTATGTATATGCCTATAAATTACCATTATGTAGACTAAATTGAACTTTACCAACCTCATCTGAGTACTTCGACCACGCGTGGAAGAAGAGTATGTACTTGCAGATATTTAGGTGGCTGCATCTCTATTGTTCTGCTTTGGCATCGGAATGAGATGGAGCTGTCGCAGCATGTTTGTCTTGTAGTGAATACTTGCATGCAGAGAATCAGTGAAGGACAGTGTCATATGCAACTTCGGCTATTACGACCGAATGATGACACACCATATTTGGGGATTGCAAACATAATTGGAGAAATGAATGTGCAGGCTTCTAAGAATGTAGTGCTCACAGATTCGCAGCCCAAACGCTACAGCGAAAGGTTAGCACGTCTTCAGACATCACGAAGTCTGGTTCACCAAGAAGGCAATGACGGTGCAACAGGTGGAACTACATCAAACAAATCCTTACAATGCACGGGAAGCATCACCCATCTTTGAATACGTGGAAGTTCTGTATAGTATCATAGTCATTTTAATATGAAGTGCACGTTAGGGAGTGGCCATTACTCTGACCGATCAGATTCACTTGCAGTTAAACAAGAGTAGTGAGGAAGTGAAGGTAACGTTGAACTTAGTACACCAGAAAGGAAAAAAAAAATCGAACAAAGGGCTGAGGTGGTAGAAAGTGTACAAAGCAGGCCAGCAACATCACCAACAACTGTAAGTTATACTCACACATCTAATGAATTATGTGTGATAGAGAACATTGTCTGTTACGCAGGGATCATGGTATATACAGTTACTACTTTGTTTAGGGGTGGTAATGTGAATACAGTAAAACGTTTTTATTCAATGAATATGATCATGTCAATTGTTTGTATAATATTGCTAGGAATCAATGAATTCCATGTGTTTGCACAGATACATGTCCTGTATAATTTTGCAATGAACTTGAGAGGATGATGGTAAAGTGGGTGCATTTTACGAGTTAAAAATTGCAGGTTATGGCTCCGCCCTCGACTTCTCGTAGAAGCAAAGAGAACTTCGTGAAGTGGAACGAGCAATCAGAAGTGGTAGAGAATCACACAGAAGAAGTTGGGATATCACCACCAGTTGGACCAAGAAAAAAAATCCGAGCAACAAGGGAGAAGCTTGTTCCAACTCTGCCGGTGGATCGAATAGCCAGTGAGTCCAATAGTTTGCAGAGAAGTGAGGGAACTAGCGAACCTTGCAGGGAAATGCGAGCAGGACCGCCTGAATCATCTTCTAGGCCTTCCCCAACGACTACGGTTGTTGCTCAAAAAAGATTCGTTCCACCGAAACCAACATCACATTTAAACAAAGAAACAGCACAAGGATCTACAATGAATTTACAGGAGCAGAGACCTGAAGGAATTTCATCACCAGCACGACAACCTCACCAGAGGGTCCACCTACGTTCCCAAGAGAATGTGCGAAGGGAAGTATGTGGAAGTCCGAATGGTAATGCGAATTACTCAAGTCGAGGAAGACCTCCAGGTAAGCTCTACGTATTTTTTACCAATCGTATTTATCAGTGTACAGTTCAAATTTTAGATGTGTACATGAACTTCCGTTATTCTTGTAGAGATATGAAAATGCATTTTTTCCAGTCGTAGTAACTTTTATTTACGTTGCAATGAAAATAAAATAAAAAAATAAAATATATGGAAGCTAGGAAGTTACAGTAGACTCTTACAATTTCAACACTTCAGTAGCAGGACAGAAATTGGTAGCACACCATCAAAACGGAGTTCCCACAACAAGTGGAAACACTCGCTCACCAGCAGAACGCCAAGTGCTTAAGCCGTGAGGATCAGGGATGCGGGGATCGTCTACACCGCTAGCATCTCCAAGTAGTCGTCCACATTGTAATGAAGAGAGGGGAGCAGACTCACATGGACGTTCCTCACATTTCTCGGGCAGACATGGAGAGAGAAACCGTGATCGTGGGCATGAAGATCGCCATCATGCTCAATATGGAGAGCGTAGTCCAAATTACACCCGAAATGGAAGTCCTCGTGTGCGAGAACAAGGCCGACGGTCTCCAACTCCAATTAACGCAAATGTCAGAGAAGTTGTTCACTCCATTTTCTGAATATATGAAATTGGATTGCTGCAGTTAGATGTTTTGCTTCTATATGACAAGACTTTGCTTAAACAAAATGAACATGAGCTTATAATTGCATTAGTATGTATTGCACATTGGCACAGTCATGTACATTATGTACGTCTCACACAGTCCTATAGGAAACGCTCTGCACAGAATTTAGTACTCTTGTCAAAATTGCTTGTACATATACAATGTAGCCTGAGATGACGTGAACATTGTCATTGAGCTACTAACGTAATCATGTATAATCGATGAGTTACATGTTGGCTCAACGCCATATTTAGCAAGTAAGAGTGGTACATTGCATGACTTTTAGATGAATTAATTGGCAACTGGGGTGGTAATCTAACAGAGTTTGCTGTTAATTACAAGAATGGGAAACCGAAACACAGTTTACGGAATCACGGCGTACCACACGCCGTCATGAAAGACAAGAATCAAGACCTTATTCATTATACAATGACGACAACGACGACGACATCAGCGCAAGTAGTGAAGACTCTCAAGAAGAAAAGCATGGAGAGAGCGAGGGCCATCTTGAAGAGATCGTACCCGCTGATGTCGGACAGAATAATCCATTCCCAACAGAGACGGAGAGTCGGAGGGAACGTCGACAAGCACAGGCAGCTCGAGAAAGGGAGGGCGAAAGACGAAGGCGCGAGGGGCTCCCACAAAATTACCTACTCATAGACCAGTACACAGGGGAGCCATACGGACAGGGTGTTGGAATGTGGCGCAAGGAGCTCATGCTCACTATGGCAGAGATGCGTCAAAGATAACGCCGTTTAACGCGGTTTTTAACGCGGTTTAACGTGGATTTTTTGACTAGTCCAAAGTGACGCGCCCTGTCACATAGGTCTTTTGATTATGACGCGGCGCGTCATGGCACGTTAAAACGTTTTAACGTGCGCACGTCATCTCTGTTAAACCACGTTACTCAGAATTGCCAGAAGTTACCTGGGGTCAGTAAATCGAGGGAGTTACTTTTTGCCACGTGAGCATTTCCCGCTGTTTTTCATTCCACGTTGGAGTTTACGTGGATATTTCCCTCCATTGTCCATTCCACGTCAGATATTGCGTGGCAGTTGACGTGGCACTTGATTTAAACGGTTGAGATGGTGACACGTGTCATGATCATGGATCGTAGAATATTCGCGGATGCGTTTATGGTGTCGGGTTTTGTATGTTTACAAAAACGGTTTAGGGTGACGGTTTTTGTGTGTTTATGTAAACGTAGTGTGACATGTTTTGTATGTTTACGTAAACGTAGTGTGGACGTTCATTATAACGTGTTTGGACGCTGATAAACGCATGTGTCACGTATTTGAATGCGTTTTGAAAAACGCATTTAGACGGATGTTGACGTTCGCAGTATCAACTCTTTGTAACATTAAAGTGGATTTTGGGTGTTCACTGAAACGCAATTTAATGTTTATCCGAACGCATAGCTCATGATCATTATGACACATACAAACACTATTGAACGTAAGCAATAACGTTCTGGAACACAAGAGAACGTCATTTAAAACGCAAACGAAACGTCAATTAAAACACAATTTAACGCAATGTAACTTTTTTGATACAATGTTCTGTTATTCAAATACAAAATACATAAAGTCTACCTCTACATTGCGATGGCATACAGCTTTCTACCAAAATGAGCTCGTCCACTTCTTGGAGGAGCGATTGGCATGTAGAGGACACAAACGGTGCGTACATCCCAGGAGGCTCACGCTAGATTCTTCTTAATCTACACAGCCCACGTGATCAAGCCAACAGTGAGGTCACAGCAACAAATCAGCCAAACAATCCCATCTAAAGGTTTAGTATCAAAAAGCTCTTACCCGTTTAAAGGTTTTCACCGGCACTGTTGCATTCCGTCCCAGCAAATTCTCCAAACCCCCAACTTCTTCCTGTATACACAATTGCGTCATCATTAGGATAGAGGAAAGTAATGGCCTCATGAAAGTAATATTCAACTTCTACACTTTCACACACACACACACATTCCTAGCTCCACACACACACACACACACACACACACACACACACACACACTCCTAGCTTCATACTCATACACTCCTTGCTTCATACTCACACACACTCCTTGCTCCATACTCACATACACACACACTCCTAGCTCCAGCTGAAACACCCAGATAGAGAGAAAAAGAGTCAATCCTCAACCCAAAACCCCCTCAAAAACGTACCCGCCAAACCCTAGCCGTCAAACCCTAGCCGCAAAACCCTAGCCGCAAAACCCTAGCCGCCAACCCTAGCTGCCTTCATTTTTTGTAATACATTTGAACGCACTTTATGTTACAAGAAACGCACTTCCCGTTACAAGAAACGCACTTCCCGTTACAAGAAACGCACTTTCTAACCCTAGAAACGCGTGCGTCACTGTTGACAGCCTCCAAGACTCCCAAATAAAATATTGCAAGTCAAATCTTACATTCCACGTAACCAAATTCCTCCACGCACACGTTCCACGTCTGCGCACGCATTCCACGTCAGATATCTTCATACGTCTTTTGTAACACACTCTTAACGCACTCTTTGTCACAAGAAACGCGCACATCAATGTTGACAGCCCCCTCAGGCTCTCAAACATTGCTTGACCGGTCAAACCCTAAACCTTCCACGTCAGCCTATCACCCTACAACGCATTCCACGTCAGCACAGTCATTCCACGTCAGACTTCTCGATACGTTTTTTTTAACACACTTGAACGTGGCGCATGTTACCTGTAACGCCTCAATGTTATAAGAAACGCGCTGCTCTAGATACTACTATAGTCAACCATAGTCAAAACTACCTTCCACATCAGCCATTGACTCTTCAAGCATTCCACGTCAGCGCACTCATTCCACGTCAGTCAATGTGTTACGTTTTTTTTAACACATTTTATCGTAGCACCTGTTAAGATTGACGTCCTTCTTGTCATAAGAAACGTGCTGACGTGGAGACTTACTATATTTAGTCAAATCTAAAGTTCCTTGAGGTAAAAAAGTAGGTGAAAAAATTACTGCCCAATAGGAACGTGTCCGTTTAATTTAACGTTATGCCGTTACTTGGAACGTATAAATTTTATTCGCGTTTCACCCATATCCTCTTTGACGCAGTGACCTTATTGGTGACTTTTTCACGTTAAAACGCTTGACGCGCGCCATGTTTAATTGGATATTTTTTCCACACTAATTCAGGATAGTGTGGATTTACGTCATTTTTGACGCATCTCTGCCATAGTGGCTGTTATCGAGGAAACTAGACCCTGCAATAGGAAACATAAACAACCAACCGGTCAACCTTGTGAAAGAGATTGCAGATTGGATTCAACACACATGGGAATATAGTGGGGAAATAAAGGACAAGTGTGTGAAAGACGTTATAGCTCGTGGAGTGGCATTGAGGTGGTCAGACCTATGGAAGAGAATCGTAAGGGGGGATCCAAAACCGGACGATCTTTCCGATAGAACATGGAAGTCCTTACAGCGGGAGCTAGAGAATCCTACAACTATTAGGAAGCAACAGAATTGCAGCCGAGCGAATGCAAGTAGGGTGAATTATGGAAGAACGGGACCTTCTGGTGAGGTAGGCGTCCGTAACAAACTGCGGAGACGGTATGGAAGATCACCTGATCCAGACGAAGTCAGATTTGAGATGGCTTGGGACAAGGGGTATGGAGGGCGCTCTAAGCGTGACGCACCGTCACAATATGTGATGCATGCAAAGCAGTTGACCACCGATGCAATGGAGGAGGGTTTCATCTTAGGTACATCTCATCATGAGCAAAACAAATCCACGGGCGGGAAATATCTCCTCCTCATACATCTGATGGACCGCAACAAGAAGTGATTAAGGAGAACGACAATGTTGAACCTCCACAAGAATTACCGGACTCAAATATCTTACAGATCTCAGAAGATCAGCTGGCACAGCATCCAATGGTTATGCGCATGATGAAACAACTTCAGGCTCTTCAAGAGAGGCAGAGTCTTCCCACGCTACAAGGTGAAACCCAACATAACGCACTACAAGAAAATTCTGCTTGGAATCAAGTAATTCCCAAGAGTTTTTAGTTGATACAGGGTCTTGGTTCGGACCTCTTGATTTGGACGCCAAGGACAGGTTTCTCTTGGTTCCTCTTGATCACATTTTACACACATTCCATGTTGGCAAGCTCCATTTTGCGGGGAGACTCGTCAAAGTCACTGCGAATGTAACTGTGTTCAGTTCCACGTACCGCAGGTGTGTAAAAGTTCAAGTAACCGCAGTCCTCGGTAAGCAGGAGAGATTGACGCCGAGATTTGGGGAAGGCCAAGGCTACTGCCTAGGATGTAGGTAGACTACTCCCACAACCTTCGGCATAAACTTTTGTGGGATAATTTAAACCCGATTCTATTTTCGGGTGGGGTTCGGGAGAGTGCACGTGTACCAGTCAGGAAGTGGTCACAGACAGTAGTATTTACAAAAATCGGCTGAATTTTCAGCATTATATCCCTTGTTCCCGAGAATGTGAAGACATGAAATCTCAGTGACATGCTGCTCGCAACTCATCAGTCTTCAAAGATATTCAAGGTTTCTCAAAATCATACCCTCCGACCATAATCACCACAACCCTAAAACCTCCATTCCCTCACATACCACTCACTACCAGGTCAACTATAGAGACATTCATAGTGCAAAGCACGTATCAAGCTGCTACAACACCCCAACTCAGATTTAGGTCTAAATACATTCCAGTAAACATTATACACCAGCAGTCACACAGTGATGACCTAAATGCTAATCTTTCTTCACTAACACAATCTACAATGTAAACTCCAAAACGACATCACCACCCTCACAACAACAGCGAAAACATCACAACCTCACAAAACAACAGCTTAAACATCACAACTCCACAAAACAACAAACCAAACGAAACCAAACCCCACGATAGAAACAAAACACGAAAGACCCTCAAACCCTTTTAAAACCCTCAGGACCTCAAAAACCCCAAAACTCACTTGCAAAAACATATCCCAAATAAACCCACTCATTCTCGTCACACCATTGAGCAAACCAGCAACAAACCTACCAAACCTAGGAAAGGAAACTACTCATTCTGAGACAAAGAGATAAATGGGGTTAGCGAGGTCGATAGTCTCACGTTTGAGGCAAGAAATGGCTACGGGGAATGAAGGGGAGACGTGGACTTCTCATCGCGGAGAAAGTAGTTCAGGGGTTCTGTTTCTGAATGTCTCTCAGAACAGAGTATTGTATTTCGGAGCAGCTGCTAGTGTGGCACTCTTTTGTTTTTTTGTAAAAATGTAAAAATAGTAATTGTTACAGAGAGCGCAGGTTTTTGATTTAGGCATAGCGACAACTAGGCAAGTGTTTGGAGATCTTGCGTCTTTGTATGCAGACAATGCCATTCTATTATTAATGAAATTCACATTTTGAAAATATTGGACTTGAGTTCGAAGGGGAGTGAAGTTAGCGAACACACTCTGACCATCTGTAGTGTTGTGATTTACCTGCCGTGTGAAATCCGGAATTGTAGAGAAGGATAAGCTCTGATTCTACTTGGAAATTCGACGTGGAAAGGGATGGAGTTTCAACTACCACGGAAGGGTGCGCGTACGTTCAGGGTGGACCTGGACACGTCAGACAGAATGGAGGGTATTCTCTTGATTTAAAGAGTTTTCAGTTGATACGAATTCCTGTTTTATCGTTCACTTGACTCTCGAATTTAAACACCTGAAACTGCAACGTGCTGTTGCTGTGAAGACTTTTTACTTGTTTATTACTTGGTTCTTACAGGATTTTCTTGTAGTGACGAGGGCATTCCAGGGGCACCACATAATGAAATATCAGAACAGGTACCGGTGGAGGAGGAGGTTCCCAAACAACGCCAAAGTGCAGTTAAGAGGAAAAGCAAACAAGTGAGTGTGAATGTTGTGGTACTCCGGTGTCTTTCATTCTGATGCAACAAATCTACTTAGGGGAATGACTGAGCAAAGACCTGGCATGTGAACGTAAGCAATGACTGCATTTGCATTATTATGTCACTGTTGTGGTCTTGGACTGATGAAATGCTTTTGTCACAGCGAGAGGGTGATGCAGTGGATCTGGAAGGCAGTGACGCAGTACGGAGGTTTGGTCGGTCTAAGAAAAGTGCCAAGCTCTCTTGACTTTAATCTCATCCGTAAGTTTTGTTACTATACTTTTTTAGTTAGGTAGGTTGAGAGTTTTATAACAATGAAGTTCAAACTTTTGGAACGGAGAAGTCGTCAGAATTTTTTTTGTGATGCTGATTAATGGAAACCACCTATACAATTAGCGTGATTGTTGAATTTAGAAACCTGGTTAAGAAATCACCCGTTTACATGAGATTGATAAGGTCGTGGTACCTTACGTTATTCGTTTTCTACATTTGATTTTTATTCTTGACAAGATTCATATCGATGAACTCAACCAATGGATTCCTTATTGAATGTTCATGGTATTGATTGCCAGGGAATTAATCATAACAGGCCGAGCATCTTCACCAGTACAGGTGTATATGCATAGAGCTACGCCGAAAGCGGAAGGAGTCAGTTTCATGTTGGAAGACAAAGACGTATAGGATCCGTCACATGTGTTGCTGAAATGTGATGAAAGTGGAACGTTGCTGTGTATTCTGTGGAAGTAGTGTATTCACAGAATGTTGAATATAGCCCTGTATTTGTCCTCAAAGAGTAATTATCGATGTCAGAATAGCAAAGTAAACCTGATATAAGTGAACTTAGTGCAAAGTGTTGGCGGATGTATAAACTGGAACTCCTAAAAATGATCAAGAATTTTGGACGACGTCTAAGTGTGCTTCGGTGCAAAACACTGTGCTGTACACCGTACATGTGGACCCTAAAAACATATCCACGTGGACTTTAATATCATTTTTTTTTGGGGAAATGTGGTGATACTCGTTGGTCGATATCAGAACACGTCATCAGCCACCTGCATATTTGAAATAATATAAATCTAGTTTCTCTATTTTACTATACGTCCATGTGTACGCAGTTCCCCTAAAATCTCTAGTAGGAAGGTTCCCGAAAAATACTTGAAGGCGCGTCACTTATTTTAACCACGGTAATTTAGTTTTCTGGCGTAAGAGTAAAATAAAGCTGACGTGGAAGGAAAATCCAGCGTGGCAAGAGGTACACAGGCTGCGAAGCTGACGTGTATTTCTATCCAAGATGACAGCCGAAATGACAGAGTTCTATCAACTAAGCGTCCGAATCAGGGTCTCCTAATTGACGGGACAGTTGACTGACTTCTGTCCAGTTTTTGTCATTTTGGCCACATATATTCTTGTAGTGTAGGGTTCTGCAAGTGTTGTTGTGACTTTGCCGGCTGCACTCCACTTCTTCTCATCTTGATTGTTGATTGGACTTGCTGCGATGTGTGCCTCATCTTCCTTTCAATTTATCAGGTCTTTATTCTCCGAGGTGATGACCTGCATTACCCTATGACACAAAGAGAACGGAGCAACATAATTAAAGAAAAGACATGCTGGGGGTGGAAAGGAGTGCGCGATTCTGAAGTGAATGTCTTTGTTGTGTTGGGGCGATTGATTAATTCTCCTCCTGATGAGGTGCGCTCCCTCTTGCTTCTCTAGTCCTATAAATTGCGACCCTTGTTTCTTGGATTTTGTATGTCTTGTTGTTGTGTGTAACCTCTGATGCATACAATAAATGGTGGCAAAGGAGCTGTGTGTGGGTGGCTTTCGCATGTGTATTATGTCTTGGAGAGAAAGAAACTTCGTAGCCCAACCACCCCTGCGTTGAGCCGATTTGTGTTTTCTGTCTCCAATGTGCGGCGCGGTTTGAGTAAGGATGTGCAGGGTGATGTACGGAGGTTGGAGCTGGTACATGGAATCACCTTGACTTCCTTTTTGCGAAATCGGGTTGTGTCGCCTCTTGCTGTCCCGGGAGCATGTGCAGCTAACCCCATCGATGTGATTGAGTCTGAGGCCAATGCCAGCGCTGCTTCCTCCGAGGGATCTATGGAGGTTCGAGCGCATTCGGTGCGCACGCGGTTGACCAGCCAAGTGGTGGTGAGCTCTACGGTTTCGTTTTCTAATGGCGCCCTTCATGTTCCACCAACCGATGCTCCAGGTGTCAATGTTCCTCCTGCTGCCAAGGCTGATGGTGTTGAAGTACCTGTGGGGGGAGATGAGAGTCATGTTGGCTCTGGAAATGGAGGTGAGGCATGGCCCGACTTTGGTATCAAACTCGAATTGTTGGTGGCGGGTGCAGAGACGTCCTCTCCCGTCACTTCTGAAGTTGCCAAGCCCGCTGGTAATGGGGTTTTGCGAGTTGATTCTCAGCTTCATGGTCAAGCAACTGATGCTGCTGATGTATTGGAGCCGGCGTATGATGTTGTCCCTGGGCTTCGTGATGATCCAAACATTCTCTACTTCGACTCTCCTGTTGCTGATTGCCTTGAGGTTCCTGCCCTTGCTCGTACTTTTGAGGATTAAACTCTCCAAGTTGTTCGTAAGGTGGTTAGGATTTGTAATGTTGAGCTTGAGAATTGTGGAGATGGAAAGAGTTGCGAGTTTTAGGAGTGCTGCTGGTTGATGTCTAAATACACTATGGTAAACGAGTCCCATAGCGTTGAACCGTGAGGCATTTTTGTATAGCTCTTGCTCTTTTATGTTTGTCGGCACTACTTGTTGAGCCTTCCTATGGATTATAGAAAAGGTTGGTTCTAAAAATTTCCTGGGGTTGAAATGGTTTGCTGAGTCATATAAATGACTATCTCTTGTATAAGCTGATTATCTTCTGAATGTTATGTATTTGGTTGCGGTTGTATGGATTGATTTGAATGAAGTTCAGCTCCTGTTGATGACTAGAATGCAGAGATGATCCTCTAGAAAAGTTCTTGTTGTTGCCCTGCTTGGACTGTTGTCCACATAATGGAGTTGGGGCTTGGGTGAGTTCTGAAATGATGTTGTCGTGGTGTCGATGTGTGCTGCTGTTCTTGAGGTCGTAGAAAAAAGCCATTTTCTTGACTTGCAGTTGTTGAAGTCGTAGGAAAAAAATCCTTCTCCCTGTTGTGTCTGGTCTTTAGTATGCAACTTGATATTGTACTTGTATAATAAAAACTCCAAATTTGATGTAACCATGCTTCAGCCAAATGGGGCATAGAGGTGCGCTCTACTCTGCCCTTGGCTTTCAGCTGCCTGGTGATAAAACCCTGAATGCCTTTTGTTGCTCTGGAATTTGTCTTTGATACTGAATTGATAAATTTTGGATGCTTGAATGGATGCCGTGTATATGTACTCTAGATCCAGCAAAGCTACTCCGGATGATCTATCGCCACTACAGAAACTTAAGACTAAACTATTCCAATAAAACCAGGACTGGAGGAATAGGTGCTGAGCATATTTTGGGGCACTCTCAATGTTATACGTCGTATGGCTGATTACTTTGAAGGGAACTATGAATCCCCTTGCTAACATAGTGGAGTTGGTGGTTTGGTTGAATTCTTTCATGTTGGTGTCGCGTTGTCTATGAGTGCTGCAATTGTTGAGGTCGTAAAAAGGTTCCTCTCTTGACTTGCCGCTGCCTGGAGTTGAATCCTGAATGCCTTCGAACTACTTTAAATCTAAAAGAACTCTAAAGTCCAAACTAAAAGTTCCTGTATAAAAACCTGGCTAAACTAGGCTTATTGGTAACAAGCCTAATCAGATCGGCATTTATCAAGTAAAATAATAATAAAGGTTGATTAGAAGACCAGATAGGGAGGGAGATAAGTAATTTGAAAAAAAAAAAAAACCCAAAACGAAGGGGGAGGGGTGGGGAGCAGAGCTACCCGGGTGAAGTAATTGCAACCATTCGAAGTTGACAATTTTGATAACTTTGAACAGTCGCGCTCAGAATGAGCCACGCATATCTTGTCACAGTTAGCATCTCAGGTGGGGCTAGCACGGTTGGTTGGGAACAACTTAGTTTCCTTTTAGTAATTTCTGACTAGAGGGTTTTGTCAAGCCACTCTATGCCACCGACCCACTCAACGGGGCCTTGTTACGGTTTCCAATCCGGACTGGTACGAGTAACAAACGCTTTTGAAAACCATCCCAACCAATGAAAGAGCTTGTGGCTTGACATACATTACACACTAAACTCCTCTATTAGTATAAGAAAATACTCTCACACCTTATCACTCTGAAATTACTTTATTCCACTCTATTTTTTCTCTCAATGAAACTGACCTGGTCCCTTTGATTCTGACATGGATGATAGCCCCGTTCCTTTGATTCTGAGATGGATGAAAGACCCCGTCCTCTGATCATGACAAGTCAACGTGGTGTAAGCTAATCGAGTTCTTCCTTCAAGTCCTTCTAGAGTCGTCTTCTCTGGTTCTTGTTCTCGCCTCTCTGTCTGTCTTCGTTTTGTCTGGATTGGATTAGGTTGAACTATTGCTTTCGTCTCAAGCGAAGGTGTGTGAAGCTTTGGTTTTGTGGATGGCCTTCAGTACTTCACCAATGAGCCTTGTTAGGTATTTTTTGATTCTGCAGTCTGTGGTTCTACAAATGGGCGAGATAACTGTGTGCTCGAGGTGGGTAATTCCTCCTTCTAAGAATCTCTCCTTGATCTAGCTGTTGAAATTGTTGTATGCGTGAATCCTGGTTTGATTGGGTGCATGACAGAGGTCACTTGATGAAGTTGGAATGCGGAAGTCCTATCTCTTAATGAGGGCTGGAGATGAGAGTGAGGGTTACACTTTCTAATGGTTACTAGTATGATGGCATTGCTGATGATGTTACGGATCCTGAAGATCCTGGTTGTCACATCTCGCCTCTGAAGTAGACAATGTGGTTGCCTAGTTTGTCACTTCTCGTGGTTTTCACTCCCGTCATCGCCATAATGCTTGAATTTGTGTAGTCTGAATGATGGTGATGAAGATTTGGAATTGGCTGCGCAGGATTGTGTTGTCGGGAGTCTCTTCATCCCCTTGGAAATTCCGCCTGGAGTATATAGGGATGAGCTCTTACTTTGTTTGTTGGGGACTTGATTTTGTTCTACGGCTTTGTCTTTGGCTGCAAGTTCCCCTGTTGTGTCAAGTTGTTGATGCGAAGTAGTGTTGTGTCCATCGCCATGGCTGGTCCTCAAAGTCTGTTTTTGCAATGGTTTTCCAGATTCTACACTCAGCAGGAGCGGAACGATCTTGTGTTTCCGGAATTGCCCGTGCTCAGTTCTTTGTTGTTGCAGACCGGTGAATTCCAATTGTCCAATGCCTGTTATGAGGAGATTTTTGCCTTGGGGACGGCTGCCGGAGTTCCTTTCCTTACCTATCTTCAGAATCGAGAGGCTTCATATCTTGAGCTCCGTCCGGGAAATACCGTGGCCAACCCCATTGTGATTCATAGTGTCTCCGAGGATTCTCCGCCTGCTGGTGGTGCTCCAAGTTCTGTTTCTGCTCACGCTGGGTCTTTTTCAGGTGCAGAGGTCGATGTTGTCAAGGTTTCCTCCGGAAACGATGGCGAGGAGCAAGGCGCTGGAGATGAGGTTGAGCAAGGTGCGGGTGATGGCGAGGACGAAGGCCATGGTGATGACGATGATCAAGAGAAAGATGATGTCAAGGAGCAAGGTGCAGATGATGGCGAGGATCATGGTATGTAGTAGGAGGGAGGCGCTGTTCAACCCTGCTTGGCTGCTTTTGATTTAGACGCGAGTTCATTAGAGCAATTCTATGCTGCTCCGGCAAGTTCCTCCAGCCGTGATAGTGCCTACTGTTCCTTTGCGACTCTTGTAGCTTCCTGCGCCACTCCTCCAAGCGTACGCTCTTTCTAGTTTGATGTAGCGAGTCTAGTCCCATACGAGGTGGAATCAGATGTAGAAATGTTTTGGTGTCACCCTAGGTGTTAGGCTTGACTTCCTGTGTAGACTGGAAGGAATGAGGAGCGGAAATCTGAGGGTCTTGTAGTGGTTATGACTCAGATTAATGTTGATTACCCTAGGACGTAAGTTGATTTTTGTTGAAGACTAAGTGCCTGGTAAACCTATTTTAAAGGATGCCGGTTTTAAACTCTGGTTGATTCCTTGGAACTAAGAGGATTGTAAATTTTGTCTTTGTGAAATTGGGAAACAGAGCCCCTTTAACTGAGTGGATTGTTAAGGTTTCTCTAATGGGGCACTAATTACAATGATTGGCGTCTTAAAGCCTCCAAGCTTACTTGTGATGAATTGATTACCTCGGACAAAACTATTGGGTTGAAACAAAATTGATCTGGTTGAGAGGAGGATTCTGGTTCCTAGTAATTGCTTGTATCTGGTTGCAGTTTAACGCGTGTGTCATTGTGTCATAGGGAGGTTGTGAAAAAGTTTCCTTGATGCCCCAATATTAGTTCAGTAGTAATATCTAATGGCTTAGAAAATGCTAAAAGTAATACGGGGATATTCGCAGACTAGATGAATGAGCGGGTCTAGAACATGTCCCCTGATTGTGAATGACGTCGTGATGGTGGTGAGCTTTGTCGTCTTGTGGATGAGTGAGGAGCTGATAACTTCAGCCCTATGCTGTACCCGAGGTTTCTAGATCTGAGAGCTATGGGGTTTGGTTCGCCCTGACCATCTTTTTGCTATTGAGTTGTGTCTGGCGTGAGTGCACTTAGTGTTTTGTCTGAGGCCCTCTTTCTTGCTGCGTGAGGTAGCTTGGTTCCTCAGATGTGTTGTATCTTGCTTCTGTTTCGGTAGCCGCATATAGTTCGAGCAGAAGTTCTTCCGTTTCCCACCACTCTTCTCTTCTTTTGTTGGCAAATCTGGGTGTATAGGGAGAGTGATTGGGGACCTCTCTCGCGTGGTGGCCGATGTTGCATATACCCAAGTGAGCCATAAAATCATTGATTTCTTGTTGCTCCCTTTCTGCTATGTTTGGTGATGTAGGTGGGGGGGGGGGGGGGGGGGGGGGGGGGGGTCGCTAGAAGAGTGTCTGTTTGTTGAGGATATGTTGGTGCTTCTAAGGTTCTGTTACCTTTGCTAACCTTTGGTGTTTCGTTTCCAGGGGCTTGAGAGGCGACGGAAGGTGGGTGTAGACTCACGTCAGGTGCTGATACTGATTGCCCTTCTACCTTAGTATTACTCTTACACGCCTTCATTTTGGTCTTGCTTGTGGTTTGGTTCTGGTTGGGTGTTGTTGAAACGGGTTGGCTTGAGGCTGTTGGGTTGGTGGACTGTGATGTCGAGGTTGATGCGAAAACGTTGGGTTAGTGTCCATTGATGGGACTCCTTCTGTCTCGGCCGGCTGTTCTAAAGGGAGCCATGTTGTATGGTAAGTGTTTACTAGTTCATTTCCCCTTTGATCTGGTGTCTGGGTTGAGGATTTGGTTTTTGACTTGAAAGCTCTCATCTTTGGTCGACTGGTTGATTTCGTGCGACTCATGGAGGCTCCGTCATCTTTGATTGGTTCCGTGGTTGTTGCTTTGTGTTTATTGCGCTGTCCTTGTCTTTCTTCCTTGTTCTTCTTTTGTTCTTCTATTGGATTGTAGAATCCCGAGTGGAGCATTTTCTTCTTAATACTTGGTTTCCTTGTTTTCCGGTGTGGGATCAGTTGAGTTTCTGGGATATCTCTCTGTTGGTTCGAGTTCGGAAGGGTTGGTTGTTGGTGCAACACTAATGCGCTTGTTTTGGCTTTACTCCTGGGTCTACTTCGTCTTCCCCCTTGTGCCAAACTTTCTGCTTCTGATGGCCTAGATATTCTGTCGCTTTGAAGTACTAGATGTTTAAAAGTAACCCGTGTTTTACGTCCTTGGGCTGGTCTGTACTCCCGTGGTTTAGTTCTTGTTTGACGAAAAAGTTTTTGAATTACTGCCTAAAGTGCTTCTTCAACCCTTCTTTCTCGCTCAGAAGTGGATTTTGGTTGTTCATCATCTTCTTCTATGGGGCAGTGATGGTTTCATGGGATGTGTGAAGCCATACCTTGTAGTGAATATACTGCAGGTGGTAGGAGTTGCCACTGAATGGTTCCATTTCTGTTTTTGGTGAATATTTCATCTTTCGTCCATATATATGAATTATATTTTTCATGTCTTGTTTCTTTCTTTCTGGCCTAGGATATCTGGTGATGTCGTTGATAGTTTCCATACCTGAGAAGATGACGATACGCCATGCTTGGTATATGGCTAGGCTTGGGTGGAAATTTTCTTGTCGTAATTTGAAGGCACACCTTTGGCACCAAATGTGCCATAATAGAGCCGATCTTAATTAATCCCATGGATTGTTAAAATTGACCAATATTCTGCCTTCTTGATCTCATTTGAATACCTCGTACTGCTCCGGAATTCTAGGGGGGATTAGTTGACCTGTTATCTCATTTGGCCATTGTCGGCAGTATGGGTTAAGTGATGAAGTGGACCGTAATGCTTGGAAGCGGGTCCAAATGATTGTTAGATGGGGGCATGTCACTAAAGAGTGTTCAATTAAGTCTTCAATGTCTTTGTCATCGCAGATTCTGCAGTGACCTTCCCCCCAATTTTCCTTCGCCATGATCCGGTTGGTAGAACTCCTGCTAAGGTTAGCCAATTCATCATAGCTATTTTTTTTGGTTTCCATTGATGCCATAAGCAGTTGTAGACCACATGGTTTTGTTTTTGTCATCCAGACGGAACCGATATCCCCTCTTAACTATATATTGAAAGAATTGTACTCGTGGCGCGCTTGGAAGTGGTCTCCATGTCCATTCTTTGGGATCCCATTCCATGTCCTTAAGGTACTTTCTTTCCCATAACTAAAGGGTGCAGCTTTTATCTCGTGTTATATTAGGATTCTATCTTTCAAATGGGCCATTGTTCCCTTTGTGAGTTACCACTCTGACTTCCTGGTAGGCCTTCTTTGGTGGCTCAATTAGATCGGGTAGATGTTCTTTGAGTCTATCGTTGTCTAGAATCTAATATATTCTTGCCCATTGAGTGCCTTTGATGTTAGCTTGCACATGGTAAACATATTCAATGTTATCTTCTTGTTTTTATGAAATCCAGTAATTCTGTCTCGGTGATTTAAGTATTGGACGCCATGGGATGTTGCGTATCAGTTGGCGTCGTTGGAGTTTTACTAATTGTCTTCGAGATCCTGTTTTTCTTCGAATGGAACTTGACAACCTCCATTGATGTTTCTCCTCGGACCAAAAGTCCCCTAGAAAATTGATTCTACAGAGGGCCCATTTCTGAAAGTTGGTTTTTTTTCTCAAATCCCCATGGTAACCGTGCGCTTGAGGTGAGTAACCTATTCCCAAACAACGGTTCTCTGTTGATTTCTGCTTCTGTTGTAGGGGGTGCTTGTTCAAGTCCGGTTTGGAGAATACTCCAACTTTCTAGTATTCCTTTCCATAGTGACGTACCTGATACATCAAATAGGTTAATTCTCTGTGTCATCCATCGTTGAGCCACTGGCCAGTTACCATTTCTTTTGAAACTTAGTTGAGAGACCTTGTATTTAACGAATGCTTTCCATGCTTCGTCAGCTGGGCATAGTCCTCGCACCATAAGTTTAACTAATAAGGCTCTGGTTCGTGCTCTAGGGTCCAAGATTTTGATGCCGCCTTTGCTGAGTGGAATTTGGGCCACTTTCCATCATAATTTGGCTCTTGTCCTTGTGGCTCTCCCGCTCCAAAGAAAGTCCCAAACCATTGCTGTAATCTTTTGAAGTGCTGATTTTGAAAAAATCGCACAGCTTGCTAAAAACCACACCAATGCGAGAATTACTTGGTTGACCACTAGTGTTCTACCTGCGAGTGAAAGAAATTTATCACTCCATTTTCTGATACCATTAGGAATTTTAGGTATCAGTGTGTTGTCTAATTCTTCAAGAAGGATTTTGAATCCTAGGGGAAACCTAAATATCTAACTGATGTGTGTTTTGGTACCTATGTGACTCCCAATTCTTCTCTCTAGTCCCATGGGCAAATGTCATCACTCGCCCAAATTGCTTTGGTTTTGGACCAATTTAGTATTGAGCTTGAGCCCGCACAATATAGGTCCAAAACCTTCATTGCCTTAATGAGATTATCTTTTGTATGTAACAACGTTAGGTTAGTGTCATCCGCAAATTGTGATGAGCACAATTGTTTGCCATTTGGTAGTGTCAGTTCTTGGATATCGTATTTGGGATCTTAAAACATTTTGGCTAACACATTTGTTGCTATTAGAAACAGATAAGGTGCCAATGGGCAACCCTGTCTTACACTTCGTTGAATTTCAAATTCATTTCCTGCGATACCGTTTACTAGGACGCTAGAACGGCCAGAAGCATATAATGCTCTATTTATTGATATCCAGGTTCCATTGAAACCTATTTTGTCCATAGCTGCTTCTAGGAACTTCCAGCTAAGCCAATCATATGCTTTTCCAGAGTCTAGAAGTACCATGACTAGGGGTTGATTGCTCTCTTCTACCTAGGATAAGGCTTCGTAGGCAAGATAAATGTTGTCAAAAATGCATTTGCCGAGCACAAAACCCGATTGTGAGGGTACTTGTGGAATTCGAAAAATTCAGAATAAATCGGATAAACCCCAACCGGAGTTAGGATTCAATTAATTTTTCAATTTTTTTGGTTAATTAGGTAAAAACTAGCTAGACACTAGCGGCATTAATAGTTAGCACAAACTGGATGCTCTAGAATCTTTAAAACAATTAACACAGGAGATATTCTCGGAACCTTGATCTCGGAACTCGGAAGAGAATACTCGGATCGGGTTGACGTTCCGAGAACTGACCGTTACTGTAACCGCATTCGGGATCCAAAACGACTCGGAAGTCATCATGACTCGGATAACGCTGAGCTTGGTACGGTGGCGGCTGCAATTCCACGCCGCCGCAGCCTTTATGATTCCCTTAGTATATAGGCGGGAGTGTTAGGGTTTGGAGTTCCTTTTGCGGACTGGGAGTAGAGAGGGAAAGAGCGGTGAGTTGTTTTTGTCTTTTCCGATTCACTGGCAGTTGGATTGCCGGGTTTCTTGCTGTCGGCTCGCAAAGGGAGAGAAGTGAGACGTAGCTATGGCGCCCGTTCAGTGTAGAGTTCTCGGCCTCGCAGTTCCAAGGATTGAGCGGGAAATGAACGAGTTAGTTGACGATCTCACCCGGATGAGGTGCGAGGGGTTATTTACGCGACCTTGGTTGCTGAGGGATGAGGTGATGGTGACGGAAATCCTAGAAGGGCCGGATAATAGGTGGGATAACACGATCCGAGACCGGCCTACTCGGTGGAGTGCGGAAGTATGGGCGGAGTCTTTCGACTTCGTGCAGGAAGGACACCTTTGGGCAACCCAGACGGAGAAGTACGTGCAGGATAGGTTCTACGGAAAGATCCATGAGAAGAACGGATTCGTAGTAGATGCCTGCAAGGATAGGAGGGAAAGACAGGTCCTAGCCTTCCTCATTCCGATTCTGTATCCGTTGAAACCGGAACAGGTCACCATTACGGTCGGAAACACCATCTTCGGAGCCTACACGGGTCAGCGTCCGGTGAACTGGGCAGCACTCATATCGGAAACTGTGCAGAAGTTGGTGCCCGCGATCGGAAAGAAACGAACTCCGATCACCCCTTTCCTCTATCACCTCTACCATTCTGGTGGCTTGCTGATGAATCACGAAGAGGAGAAGTACACGATCGCGAAGAATCTCGTCACCTTCCAGGAGGTTCCGGTGGGGTTTGAAGTAGAGCAGCACGAGGATGACTCGGATACGGCGTCCACGGAAGGGGGAGACGACACGGAGATAATTCCGAATCCCACCGCAACAAAGGCCCATTCCAAATCACGATCGGAACGAGCCACATCGCAGCACGCGGAACCCTCTACGGCCCGAGATGATACGACACGGAAGGAGGTCAGTTCCGAGCTAGGATTTCCGGTTGATCCGTTCCGGTCACTTAAGGAAGGAACTCATCAGGCCCAGGCCACTTACGAGCAGATTGAGTCACTGTTCCGGAGAGTCTGCACATTGCTAGGTGGCTGTTTACCGGAGGAGGTTATCCGAGAGGCGGAGCTTCTGAAGGATGCACCGAAGTTACGGAGCGAGAAGCAGCGACGGGAGCTGCAGATCAAGGAACTTACCTCGGAATTGGCGACGAAGAGCGAGGAGATCCGTAAGTTCCATGCCGAGCAGGAACAGACTTTGGATGAGATCTGGAAGTTGGTAGGAGTTCCGGGTGACGTAGTCAACAAGGCCAAGTTGTTCGATGAGACTGTGCTGGAGCCGGCTCAATTAGAGAATAGGGAGAGGATTATCACGATCTTGTCCAGGTGCAAGTTCTCGATGAACAAGACCCTGAAGTTGATGAAGAAATTGCTCAATCCGGGAACCGGAAGTCCCAGCGTCGGAACGAGATTGCCCGGATCTCCCTCTCGGACAGTGGTAGGGGAATCTTGTGGGGCGGAGTTTAGGACCCCACAGGAGCAACACCTCCAGTTTGAGGAGGATAGGGCCGTTGATTCAGACATTTTCGCACCGGCTCGGACGATCACGGATCTGATCCGAGAGGTTGTGGCCAAGGAGCCGTCACCCGGAGCTAGTGTTGCTCAGCAAAGCTGCGCGATTCCCACGGGGCAGGCATAGGTCACGGGAACCACAGTCACTGTCACCCGATCCAAGGAGCAGACGGTTACGGAAGAAGTGAGCCGGTCCATGCAGCCGATCATTTCTCCGACGGTAGGTCTAGCGGTGATTATTCCGGTTCACCAAGGAGAAGTAGCCGGAAGTGAATGGAGGAGATCCCTTTCACCGCCCGGACGTACCCGAGTGACTCAGGAGGGGACACTCACCCCTTCACCCACGGCCCGGACCGAGACCGTGACCCCTACACCGACCGTAACGCCCGTCTCGGAATCTCCTGCTAGTTCTTCCGGTGATAGGATGGTTCTGAGGAAGAGGAAGGATCCGGAGGAGAAGGGACTGATTGAGATTTCCGGATCTGACTCGGATACCCACGGGAGTTCTCCAATAGGGACATCCGGAACTGAGACTCGGACCCCAACATCCGGAACTCCTCCCTCGAGAATTACTCCCAAGTCTCCCAAGACTCGGGTTGTTACCCAGTCTTCCTTGGATACCAAGTCGAAGGAATCGAAGGAGGAACGAAGAGTTAGGCGTTAGGCGGATCGGGCAGCGAAGGCAGGAGGATCCGAGCCCCGAACGATCTGATCGAAGGAGAGAGAGAGGGAGCAGGAGAGCCACAAGAAGCCGAAGACAAGATAGATTCCTCGCACTGGAACTGCCAGTCACTTTCCGGATTTATAGGAGTAGGTATCGGATCGGCGTGATCCGGATTGACCGTAAAGTAGGATTCTAGGTAGATGATTAGAAATTAGGGTTTTTGATTGAACTTTCGGCGCCGCCGCTTTTGTGGAAGCCCCTGCTTACTTAAACGGGGAAGGCGATGCAGGTCGGGTCTTCATTTCACATGTTTTCTCCCTATATTCCTTATCAGTAAAGTATTTGTGTTTTGCAAGTATTGTGCGTGGTTTCCAGCTAAGTGAGAATGATTAAAGAAGGTGTTGAGAGTCCCGCTGTAGCTCGGATAGGATGGTCATGGGAGTTGTGACGAGACCCGAATCGGAATGGTACTGAGATTGAGCGGAAAGATTGAGCGGGTTGTCGTAGGAGTTGAAGCCTCACTGTTCCATCCCCAATTCAGCCTCACTCGGAATAGCCGTCGCTAAGGTCGAAGCACATCGAGGGGTACTTGATTGGGCTCCCTGAACTTCTGAAGAGGTTCCGCACTTTATGAGAGGGGGATTTGGAAAGTGGTACGGGTGACCTAGAGATTACCGGATCTTGGTTCTTTCAGATCGAGATCGGTTTGTTGTTGTAGTCTCACGGATCGAAAGTGGCCGCCTGTGTGACCTGCTGACCAGAGTGTTCTAAGTCAGTGTGAGGTAGCATCCTTTCCGAGACGTTGGGGTTTGTTGACAAAACACCCGAAGTAACAAAGAAGAGAGTAGAAGAGTTACGTTCCGGAAATACTATCCGAGCAGTTAGAAGGCTCGGAAAGACTGAGAGTAACTATCGGACAAAGCACTATTGAATCCTTGGACGATACTCGGAACCTAGTTGACAATACGGGAGTTTACGCTCGTTTTGAGTGTTATCCGGATGTTAGTTGAGTTTCCGTGTTTCGACAGTACTATCCAGTCGGTAAGGTTCTTAGTCATTCTCAAAGCAAGTACGTTGGCTAAAGTTTTGTAAATCGTAGGGAGTAGAGTGATAAATCTGAAGTTCTTTAGATATGCGATTTCCTAAGTTTTAGGAATGAGAGTTACCAGTCCAGTATTAAGTTGTACTAACAGTTGTTTAGAGTTGAAGACTTCTGTTGTAAACACTAGAATGTGCTCCCCAAGCTCAGACCAAGGTATTTGGAAGAATTCAGTAGGAATTTCATCTTTACCCGGGGTTTTGTGAGTTGGTAGAGCTTTCACCGCTTGATGTAGTTCCTCCAGAGAAATAGGAGCTACAAGTTCTTGATTGTGGCTTTCTGCAACAATTGGTTGCACGCTATCTAGGCAGAGCTCTCTACCTTTAGCATTTGCTTCTACTATCGGATCTGTTGTGTATAGTGTTTTATAGTATTCATTGGATTATTGGGATAGTTCTTTTTGTATATGTAGTACTCTTCCTTCATGTACTAATTCTTGATTTTGTTCTGTTGTCGCTTGGTTTTATGTGATTCAAAGAATTCTCTCATGCAGCGATCGCCGACTCTTGTCCACTTGGCTGTTGTGGCATTAACTCTTTTGTTGAGTCTTGCTTTTCAAATTTTATGAAGTTTGGTTTGAGAGCTTGAGATTTTTTCCCTAGTGGCTTCATCTTCCTAAAGACCGTGTAAGTATTCTTCGGCTTTTAATATCTCCTAAATTTCTTTTTCATACGTGTCTTGCCACTTGCTGGATTTGGTCTTGGTATAGATGTTGCTGGCTTCTTTGGTAGCTTTGAGTGCGTCGGCAATTCTTTCTTGCCATGAATGTGTTGGATGTTCTTCAATACTATTTTTCCATGCTGAGATGAGAAGAGCTCTTCCCTCATCATTTTCTAATAGCGATCTGTTAAAGTGCAGATGTTTAACTACTAGAATGTCACGATTGTGCCACTTTACAAAGAAAGGAGCATGATGCGATAATCTTCGGAAGGTAAGCCATATGCCATAATGTCCCCCTATTGATTGAAGAATAAGGCCAAAATAGATTCTATCTATTCTAGTCGCTATTCTTTTGTTTCCTTGAAGTTCATTATTCCAAAAAAACCTTTTTTTGGTTAGATGTTTGTATTCCGGCATGTGGAATGCAACTGCTATATTGAATTTCAATACCATATTGTGCCATTGTGTTTCTTTAGGTGGTCTCATTCCAGTTGTTGGTTTCCCACCAATTTTATCTGTGAGACTCTCTATGTTGTTAAAGTCTCCGGCTAGAAACCATTGTGCTCTAGGTAATTGGGCTGTGTTAATGGCTTCCCATAACTTGGCCCTAGTTGGTGATTTATTATCTCCATAAATACACATAATAACCATTAACAAATGTGGGGTGAAATATATTGTGACAAATTGTACTCTCCTAGGTAAATTTACGCATGTTTCCTTGACTAAGGAAGTTAATCTTTGGTAAGTAAAATAGGGGTTCCGCCCTAATGTCTGTTCGTTTCTATATTATAAGTGGCCTCATTCCAAAATGAAGGACCACCCATATAGTCTAATTGAGGTGTTTTATGAGCACAATCTTTTGCTGAAAACTTGTGCTCTTGAAGTAGTAGGATGTCTGGTTGAGGATTGAGATGTTTGAAGTGGTCTCTGATTGCGTGGCGTTTCCAAATGCCATCAGTTCCTTGTCCAAGGCAATTGACATGCTGAGTTGGCGATGGTCAGCTTAGGTATCGCTACTATCTACTAGACTTGTTGGTGAAAGGATTCCTGACACTTCGGGATCATAGAAGACCTCCTCGGCTGGGACATTCCTGTGAAATGTACGCGCTCTTTTTGGAGAGGGCCGCGTGGGGGACTGAGGTGAGTATTCTAGAGCTTGAGGTCCCAGCAGCATCTTCCAAACATTGATGAGACTCTGATGGTTGAGGATCTTGGGCTCCGAGTTGTTACGTATGGTATCTGCAAGGGTTAGTGGCAGAATCTTCCAAGAGTAAAGTCTTGGTTTGGTCAGTCGAAGTTGCATCCCTACTGCCTTCAATAGGGGGATGATCGAATAATCTGAGTGTGTTTGTCAACCATCGTCCAATAGTAGCACCAAGTAACCTGAGACCAATCTCTAAGAACTTCCAATTGCTCATTGTAGTTAGTAATATGTTTCTCAAGTTCAAGATGAATGTCACTCACCAACTGCTCACGAGTGAATTTCATACCTGGATCTTGATTTCCCATGATAGATAGCTCTGTAACTGGCAGGAAGCAGAGCGGTCTGTTGAAGTATGTTCTTCTGTGGCAGAGGAAGGAGTAACAATCCTGAAGAAGTTCATTACGACAGAAAAAGGGGATCACTATTCCTCTAAGGATTGCGGAATCCAGGATGGTATCAATTCCCAACTCAGTGAGGAATTGACGGGAAAGGTCCGTAGTTCGGTATGTTCTCTTGGTTGCAGTACTGATTAGCTCTCCTGGTGTTTGTTCTGCGGTATCTTGATGTGCTTGGTGTCGTTTGTCTT
Organism: Ceratodon purpureus; assembly: GCA_014871385.1. Classification (NCBI taxonomy): domain Eukaryota; kingdom Viridiplantae; phylum Streptophyta; class Bryopsida; order Pseudoditrichales; family Ditrichaceae; genus Ceratodon; species Ceratodon purpureus. The sequence goes on along the minus strand of CM026426.1, from coordinate 62,821,213 downwards.
TAGCATGGTATGTCTTGTTTGGACGCCAGACATATTAATGTGGTGGAGTTGAGGTGTTATCAAAGGCAACGTGTTCTCTGTGTTGAGGAGTGAACGCTGAATGGTGATGATGATTGATCCTTGAGGTTTGGTATGATGCAATTTTGATAGGAATGTAGTCCGAGTTTATTTCATTTGAATTATCATTGTCAGCATCACCGAGTGCTCTTCCTTTCCAAGGTGCAAAGTTCCAAATACACTGAGAGTTTACCTAGCAGTCGAGTTCTTCTGAAAGGATACGTTCAGGGGTGCAAGTCCCTTCTCCACTGACTGAAGGCTTGCGGATTACATCTGTGAATGCGGTGGGGGTGATAGCATGACTATTGATCCGTTTTCTCTACTATAAGGGTATGTTGTTGACTTGATCAATTGTCGTATCCGATTGAGCTTGAGTTTGTTGGTTTGTGTTGCTCATATGCTCTTCCTTGTCAGTATCCGAATCCAGTAAAGGTACGTCCTCTAGTGTTGTGTAATTGATGAGTCCTTTGCCTTTGATGTCCTTGTGAGATGTGTCTTCCATTTCAATGCTGTTGGATCTTGTATGCGTATCCTGTTCGTTCTCTGCAGTCACCAATGGTGAGGTACTTTGATCAATAGGAAATTTCATAGTTTTAACGGGTATCTGTACCTCTGTCCATGTTGTTATCTGTTGTGTCGGCTCTAGTGCCTTCTGCGTCGGATGTGTCGGCGTTGGGAGATCATACTGCTTGCTTGTCGAGGCCTCCCTATTTAGTTCTGATAAATTAGGGTGAGCCCATGTGTCTTTGTGTTGACTCAAGGGCGCAGCTTGAGTTTTTGATTTGTTGATAGGCGGTTGTTGAGTCCCCATTGGAGGCTGTTGAGTGTCAGTGCCCGGCGTTTGTTGCTTCTTCCTACTTGTTCTCTGTCGCCTTTCTTGTAGTTGTGGTTTGGTGCAGGTGCGCACAGGGTGATCCCAAGATTGGCATCGGTTACACTGGTTGGAGAGTCCGCTATACTCCACTCTGTAAGTGATACTACCAAGGCCATCTAATCGGGGTAAAAGAATTTTCTTTGGCATGTCTAAGAGTTTGGAAATGAGAATTCAAATTCTTGGTCGTGACACTTTTGCTCTGTAATGTGCAGAGTCTTCGACAGTAACAACCTGTGCGATCTGGCTAGCTACTTCAGTGAGAAATGGCATGTTTCGCAGCAGCCTCGGGAGTCCGATGATCTGCATCCATACTGGATACCGAAGTTCAATAGGGATACTTCTTCCTTTCTGAGCTGCTAATGGTATGAAGTGAGGAGCCCAGATTTTGAAGAAGACCAGCTTGCCTTGGAATGCGTAGGAGTTTCTGGTGAGTGCTTCTGCTCTCCGTGCTTCTGTGGTGAAAAGTACTTCAAAAAATCCTTGGCCTTTGAGAACAAGCGAGTCGTAGGAGGCGTGAAGTGCATCCTTTGCCCAGTCTAGTAGCTCATGCAGATTTGGGTTCACTCCTTGAATATGTCCTATTAGAACGTGGGTGTCGGCATGTTGAATTTTGAGTTGAATGGTTGCCAACATCGAAGGTGACACGTTGATTGGCGTGAGCTCTTCTTCAGCTTCGGCGTTGCTCTCTTTACTTTCTTTTTGTGAGCTAGAATCTGCTTGCTTGTCTATGTCTTGGGCTAGTTCATGGGTAGGGTTTGGAGCAACCTCTACTTTTGGTGTGTGTGGGTGAGGGTTTGTTGGGGTTGCTTCAGCGTTAGGTGTAAGAAGCATAGGGTTGTCCTCGTTTTCTTCGTTGTGTGGAGTGTCCTGCCGTGCAAGCTGTGAGGGGGGGCCTGTCTTCTTCTCCGCTTGTCAGCTGAGGTCTAGGGATGGAGTCGTCCTCAGAGCTGGTGAGGAGACGCGGGGTTGTCGGGCTAGGAGAGTCTTCATTTGAGGAACTTCCTCCTTGAGCTGTAGCTGCTCTAAGCAAGATAAATTCCCCTGGTTGGAGTGGATCTCGGCTTGCCGGGTATCCACCTTGGGAGGCCATCACGATCTGGTGCTCGGCTTGCACTTCTTTGAAGTCTCTGGCTCTTCTGGAGGTGTCCACTGGGTCGTCCATGAAGTCGGCGTCCAAGAAGAGAAGTAGCTGAGGACCCTTGCAAAGTAGGCGGAGACTAGTCGCCGTGCTTGTGTAGTAAGGTTGTGAGATTGTGCCATGTGATGGTGAAAGTTGGCAACGTTCTCTGTGAAGGCTTGCGCTTGCTCCACTGGCGGTAGCGTAGTTTGTGGAAGATGTTGGAACAGTCGCAGTCCCACTGTGGATCTTCTTGCTTGGGTAAGGTGCAAACCCTCTCTCTCTGATAAATGCTTGCTCTTGTCTCTCAAAGCGCACATCATCCATGATAGAAATGAAGGTGTCCCCTATGGCAGGAATATAACGTGGGCCTTTCCTTACCTGTCTGTAGGCTTCAAGAAAGGCGATGTCCGTTCCTCCGCTGGAGGAGATGGATTGTCTGGTTCTGCTGCTCGTGACGCTGGACCGGCTGGCGGTCCTGGTGTGTCTTCGCACTAATTCCGTATGTCCCAAAGGCCGTCAACGTGAGTCTTCTTGGTTGTACGAAGCAAGCTTGATTAAGAAAACTTGGAAGTTAACTTGAAAATGAAGCTAAAAACTACTTAGAGCTCCAGTAGTTGAAAATCTAGGTAGCTGGGTATGGAGACTTTCTTAGAAACTTAGTTCCTTTCAGATGTGATGAAAAGGTTGCTAACTCTTTCAGTCTTCCTTAAAAATATGGCAGGCACAAGTATGTCTAGTCTGTAAATTAATCCTTCAACTCTCTTATAACCCCAAAAGATTGCTGCTAGTTCTAAGTGAAGTGCTTGTGATCTATCTTGACACCATCATTTAGAAATTCTGTTGTACTACTTTGCTGTTGCTTGAAAGCTCATAAAACTAACACATTTTCACTGTCTATCCTTACAAGTACAATTGCTTCTACTAAAATCGCTCCAAAGCACTTGATTATTGCATGAGAATGCTTCGTGAGGGATGGCAATCTCGATAATAGGCAATAGTATCTTCTAAATCATGCAAAACTGTAAGCAAATTAATGCCCTAATTTCTGGCGGCGCTAGATACATTGCGGCCTAAAAGTTGCAGAGTACAGTTAGGTAGAGGAGTCGAGTCCTTCGCTAATCTACGGTGGACCGCACTTAGTCTTCTCAACCTCCAACACCAGTGGGAGGATTTGAACTCTAAACCCCATGGTCCTCACATTAATCTCCCAGCAACTGCACTCACCAAAGCACCACCTTGAGTACTTATTGCATATATGCAAATGCTTTTGCTATATATACACATACGAATCCATTGGCAAATTTTTGCTATGTCTTACTAAAAAAAAATTCAATTTTTTTTTTTTGCACTACAACATGCAGCCTTCTTCTACATCTACAAATTTTTTCAGAATTTTTTGAAATATTTGTTTTTGGCCAAAATTGTTATGGCTGTGAGCTGTTTTTTTTTTTTTTTTCTCTTTGCGAACTTTGAATGTTTTTAACTATGTGGAAAAAAAAATTCCAAAATTTTTTTTGCACTAGATTATGCAAGATTTTATCTACATCTAGGACTTTTTTCAGAATATTTTTTTTTTTTTGTTTTTTTGGCCAAAATCGTGATGGCTATGTGCTGTTTTTATTTTCCCACTGGTCTTTGCATGTTTTCAACTATGCAAATTGTTTTTTTTCCAAAACCTTTTTTCGGCACTAGATTCCAAAAGATTCCCAAAGATTCCAAAAATGATATTAAAATATTGTATACGGATGTCGTACGAAAATAATATGCATTATGATAGATACTGAAATTGTACGAATAAAATAAATGGCATTTATATGACACGTATACAATACTAGTTCAACATTTGAAGCAATCGCATAATATCCATGTCTTATTAGTGTTGTAACGTAGATACACAATTAACGCACAGATTCCGTAATGCACAACTTTCATGCAGAAAACAATGTTTTTTTCATAACCATTGAAAATACACTACATTAACATCCTAGTAATGCATGTGACTTCCGTACCATAACAACACTTGTAAATACACGTATGAAGTGCAGAATCAGTGTTTAATGACAAACGCACTGAAATCGTGCAGAATCGGTGGGGTCCCAAATTCTTGATGTAGAATAAATTAATAAGATGTATTGTTTCTAATAATTCTCTCAATGTAAAAATCAAACTCTTAAATTTATTTTATCAGAATGTTATTGGAGGAATATCAATTAAAGCATTGCTACTTATTCTCAAAAAAATTCATTAATCAAAACATGTACAATGTTGATAAGAATTTACCAAGTAAAAGTAAAATTCTCAAAATTCTTGTAAGTGCACTTATATAGAGGCATATACATTTTTAACAAAACCGGTGTTGAGACTAGGTACAAAACCAGCCTTCAAACAAGTGTTTTAGACAGACCATACATATGCACTTATCAGTCATCCAATACTATTACAATTTCATCCACTGGATTCGGATGAGTTCTGTCAACCAACTAATGAACTCTAGTGATTCGACCCGGGATGAATGGACTTAGGTTTAGCATTTTTGAGTGGAGTAGGGATTAGGACTATTTTGGTCATTCATTCTACTCAAGTGGAGATAGAGTTAGAGACATGAGAGAGCTCTCACGAGACCTTGTACTTAGGTTTTGGCTGATTTATGCCTTGTACTGTTGCGTTTTGATCATCTTTCATTGCATTTGTGTGTCCCTTGTGTCAGTTGGACAGTCTTGAGTGTTTGGTACAGTTGGAATGTGAAGAGTCTTAATGGGTAATGTAAGGATTAGGATTTTGGATTAAATCCTCCCCGTACTACCTTGCAAATGTAGGCTCCTCTTCATTCTCTTTGTCTACCCTGTCATGTAGATACTTCGCGTTATGACTACTGCCCGTTATATTCTCATACACTGCGACTACTCCCTATAACCTGTGCAGTAATACACATCACCGAGGCATATTACTTTTGCGGCGTACACACCAGTCATCACAATGACATTTTGACAAAATAGGTAACTGAATCCTATGACATTCAAGGGCGTTCATCAGCATTCCTTTCTACGTGAAACAACAAAAATGGATCTAGGGTTTAACTTATTTGTTACTAGTCCTAGAGTTTATGCTGCCGAGAATGTGGTGAGAGGACACTTGGTGATGGTGTTCTTTGCGTCACCCAATTGATCAACATCAAGAATGACGTCATTTTGGTTAGGCTAATATGTGTACAACTGCTTCGATCCGGGTTGAACTGTGGTGATCATGATCAAAGCCATGCCCTCCTCGATCAAGCGGCACTGCAGGGTGCCACCTGCAAGGCTCACAATACTGCCATAGACCACAACCTTCTTCTTTGGCTTCAATTTGTCGTCAAAGTCCAATTTCTTCACTTTTGACAAGGTAGCAAACAGTGCGCGTACGGCTTCCATCACCGGTTGCACTGTCTTAGGTTCGTGCGGGAGTATTAAAAGGAAATGTTGTGTTAGCATAGACAGAGAAAGTGAAGCACTAAACTAATAAAAAGAACAAGGGCGATGTTTTGCATTGGAGGAGGAGAAGGGGAGAAGAGGCATGTACTTCAAAGTACTCATTAGCACCTCATAGACCTACCATCGTCCTTGGTATTGCAGCCTATTTGCCATCCTTGTCGAAGTAATGACCGCAGTACTTGATGTGAGATGGATTGCGTGACAAGGCCTTGAAATTGCTCTACCATTTGGCTGAGATAGTTGTTGTTAGGCTCTAATGGACCCCATCGTAGACAAGTTTGGGCATTGAATGGAGGAGACTTGGTCGTTGCCGTAGCTTTGCAATCAAATTGCAGGCATCAAGTCTTTAGAGACAAAGACCCGAGGATCACGCTAAAAAAATTGTTCAAGTTTCTCTTCCTACCCAAAACTGCAATACCCCACGGAAAACTCCCTTTAAAGGAGGGGATCCCTATTGCCAAGAACTTTGTCACTACCACTAGCAAAGGGCTGTCAATAGGTGATCGTATCCCTACATTGAAGTACCGTGTTAACATGGTGAAGAAAGGGCCACAACCGGCCTTATTCTTGATTATAACCTTGTCACCATGATCATAATGGACCGCTTGATCCATACCCCAATCTAGTCTATCGTGTAGGGGTTTAATGTCTACAAGAAGTCCTACAACATTCAAAACAATAACCTTTCTCTTCAAATCATCCGACACTTTTACTATTGGATATTTTGAGCCGCCCCTCACCTTCTTCTTTCTATCACGTGGACTTGCTTTCTTTGCCGGGCGCTTCTTCTTTGCTGCTAGCTTCCCGTGGGTATCTTTGTCATCCTATTCGAACCAATTTCACCACCCTAGGTTAGACATAGAGGTAGACGAGGAGGTTGCTAAGTCATTGTATTCAAACCCATGTAATTCTGTCATAACGAGTTCTTCACTATGCTCTGTAATTCTAAATACGATGTGACTGTTGTGTGTCATATTCTACATCAAAGGTACCACTCCTTGTCATATTATACTCAAATGTGACTACTTTGTGTCATATTCTATAGCGTTATGACTATTCCTGTCATACTCTATTGCTATAAGACTACTCAATGTCATATTGTTCTGCAATGTGACTACTGTCTGTATGGTTAGAGAATTGGAGGAAACTGGACGATACCTTCTCTTTTTTGGACAGATGGCGCTTACTGCTCACGTGTTGATCTTCTTAAAGGTTTTTGGCCTCGCCTATACACTTCTTTTTAGTTGGCGTTGCGCCTACCATGGTAGCCTTCAATGGATTCGCCAGGCCACTGTCACCCGAAAGCTCCGTCACCTCGATTGTGCCCCCCTCAAAAGGACCTACTGGGGTAGCTTCCCTAGAGCCATAGGCCTTCATTGAGTTCGTGGCCCCTTGGTACCATACGATGAATCATTCCCCAATTTTTTAATCTAGGACTTTGCTACTTTGCCAACCTTGTATTAAAACTCCTCGGATCCTACCAGAATTCTTATCTATGGAGACCAAAACTGAAAGGCATGGAATCACGTACCTCTACTACTGCAATGGCTTCCTCTTAGTCTTTGTGATGGACCGGCTGCCCCCATATTGGATCCATTATCGCCACCTCTATCGGTGGTTGGGCTAGTACTGGTGGTTCGGACTTGTCTAAGCCCGTGTTCCCCACTTCAAATGATTCATGTGAGGTATGAAGCGTCCTTATCTTTATAAGTTACTCCTTTAAAGTACTCCTCATGTCATCTATCTCCCTGGAGATGCCATCAAGACATTTGTCCATGACAATCCTCCAAGGTGCAATACCCCGTGCCCTAGACCCACCCCCCCTTGAGGAGGACGTTGATGGCCGCCCTGATTTGCCTAGTGTTGCAAGCTTGGCCTCAACTTTTGACTGCGTAGGAGGTTGTTCTAACTTTGCTGCTTGTAATAAAAGAATCACTTCACTTGTCAAACACACCCCCATGAGAGTCCAAATACCACCCTTCTAGACTGATACAAAGCAACATTGATAGTAGCGCTACAACACAACGATAGACAGTTATAGTGGTGACAGAAGGGATTGCAGGATGTGACTCTATATAGGCACTTCACGTGACAAACATGACAACCGACAGCCAGTCTACATAGAAATGTTACAACGTGTAGTGAGATTTGCAAAAATGGAAATAAAAACAAATGAAAAATTAAACAATAAAAAATACCAAGTTCACGAGAAGTGAAAGATAGAGATGGTAAGAAAGAAAAAATAGAAACAAAGAAGTGAATTGTAATGACTGAGAGAGAAGAAGCTCATCGAACACTTAGCAGGGGGGAAAAAATGAACAGAGGAACTGATTGGTGCATACAAAGTTCACATGAAGAGGATAATCAAAAAAGCAAGAAATAAGATAAAAAGAGAACAAGGAGATGTAGATGAGTGAGGGTGAAAAGGTTCAAAGTAATTTATACGAAAGAAGAAGAGGATTAGAATTGAACAAAGGATCATTTGTTTAATATCAAGTTTGGAATCATTTGAAAAAAAGAATTAAATAAAACAAAAGAACAAGTGAGGGAGATCAAGTTTATGATCATTCATAAGGGGGGAAAATTTGACAACAGTTGACAGAGGGATCACTCGAGCGAGATCAAGTTTAGAAGCATTTTTGAGAAAAAAAGAGCAAACAAGAAAAGAAGGGAACATAACTAAACAACCAAATAATTGATGGAAAGCAGGGAATGAATCACTTACCAGACGCAAATGCACTTCTTATTTGGACTACCAAGGGTGTGAAACGCTGTGCACAACCTTGCGCAGGCCCTTCATACGCTCACCCTCTGCCTTCTTGTCGTCCCTTGCTATTAGTTTCTTGAATTACTTAACGTGCTCTTGCATGAGGTCCCCCGGAGGAGGCTTGCAGTCATCAATAAGTCACTTCATCTTGGACCTCCTTGTCCGCATCTACAAACAGAGTCGTAAAAAGAAGACATCCTTGGGAGCGTTGCGTAGTCGCCTTCAATATTTGTATTGCGCAACCATCTTGTCCTTGATTGTGATCAAGAGGAGACAAGGATGCTTGAAATCGTCAATGCTCCACTCCAAGCCACGGAAATAGCCACGCAGCTTACTGAGCCAATCTGGCCTATGTGCCCCCATTGGTATACCTACGCTGGTAACTTTGACACATAAGCCACTGTCAAGACCACCGCCTCTCTTCACTTGGCGCCTCATAGGTTTTAACTTGGACTGCCGGCGTGGGGAGGCAGCAGAGGCTCCAACGTTCCACAATTTTGCACGCAAGTCAATCCAATCTCCACCCTATAGAGCCATACGCCTCAATACTTCTAGTTCCATTAATTCGATCTCAGCAAACAGCTAGGTGTCCCGCTAGAACCCAACATCATGGACTTCCTCCATGTTGAATTCATCTTCACTAGCTTCCTAATCCATCTTTTCCTTGTCATCGATCTGAGCTTCCTGCAAGCTTGGTATTAGAAGCTCTTCCTCAAGCGCACCGCTGCTACTCCCCTCTTTCTTGGCTAAAGAATTATGTTTTATTGCCCTTTTTTGCTAATCCTTCTATGACTTGGGCTTATCAAAAGTGTCAAGGCCCCCCTAATATAGACACGTACAGTGTGGGAAAATGCATCTTTGCATTTATGCAAGTAAATCCAACTTACAGATGTACCAAAAAGCTCAAACCTAGAACCTCATTTTGCAAAACAGAACGTACTTCAAAAGAACGACAACCACCCATGCTTTGTAGTCTATGGACTTGTTCGCAAATTAGGTGACTTTAGCTAGTCATATCTCAAGATTTGTAGAGTCATATGTACAAAATATGACTCATAGCAGTTATACTCAAGAGTATTCGCACTCATGTTGACAAAAACATGACTTAGAGCATTCATATTTATGCAAAGAAAGTAATCACAAGACACTCTAACCACCAGAGCATATTACCTGTGAAGTATCTCTTCATCAAAACGGATGCAAACCTACCTTGAAAATGCTATGACAAGGCCTGAAAATACTTAGGCTTATAAACAATTACTGAGGCTTAGGAAATAGCTTCACCGGCAGAGAATTCGAGAGCAGGGAAATCAAACCATTACGAACATGCAAACACTCTCGGAAACAAGCTTGCAAGACAAACCTAGGAGAAAGAGATTCAATAAATAACCATGAAGACCTCACGAATAGATAGATATTCGATGTATGAAGAAGTTAGACCAGCAAGACCAGCAGAAGGGTGACAGTAGATTAGAAATTCTTGCCTTGGTTCATTTTGTTGTCAATTGCTCCTCCTCGTGCTCATCCTTTGTGTCTTCGTCATCAATTCATTCATCTTTGTTTAAGATCCTTCTTTGCGTTTGTTGTGTGCATACTAGCTTTGCGCTCATAGGCTCTTGCAAGGGCACATTACAACTTCTCTCAACAACATCACCAAGCTCAATGAATATCATTTCCAAAACTAGTAAGGTAATATCCTAGAAATATGCAATTGCGTGGAACACTTCAATTTGCTTCTCATCCAGAATGTTAGCAAAATCTTTTGTGGCTTTACAAACATAATTTCATACTTAAGAAAAAATATAATAAATAGAATTCATGTATGACAATGGAACCAACAAATAACTCAAGATAGTCACTTTGTCAGAGGCGTGAGACTCCAAGGACTCAATAGAGTGACTTTTGCAACTTTACCTCCTTGGTTGGCAACCAATATGACTACAACTCGTAACCCCCCTCTAACACAACCCCAACGGGATTAGGCTTTGGCGCTGCTGCATCTAAGAGGAGTGCGCCAAATTCTAACTAGCTCTTTTACACAAATTCTAGCGTGTCCCTAAGTCTGCGACAAGCGAAGCTGTTGATTCGATAGCGATGCAGCTCCTCCCTTTGCCTCCCTTCAATGAGTACATCCGATAAGTCTACCTTCTATCATCAATCTACCTCTAGCATCTGAGAGTTTGTTGCTGGAAATCCTACCTGGTTCCGATGGTCACTTGGGTAGGAGATACACGCCCCAAAGTCCACAGCGCCTTAAGCAACCCTAATAAGGGTGGAATTGCAAAGCTACATTGCCTTTGCTAGCAATGCAACTACTCCACTTCCACTCAAGAAGAAACGCTTTCAAGACCTCAAATACAGCAGCTCTACTATTCTAGAGTCGATGCCGCTATAGCCTTTCTTTGAAACCTTAACCCGCCACACCCATGTAGTTGATGGGCAGGCTTCAACAGCAGCGTTCTAGCACCTGCACCTTCCTATATTCGTCCTAACCCGAACCACACTCTCCTCTCGATCGGAGGCGTAGGCAAATAAGACCCAACAATCAAGCTCGATAAGGTATGCACTCACCTCCTACTTTTTGGCCATTTGAAGGTTAAATCCTCAAAGGGAGGCAACCCCAAACTCTTTAGCACTTGCTACTTTTCAGCAATCTTCATGCTCCTTGGTCGCTCATATGGTGAGAGTGAAGGCGCTATGACACCTTTGTCAATCCTCCGTGAGCCTGAATTTGTCGAGGTGATTCGTGCGGCAGTACCTTCTAACGTCTAAAGGCCTAGCGCTTCGGCTCTGCCGAACTCCGTGCTAGACACAGTGCCTTGCTCAACCCTGTCTCGTGTCCTCCCCTCCTCATGTGTGTATATGATTTTGTTTGCTAAGATGACTTAGTGTAATGATATATGCCACGTTCTTGAGTTACACAACAACCTGAAGTCATTTGTATGACGCCGTGTATTAATTTGTATGTCTCTGTAGTCTTTGTCAAATATCACAAGTTTGGTACATCAATTTTGGTAAGCAAAATTCATCCCTAAATAAAATCACCTATGCATAACAAATCACATCAGCGTTAGATACAAAATTATATGAGTTTTTTTTGTTTACAGAGTCGGAAGCGTGAGATTATTATGGCCCACCTCCCCCCCCCCCCCATTTTTTCTATGTTTGAATATCATTTTTTTAGTTCTTTTTTTAAAAGCCTGTAATTGTTTGTCCCCTCAATATTTTTGCTCTACTTTTAACTGTTTCTATTTAAGTTTTTCTAATTTTCCTTCTGTCCTCTTCACTTCTATTATTTGTTTCCCTCTTATATTTCTACTTTTCTAATATTCCTTCCCTCCTCTTCACCTTTTTCTTTTTCCTTTTTGTTTTTACTGTTTCTATATTTTTAATATTCCTCTATCCTCTTTCCTCTTTCTATTTGTTTCCCTTTTTATTTTTAGTTTTTCTTACATTCCTTTTGTTAACTTTACCCTTTATGATAACCATTTTTTTTCCCTACAGTTCCTTCTATCTTATTTACCCTATTTTTTTTCTTTACTTTTGTTTTTCTAGATATTATGTCTCTCCTCTTCCTCTTTACTTTTTAATTTGTGTTTTACTTTTTTTAAAGAATGGAAGGAGGAGAATAGAAGCACTTGAAGCGTTTCCAACTATGGCAAGTGGAAGAGATCCAAGCTGACTCCAGGAGTTTGACAAAGTACCCATGTCCATGCATTGAATATGCAAGAGGGAAAGTCCTCAATGGAGCGAGGATTCGGAAGCATCTATGCACTCAAAAGAGAGACTTTGTTTTCTCAGCATCAAACTTGGTAAGTGATTGCAACCATACATTCCTCAAAAAGCAATGTCGCTTGGTTGTGCGTAGGGTGATTTTGTTTAAAAAATCTGTATCAATGAAGTATGTAGGCCCAAGGGAGACCGATAGCGAGAGCCGCAAGTTTGACATTGCTGAAGACGTTTCTTAGCCAAACACTGTCCCCCAATAGCGCCAAGCCTACAATAACCATGATGCTGCTTACCAGATTGTAGGTGTGGCAGTTGGATGTATATGATGGACGATGGTGCAACGAGCCCAATCGAAGATTGACTATATTTGTGTTTTGGAAAAGAGATTGGCAAGTGGAAGTGTCAAAATCTCGCTTCATGGGTTGGGGTCTCTTTGCAATGCAACCGGCCAAGGAGGGAGAAGAACTTCTCCCCTTTGTAGGACCACAATACTCATTAGCGGAGTACAAGATTCTGAGCAAGGCTCACCTCCAAATGAAATCGTATCTGATGCGCACAGAGTCTGACTTGTACATCAACGAGATGTAGAGAAAGGCAACGTTGCTATATACATTAATAGTGGAAGGGCGCTCCAAAATAGGTAATGTTGTCTAGGAGTATCACATGATGCCCAAAGCTACCCTGTAAATCCGAGCTCTATATGGTATACTTCTAGATAACAATACATTTTAGATTTGACTTAAACTCTTAGAAGGAAAAACCGTTAGTGTTTGTCTTTGTACTTTGTGTCTTGCCTTTGATGTTCTTTCCAAACTGAGAGTAGCCAATTACTGCTTATCACTATGAAGTGTGAACATGTACTTATTGTCGACAATGACTACAGATAGTCACGCTGCCATTAGTGTAATGTGGCTGCTGTCAGTCACTTGTTTTCAAATTGAGTACAAGCAGTCACTACTTAACATTGTACTACAACGCCACATAGTCGTATGTTGTTCAAGATGTCTGCCATGAGATCCTACGTTTAGACAATGGATTCTGGAATGTCACATCCATTGTATATCCTTAGAATTGCTCGACAATTATAGCTCCTTGAACTTGACACCGACTGCACCAAGCAGTGGGCAAAGTAGAAAGCCCCCTTCAAGTCCTAGCATTAGGGACACAGAAGCCGGGGAGGTAGAGTGGGTACGCAGGGTGACGGACTACTTCAACAAGTACAACAATGTTTAATTTGAAAGGGGCATAGATAATCCTTCTATACATGAAGGAGGTGATCTTGAAATGAATGAAATGCCACCGGTCAAGGATGATGGATTGCCAGAAGACTATGACAAAGACAACGTTGACAGAATAGAAGACAATCCCGACCCTATGGAGTCTAGCGGCACAACTATGAATGGCAAGGACCCTGATGGCGCAGACTTATATGCCTTTTTATGTGAAGCGTAGACTCTGCTTTATACTGAGAGCTCATCCAACCGTCTCACCTCCATACTGACGTTATTTTACTATTGCACCAGTTTTGGAGTATCTAATGGCTTTGTAGACGAGTTATTGAAGTTATTGGAGGAGTCCATATTGCCCAAGAACAACACACTTCTGAAAACCTTCCATGAAGCAAAGTGTGTGTTGATAAAATTGGGGTTGTTCTACAGCGCCATTCATGCGTGTAGAGATGGGTGTTGTTTATTCAGGAATAAATTGGATAAAGGGACGCAATGCCTAGTGTACTACAAGTCTTGGTAGATAGACAACTCCAACCGGATACCCTACAAAGTACTGAGACATTTTCCGTTGATCCTTTGTTTGCGAAGAATATACATTAGGGGAAAAATGGGGTCTGCGATGGACCTTGTAAGACAACCCGGATTAGGTGAGCTTCCTGCCCAAAAACCCCTCTGTCGCTGTCAGCAAGGGGAGGAAACGCTGCCCGTAGCAGTCTTTTGGAGACGGACGGAAGCTGCGTGGCTCAATGGAGACATTAACCCTGTTGATTCAGTGACAGGGAAGCCACCTCCAATCAAATTGCTAAAAGAGTTTATTGAATTCATATGTCATGGAGAGCAAAGTCTCCGCGGATATACAAATAGGCTGCTGTATCATTGAGTACATGGTCCTACACAGGAGGAGACCTAGATCCAGTTGACACGGTTGAGCGAAGAAGTGCTTCAGCTTAGAGGCGAAGCTCTGGCCAACAACTCAAGATCAGCCGAAGATGTCCAATTGGAGAGAATGCGTTGCCTTGAGTTAGAGAAGACATGCACGGATTTGCGGGCTGAATTACAGGCTGTCTGTGATTGCCATGCCCAAAGGGTGGAGCAATTGGACCGCCATGTGAGGGGTCTCAAAGAAGACGTTGATCACTGCCAGTCGAGGGCGAGCTTCGAGAAGGAGACCCCCATGGGCATGCGAAGTAGGATTCGGGCTCTTAGAGGGATTCACGATTTAAAACCTGGATTAGGTGGAACAAAAGTAAGAGTGAAGCTCGTGCGGACAGTGCTGCAACCAGATGTGGTGCAGTTTGTTGTCCACAAGAACCGAGAGGACCGTCGGTGCTCTCGACTTCGGGGGGATAAAGAGTCCCAAAATAGGATTGCACTAGCACTAGCTCAAATTCTGTCACGGCATGAAGGTGTAGCCCTCGCTTCTCAGCCTGCACTAGGACATGTTCAGTCAGAGATTGCGAACATTGTGCTTAAATTGATTGGTAAGAGTATTGGACCGGACAAAATTCTAGCTGCTTGCGACCAGACAGGGTTTTCCCAACGGGGATATGATGCTATCTACAAAGCTGTGAAGGCTCCCATTGCTGATCTGAACAAAGGATTTTCCGGGAGTATTCTGCCGAGCCCTAGAATGTGAAACTGCTTCAGCAGGAGTTAATGCAAACCTGCCACAGTATATTGGCGAATACTACCATGCTGAAGGACGACTTACGCTGCCAGCAAGTTCTAAGAAGAACAAGAAGTCCGAAGACATGGTAAAGGAAGTCGTTTTGACTGAGAAGAATTTCCTATTCACAGACCTTGAGGTGGTCCAAAGAAGCATGGTGATCTTCTACGGCATCACGGAAGAAGGTAACGTAATCACCTCGGACTGTTGTTTTTAGAGTTTGCGGTCAGCAGGGTTATTTATCAATTAACCGTGACTTACACATCCACTCGCCATGTTTCCACAGAGTTAAGAGGGGCACCGCTGGTATTTGTCATGAAATTGGACGAGGCCGGGATTGTGAATGGCAAGAAATTTGAACAGGTCAGCATCACGTTGATGAATAGGGCGCCCGACCCAGACATTCAGAGGAACCATGCCCTGTTTTTCTCAGTCCAGTCGGAGCAAGAAATCTGGCCAGTGGCATCCTTCCAAGTGGAAAAAGAGTCTTACGAAGTTCTCTCATGGATATTTGGGAAATCCAAATTTCCATCTGGGATTGCAGCACAATCGTGTGGCGAGAAATTCACGGTCCTTGAAGTTGGAGAATTCCATGTGGAGTGGCATCTCGCTACGGACATAAAAACGATCAAGCGTATGTACGGGCTTCAGTTGGGGCCGACGTGTGCAATGAACTGCATATACTGCGAGCAGAAGAGGGCTAAGCCTACCGTAGGGACAACAAGCCAGGCGAGTGCTGCCATCAGAAAACGTGGGAAATTGAACTGGGTGGGGGGACTGCTTGCCAACTCTGTGGAGCCAGAACCTTGTGACATGCGTGCACATATAAGGTGGCGGCCTATCTTGCCAATTCCGTTGCATAGAGTGCACATTTGCACAAACCATGCCCAGGTTCGATTAACGAAGAAGATTGTGCATCAACACATCATTTATGTCTAGAACATACTAGATCAAAGACTGAGGGCTATAGCAATAGAGCAAATGGAGAAGTCTTTGTCAGCTATCGGGGCTCACGGTGGCAACGTGGAGATTAGAAAGAATCCGAAACAGAGTGGCAGCACATGGAATGTGCCACAGAAACCATCTTTCAGTAAGGTTGTTGCGTGCAGACTATTTAAACCAAGGGTTTGGTCTGGCAACAACAAGGCCTGGAAAGACATATGTCAAGCAGTGAGCAATAATAGTGGCGGTGGTGCACATCGTAGGGCGAGGGCTGCTATGTGGCAAGCCTTTGAAGAGGTTCTACCATATTTCAGCGGCTTGGTGTTGACAACAGAACAACGACTCTAGTTCAAAGGGAAGATGGAAACGTGGGGGAGAACATTTTTGGAGGCCTTTGGAGAGGAGCATGTGTCGCACTACATGGTGAGTTATATCCACGATGTTTGGGATGAATTAGGGGTTGATGGCTGACCTTACTTTCTTCATTTCTCAATCCAAGACTAACTCTGGAATGGTTGTTGACAGCATGTACTTGTCAGGCATGGCAGTTGGTTTGTGGAGGAATACGGTAGTCTGGCCATATGGAGTTGCCAGGGTATGGAGAAATCCCATGATTCCCATCATGAAGCAAAGGCAGCGAATCAAGCGCATAGAGCTTATGGTGGTGGCAAAGAGCGCATCAGTGTTATTTTGCAACAATTCCAGCATTGGTACCGAAATATACAGCATCGACATAAGAAGAAATTAGAATGCACCAGGGTTCTCAATACCCCGGTTGATGAGCTAAGATTGGAGGATACGCTTTGAAGGCAAGAATAGTGGCATCGATCAAATGCTGCGAGGGCTTTGGAGAATTGGCGGTCAAGGCGACGGCGTGTTGGCAGAGCTTGGGTGTGTGATAACACCGTTGGAGGTGGCGGAGCCAACAATGCTCAAGCAAGAGGTTCTGCCAACAAAGATGACCCCGGGGAGGATGGCAACAATGTGGATCCTGTAGAAGGTCGCAACTCCACTGACGGTGACGACGCTGGCAACAACGTGGACAGCGATGACGCTGGCAACGACCCTGTGTGAATTGAGTACAACGCGTTCTAAAGTCATTGGATGGACATCTAGAATGTGGCAAGATTTTTTATTTTTTTTTACTTTTTTTTCAATTGGAGTAGATAGTGGTTCTTCTTCAAACATGTTTTTGGGTTTCATTCTAGAATAGCCATTTACGGATAGATTTATCAAAAATTTTGGATTTTTTCCACGAATTGCCTAAAATGGCTTATGCATTGCTATGTTAATCTCGATAATTATTAAAGATGCACCCATTGAGAAGGTAGTAACTCCACTAACGGAGATGTCGCTAGCAGCAATGAGGACAGTGACGACGCGAGCAATGGCTGTGTGTGATTTGACCGCAATGTGCCTTAGTAATTAATTTGTAGCTATGTAGAATGTGGCTTCCAACAATGTTTTTTTTAATTGGGTTAGACCATGGTTCTCCCTTAAACATGTTTTGTGGATAACCTAAGAAAGTGCCTAGTCCATACAATTATTAATCTCTTTAACTAATGGGTCTTAGTAATCATATGTACGAGTCATGCTAAAATTAAGATTTTAATTTCTAAGACGATTTTCTAAGTACCCACATCAAATGGGGATGTTGTAGCACGACGTGGTACCCGTATTCCTCCGGAAGGCACTTAATTGACACTAAATACCCTCCAAAGTAAACCACTCCGTGTTCGTTCCCACGAAGACCTATAGTTTTCCTCCTTTTAGATCATAACGGAAATCACCACCCAAATCCAACCGTCTTCCGTCACACGACCGGTCGGCCTGACCCGCTAGTTTTTGCCTTGTTCCTATTTTCCGGCTTTTAAGACTAGTGGCCGGTTCCCACTGATCCGTCTATCCTTTCAAGTGGCTGGATTCTCCACCGTCCCGTGACTTAAAGTGGCTGGACACTCCACTGTTCCTATCTACCACGTGGAGAGTGGAGTAATAATCCTTCCGTATGGCTAGAGACCGGTCCGGATCGCTACTCAATGCCGGTTATGGATACGGAAATCATACTACAACGACATCACCTCACGGTTGTACGGTATCCTAACTATATCATCTCCCTTCCGGATTGGTACGCAGTAGGTAATCCGGCTTTTATCCCATCTACAGGAAGCGACCAGTCCGTTTCCGGATTCCGGTGTACACACGGCCCTCCGTGTCCTTAAGACTACCAGCCCTGCTGCAGTACGTCTCCCCTCCCCTCCAGGCTCCTTCCGGTACTGGGAACCGTCAACACTCGACGCTTGACACCTTCTCAATCTCTCCGAGCGCTCTCCAAACTACCCCACTGTTCAACACTCCTCCGGAACACTACTGGAGACAATAGTTCCAACAAACCGTTATGGTAACGGACCCGTCAGTCAGCCGGTCGATACAACAAATCCAAAAGTATATTCTCAATTGCAACAACAAAACGGCGTACAAAAACAAGGCCCCGGCCTTGGAAAAACGTCCAGCTTAAGTGCTAAACCTAACGGGCCTATAGCAAACAAGTGGCCAACCGAGATCCCGAATTTCCGGATCTTGGATCCCGGGTATCCCGGACCGGTGGCCGCCTTCTATTCCTAGTTACTGCCGCTATCTATTCGGATCGACAGCCGGGTGCAATTGAGCCCCATCGTTAGTCGCTGCCAGTTTATCCGGTCCTTATCCTAACTCCTACTCCTTGTTCTTATCGAACCTTGGGCTGTGCCGGGTTCCATCCGGCCGTTCCTTCTTCTGTACTCCCTTCTTCAGCTTCTTCAGTGAGGGGCCGGCTCCCGGTGTATCTGGTACCGGATGGTCAGTTGCCTTCCGGGCTCGTCCTGCTTGGGCCACCGGGGAGGGAGATCGTGCAGCCACCGGGGTTACGCCGAGATCCACCCGGATACGTTCTGGAGATCCCTGTACCGGAACAAAGTCTCCCGGCGGTGGGCCTTGGTCCCCCTCCAAAGGGATGTTCTCGGGGTCAACAGCCTCAACTCCTTTTGGATTGGGCAGGTTGTGCAAACTGTCCAAGGTGTCCGGAAGAGGATCCTCCAACGGTTGTCCAGGCTCCGGTTGAACTGGCCAGATGGTTGACGGTACTGGAGAGGCTAAAGGTGGTACCTGTGCTAGATTCACGGTTGGTGCCGATGGTCTGGGCTCCTCTCGATCTGCCGGTGGCTCTAGTGGTCTTGACGGACCGTCCTGTTCGGCGCAGAGGGTGTCCACTAGGTG
The DNA here is from genome assembly GCA_014871385.1 of Ceratodon purpureus. Classification (NCBI taxonomy): domain Eukaryota; kingdom Viridiplantae; phylum Streptophyta; class Bryopsida; order Pseudoditrichales; family Ditrichaceae; genus Ceratodon; species Ceratodon purpureus. Next base: position 62,802,104 of record CM026426.1, on the reverse strand, counting down.
TCTCATCTGCAACCAAGTATCCCTCATCACCTGCGACCGTTCGTGCATGAAGTGCACGATCATTTTCCGAGCCGGATCCGGTTGACGAGTCAGGAACTCCTGGTAGACGGCGCACTCATTTGCCACAACCACCGGAAGGGCTAAGGTGGCCTTGACCTCTACAACCGACTAGATGGCATGAGCTGCCCGATCACGGGCGTCCCGGAAGTCCTTTTGGGCATCATGCACCTCCTGCTGGAGCTTGTTGATCCTCTCCCGGTACCGATCCATCTGGTCGACGTGCTTGGCCTGTAGACTGGCCAGGTCCCGGTGTTTGTGAAGGATGACAAGGCATTCTTCCAACCGGTTAGTGCCCGTAAGTTGAACTACCTCCTTCAGCAACCGGCTCCCGAGCTGCCTAGTCGCCTGTAGGTACTGGGCATACGCCAAAACTTGTTCCGACAGGTTGAGTAAATCTTGGCACGGGTCCCCGGTGTGGACCGGTGGTCCTGTGGGTTTGAGGACTTCCGTGTTCAGGTTCCGCCTAGTCGGTGTGGGAGTCCGAGGTGATCCGGACGGCTGTCCCTTCTCCGGGCTGGGACGGGGTTCCTTAACCGGAGTGGGTGAGACCTCCATACAATCGTCATCATCCTCGTGATCGGACACCTCCTCCACTTCCGCGTACCGTTGGAGGCTCTTCAGTTCGTCATACTCCAAGACCTCCTTAGGGTTCAACAGCCCCTTGTGAGGGTAGAGGTGAACAAGGAAAGACGGAAGGCAGGTGGCCTGCTTCTTGGTCTTCCGTAGGTTGGCTACCTGCCGGTCGACTATTGTCTTAATCATAAGACCCCAGTCCACGGAAATCTCACCGTCCATGGCTCCAACGAAGATGGACGCCCATTTGATGGTGATCCGTTTGGGCTTTTCGGGATGGAAAATTGGGTTCATAAACCCTATCACCCTCCGGGCTCTCGAATCCTTGATGTCCTCCAGGTCCCACCCCTCCTTCTTGTCTCCGGACGTCTTGATGTAGTTCGAGACAAAATCCCGGACCTCTAGAACCGAAACTTCCCCACTGTTGGTGAAGCCGTACGTATCCCTTTAGTCTTGTGCCGTCCACTGTTCCGGCTCTCCCCGGATGGTTCCTCGATTGTCGGGGTTCTTGATGATGATCTCCTGTGTCGGAAGGGACTGCTTCCACCCCCACGCCTTGTCCAGTAGTAACTCACAGCCCATGACCTCTAAGGAAGTCCGGAGGAGCTCCCAATCTTCGTCGTCTACCGGCATCAACGGCATGACCCGTTGTACCTTCAACAACGGTCCCTCTTCGACCGGCTCTTTCCCCTTTCTAACCATTCTGCTAAATCCTCCTTACTGTCACTCCGGTAACACCTGCACGCACGATCCTCACCACAATCCCTCGACTAACGGAAACACTTCCGTCTCACCGTCTCTCTCCTACCGTCATAACCCTAACTGCGAACTCCGCCGAGGAACACAAGGGTCTAGCGCTCCACAAAACGACAAAAGAAAGGAGGAGCAGGGTTGCTCTTCCTCCTTTTATACCTGCACTCGCTCCAACCCGTTCGTAGCTCATCATGACGGACGGTCGTAGCCTTTCATCATTGGACGGTCGCGGCCGGCGGCGCTTTAATGGTCGCAGCCACCTTTCCCGCGTGAATCGTACCCTCCGGCTGTTACCCTAAGTTCGCTGGGTCAGGGTTCCGTCACATAGACGGTGCTTCATCTCATCCGACTTTGGATGACCGGATCTCACCCGGCTGCCCTTCCGGTTCTCTTATTTCTTCAGCCAACCGTCTTAACCGGTTGTTACATCTATCTACGTAGTACTTCCGTGTTCCTAACACAAAATTTTTAATTTTTATCATTTTTTTCTACTGAAATTAGTATTCCTGCGTGCCAACCGTGGAAATCACTTTCCACAGATGTGTAGTTTAGGGCCATGGCAATGATTTGCATGGAGTGGCAATTAAGGAGGATATGAGAGCTTTCCACCAACTCCTCAACCTCCCTTCATTAAAACTCTATTTGAGACTCTCAACCCCTCCTAACCAAGGACGCACAGGTGGTTGACTCCAGCACGGATTCCCCTCTCTTTTCTTCTCTTCTTCCCATACGCTGCACGTGGTTGACTCCAGTACAAGTCTGCGCCTAGAGCAGCCGAAGCCGCTTCCCTTGGTATCAGCAAGCGCCTAGGCTTTTCTTGTCTTTTCAATTGGTGTTGGGGGTGCTAGGGAGTGACCTTGGAGGAGAAGAAACGCCCTCTTCGTGCCGTTGATGATCGGGAGCAGGTGACAAAGAACAGCAGCCTTGCCACCAAGAAGTTGGAGGAGCCGTTGCGGTGTGCAGCTCAAAGCAGCTGCAGCGTGAGCAGCGGGCCGTGGAGGAGGGGGCAGCGGAGCTCAGGCGCAAGGGAGCTGCGAGGGAGTTGCAAGGAGCTGAGGAGGGAGCTGCGGGGCACGGAGCTCAGGCGCAAGGAGCTGCGGAGGCGCAAGGGGCTGCAAGGAGCTGCGAGGCACAAGGAGGCGAGCTTCGGAGACGCAAGGGGCAAGCTGCAAAGGCCGTGAGGGGAGAGCTCCGGAGGCCGTGAGGGGCGAGCTGCAGAGGCTGCGGGGGCGAACTGCGGAGGCACAAGGGACGAGCTGCAGAGGCGCAAGGGACGAGCTGCGGAGGCGCAAGGAAGTAGCAGGGGAACGGCGAGGCGCAAGGAGGCAAGTTGCAGAGGTGCAAGAGGCGAGCTGCGGAGGCCGTGAGGGGCAAGTTGTGGAGGCGCATAGCAAAGACTGCTTAAGAGTTCGGCGAGGTAAGTTGCGGGTTTTCTGCTCTCTCCTCTTTGCATTGTTTTTTCTAGTACAGTTGGGGTGAATTGGCCATGGTGTATTCGGAAGGGTATGGGATCCATGGCCGCCACAGTCCTCTATTCTACAAGAGTAATCTCCGGTCTGTGGTCTTCCGTTTTTGAACTGCCATGCGCTATCCCCCTATTGTAAAATTTGTTGTTTTTGCACTACCAGCGCCAAGAATGTCGAGCTGTAGGAAGGGAAAGGCCGCGGCTTCTTAGGAGGAAGATCGCACCGAGAAGGCTGGGGAGAAGAAGGAGGTCGTGGAGGATGCTGACAGCAAGGATGAGGAAGAGTTGAGACGCCGTGGGATGATGCGTTAGATTTGGAGGCCTTACCTCCTACACTTCATCGACAGCTCTACCACCTTGTCCCATTTCTGCTAGGTAGGCACGCTGCGGATTCGTTGATGACTTCTTCCACCGCACCTTGAGGCTGTCCAATAAGGGGTTCAAGCTCGGTGACCTCAGCAGCGACAAGCATTGCAGGAAGTCCGACTTCATCGAGGCATGGCCGGAGCATCGATGACAGGAAGGGCAAGGGCGAAGGGGCGAAGGGGCGGAGGCGAGCTGCGGAGCCAAGGCAGTTGGAGCCACCTCCAGGGCCGTCACGGCCGCGGAGGCAAAGAAGGTCAGGGCTCCTAGATGCTTGCGTGCTCCTCCCAAGGCTGTGGAGGAGAAGAAGGCCGTAAAGACCCGAGCTGCCGTTGCCATCAAGGTGCAGCCCTTGGTGGCAACAGATTCGAAGCAGGTCCTAGAGCAGCATCGCCTCAAGAAGAAGTCATTGGAGGCGGCACTTGTGAAGGTGGAGGCCAATTGGGACCACGTGAAGGTCAACCTTGCAACCCAGCGGGCCTACATGAAGACAAAGGAGGACGAGGAGTCCAAGCTCTATGAGGACATCTTCTCCGCCCGCCAGGCGGCATTAAGGCCGCGGCTGCTAGCAACGATCAAGAGAAGAGGCACTTTGATCAGGCGGCCCGCTTAGGCCAAGACAAGCTGGGGCTTGCAACCAAGGCACTCCTTGAGGCCCAGGGCTGCATTGATAGGGTCTACAAGAAGTTGGAGGAGATGGAAGCCGATGAGCAGGGACGGGATGCTGAGGTCTCTGCGCTGACTGCGGAGATCTCGGCCTTGGAGTTGGCATCAGCTTTCTTGCGGCCGAAGAAGGTGTTGGCTCGTTACTCATGGGAGTGGCAGGTGTTGCCAATAGCCCTGAACGACCTATGCCCCTTCTCCGAGCGTTACTTTGTTGACACCTGCAGCGTACCTCTGTTCTGCGGCTGCTTGGCACATCCCCATTGTATGTTTGAGGCAGTCTTCTCCCCGGACGTCCGATGCCGTCGATGCGAGCACGGCATGACTGGAGGATGGCTTGGGCAGTTAGGCTCTGACCTTGACTCCAAGGCCGCGGAGGAATTACGCCTCACCGAGGAGATTCTACTGGCCGAGTCCGCTTCACTCCGTACTGGCAGCAAGGTCTTTGCTGGCAGCAAGCGGCCCGCTGCCCCCACTGTGGCCGCGCTTCCGTCGAAGAAGGCCAAGGGCGACCAAGGTTTGTTGCCCCTAAACCTACACACCCATTGCTTGTTGTCTGCCTCGTTGTGACATCCGAATGTTACTTCTTTTCTAATTCTTGTTTATTGGCAGCAACTGCAGAGGATGCTCTCTCCGACTCAGACTCCCTAGCGTTCGATCCCACGCAGGTCTCTCCTCATAAGACCCAGGGAGCCCTATCCGGAGATGGGAACCGTGACTCCTCCGCCACCACGCAAGGACTAAGTGAAGGTGAGAAGAAGGAGGACGACACCAACATGGAGGGACTATCGAGCCTTGTTGAGGCAATTGCGACAAATGCAATGGTGGAGTAGATTCCTTCCTTGGGTAGTTTTCTAGGCCGGATAAGGGGTTTGCTGGCAGCGACTGTAGGTCCGGACTTTTATGGGCCACCTTTCTCAAACTTTTCCGAAGTTGAAAACAATTTGCCTCTGGACTGCCATGTCTCTTTGAAAGAAATGGCATTCTTGTAACCCTTCTTTTTTATTTGCAACTGTATTACTTCTTTATTGTGGACTGCCGACATCAAGGGCTGCATTTTAGCCGCCATTTTATCTTTTGGACCTATTTATCTCTTCAAGCCCGCGCTATCTGAGAGCCATGGCCGTCTTCAAAGCTCTTCCCTTTGTATTTCCCTTCTCATATGCAACCAGGTTGCAATTTTTATTTGCAAGTTTTTTTGTTTTTTTTTTTTTTCTTATTTCATTAATCGCAACCATGGTTCCTCTTAATATTTGCAATTTTTATTATTTTCCATATGCGATCTACTTCATCTCTTATGTACAACTGTTTCTATTTTTATATAATTATATTATTTGGGTTTGCAACTGATGTGGACTCTTGTTTGCAATTTTTTTTATTTCTTATTTTGCGCTAGCAGCAAGCTCCACCATCAATGGCGCTACCGCAAGTTCTAAGCAATTTTCCAATTCAGACCCGGGCTCTTTGAAACCCCGGCCATTCTTTCGACGTCCTGTATTTTATTACATTTTTCATTGGCACCCTAGGATTCATTTCCTCCTTGCAATTGTCTTTGTTTTTTATTTCCGCTGGCAGCACGTAGATCGAGGGTATTTCAAATTTGCCGTATATAACACGTTAATAGAGGAAGTCCCACAAAAAGTCTTCAATGGTAAGCAAAACCACTACTTGAACTTACTAACGACTTAGTGAAGAACCTAATGGGATCCCACATATTGTAACTACTCATCCCCGAAATCACTTTTCCTACCGCTCTACAATCTTGATCCTTCTGGGAACCGTGACATCCGAAGCTGTGAGGTGTCTCTCATGGCGCTGGTTGATCTGCACCCAAAAAATCGTGTCATTTTTGTTTGCTGGCAGCAAGGAGCTCTGAACAGCCAAATCCCAACTCATCTAAACGACACGAAGAATTTGCCTAGACTCGTACCTTTTTCTCACGAACACCGTTGGCCTCTATCACAACCAGGTTGTACTGCCTAGGTACGTCATCTCCAAGTGCCATTGCAATTTCATGCCGCAGGTGGGATACTAGCCAACCCTTGCCAACTTCGAATGTTGGCAGCAGGTTCCCCCTAAACATACAAGACACTTCCACCATCACCTCCTCTGATAGGTGATCCATCGCTTCCCACTGACTATTGGCAGCCCCCCTATACCTTGTATATATGAACCTGGTGGATAATGTTTGTCTTCCCACATGATAGCGGAAGACAATGCTGGTCCTGTTGGCAACGCACTTGATGACGTCTTGGCCAATGAGGAACTTCTTGTTTCATCCTGGGTTCATCGGACTGCTTAGCAGAGCCCCGGATGGACTACTCAAAACAAATAGTGTAGGTGTCTGCCTAATGCTGTCAGCAGCTACCGCAAACAAATCAACCATAACATAGATTGGCATAAACCGTTGCTGGTGGGCGATGCTGCTACAAGTTGTTGCTTTCATAGCATTTGCAAAATCAAGAGTGAGCTTTGTTGTAAACGCCTCAGATGTGTGCATGTCTGGCAGAGGCCACTCTACATCGTTGAATCGTGGAAGCGGGAGTGCTTCAACCTTCCCGTACAACATGTCACCTGTTTGAGGCAAATACAGACCACCGAGGAAGAATGTACCTATGTCTAGCAACTCCGCGTGGCTCTGTCGATTCCGTGTTGCCTCCCCAATCTCAACATGGAGCACAAGAATGGGACCAAGGATAGATGCAGGGTGTACCCAATCCTCCGAAAGCGACGCGTACAGGTAGTTTGCCATACCCAACTTAGTTGCTGCCTCCACGGGATCCAAGCGTAGATGCCTTGGCTGATATGCATGCTGCACAAGCATCTTATTGAGGTTGCATGCTCCATGCTCGGTGGAGATCCAGGAGAAATCTCTGATCTGCGCTTTGAAGGCCCCCCAAAAATTTTCTCCACCATGCTGCCTTGCCTCTCTACCCGAAGGCCCATCCGACGCTGGTTGCAACATAACCTATGAATCACGATCCACCCTCATGGGGATCTAGTTGCCCCCAAGTCTTGAGTATTATGCAGGATGACACTCTGAACGAGTGAGTTTGGCCGTCTAGCCATACCACTAGAACGCATGAAATTTTCGACTGTGAACTCAAAAACTTACAAATGTTGTCGTCGCTGTCACCAACCGCGAGAACTACATGCTGTCAACACACCCTCCGCCATCACGAACGGCTAATTCCGACGTCCACGGCGTCGCAAGCAAGGTACGACCTACCCTAAACCTCATCCCGAAACCCCAATTCCCAGCTCAGGTACTCTCTCCAACCTATGTAGATGCAAGACCGCTGGAAGCGTTTGGGAGACCACTACAGCTAAACCCTAAATCTCTATTGCATAAAGCATGACCACCCAAAACCCAAATCTAAAAACCTGATGAAGCCTTTGGAGGCCTCCACCGCTCCATCCTAGTTGACAACGCAACCGCGACAACTCTCTCACAGGAACGCATGAGGTTCGGAATGACCGTTGGGAGCATTTCGACATCAACACCTTCTGCACGTTCCATCTCAAAGGGGGAGCAGCAACTCGATTCCGGTAGGTGGCCAAACTGAGTCAGTATTGCAGGATTTCATAAAGCCCACCACCGCTGACGCCCTTCTGCAATGCTCCGATTCCGTGCGTTTAGAGGCTCCGCTCTCGACCTACGGGAATACACGCGCAAGGGGAGAGAAGCCTTCCTGCGCGACTACTGGCTGGACACCCCAAACGCCGATTTGGCGACTTTTTGGCGACCTGCTGGCACCATTGGTGCCAGCAGGTAAAGTGCACGGGCATGGCCAAATTTTGAGGCATGGATTCCAACCAAAGGCCCATTGCAAACCCCATTTTTCCCCTAATGCAGCTATAGACGGCTTGTTGAGCTCATGAAGCGGCACGTGGATTGACGTAGCAAGAATACACGAACTCAGCGTGAAAAGGAGATCTTGTCTATTTGACCTTCCCTACTAAAAGGTAAGTGTATCACACGCATTCTTGTACATTGTAATGATTCTAGAAAGAGATACTGTCATTCGTGGACGCTGAATCCTGGTTGTTTGAATGCATTGATGTGTGTGTATAGATTACTAGGCATAGTTCAACTTTAGATTTTAGAATCCATTTCATGACTAAATGTTATTGTACGACGTGGAATGTGACAACATGGAGCGTTGGTTGTCAAGATGGAATCTAATATGTGACTTTATGGAGTCATTTTACACGATCTTTTTATCCGACAAAACGTTAGATGTCATGCACTGTGAAAAGAACATTGCTAAGATTATAATGAAGACTATATTTAGAGAGAAGGAGACATGAAGGGTTTTTTTGATATGAAAGAAGCGGGTATCCGTAGACATCTATGGCTCGTAAGCTGGAGAAAATGAGGGAGAGTGATCTTATCTTGATCATCATATGTTCTTACAAAAGAAGAACGTGAAGTGTTCATGGACCAACTGAGATCCTTGCCAACCTCCTCTAAGCAAGTTGGGTCGCCAAAGAAGCGTGTGAATCCAGTTGGGCAAATCAACGGTCTTAAATTACATGACTACCATGTCCTCCTTCAGGAAGAGCTATTGCTGTGTGTGCGAACGACATTGGCAAATGAAGTTCGGACGGCAATAATAATGTTGAGCCGAGTATTTTGGAGAATATGTGCAAAGACCATCGATCCCAAGGACATAGAAGATTTGAGGAGCGCAGGAGTCATTGCACTATGCATGTTGAAGAAGGTATTCCCACCGTCATTCTTTGACATTATGAGCCATTTGGTGTTGCACCTTGTGGAGGAAGTGGAGATCAGTGGTCCTGTTCATACACAATGGATCTACCCCATTGACAGATATTTGAAGACACTCAGAGGCTACTTTCAAAATTGAGCTAGACCAAATGTAGCATGCCGAAAGGCTATGCTATAGTTGAGGCACTGGGTTTTGTATTGAATACATGCAAGAGTATAAGACAACTACACAAAGAGTGTGGGACAATAAGGAAGACCCTTCAATGTACAATGAGATCCTTGAACGGGACGACCACCCTCGGTCGCTAACACCAAACCTCCATAAATGGAATCATGAATTTGTGGTTACCAACGCGGCACCATTGGAAGATTGGAAAAGATGAGTTAACATCAGCTAACTCCATGTTGAATATTCCTGCAATTGCATACACTGTCACTAACCTTAGTGACAGCAATGACATCCGTGAATAGAAGTTCAATACTTATGACTGTAGTCAGTCATGCTATCAGCCACCTAATTGTTAAAATTGACTCCAAGTAGTCACTACTCAACACTTTCACAACGCCACTTAGTCATATGTTGCGTAAACTATCTGCGTTCAATTTGTTGTTTCCAACATTTGGTTTTGGACCTTATGATATGTTCTCAACCCCACTTAGTATGTGAAGATGTTCATCTCCATATGTAATCATCTTGTCTCACAGGAGGCACTGCCAATCAATATTGTAGTTAGTGCCAAAGCAAAAAACATATAGAACCTCTCCTCTTTTACACCTCTGTTCCTCTATATATTCTTCTAAATTCCAATAGTGCAGCCAACTGTACGTACTCCTCTACACCTTTTACCTCCAACAATGCAACCAAAGAGAGACAAAGAGAGTCCGAGGATCCAAACAATGAGGGGTGGTGGCTAACCCATTAGCACGCCTTAGACAAAATGATACATGCGTAATCAGCACCCTCATGTCTTGGCCACGCACCTCACATTCATTTAAAACCCCTAATCCAAGAACTTGCTCACCTCTTGTATTTATCAACAACTATCAGTTCATGACTTCAATAATACAATTATGAAACCAACCGTAAAACTTGCAACATATCCTTTCTAAATGCAAACCCCACCTCCTTGCTCCTTCATTTAATCAAGGAAGTCAATAATTTTTTATCAAATTTATAAAATAATGCACATGCCCAATTCCTATATACCTATTGTGAATAAAAAAATCTAACTCGGTTTCCTTCACAAATTCCATATAAAAAAAGGATATCTTAAATTCTCATAGTATGCATTCATAGATATTAGATAGGGCCCATATAGATGTCTATTGTCTCGGGCAACGTTTATAATTTTGGGCAGCCCCCTTGCCCACCCCAAGAGAAACACAATTGTAGAAAAAATGTAACTACAAAATATGACCAAGAGAATAATATGACTGCCAAATATGACTATACGTTCCTTAGGAACGTTCCTAGTTGTTTCCTTATAAAGAAATAAGACCCTCCCACATACTTTATACGATACACGTGGCAAATATGACAGCAGAATATGACTGCCAATCACATTCTTAATATTGAGCGCAATAGTAAAAATTGTGACTCGCAGCATGTGACTGCCGGCATTCGCCTGTTACCCTTTGTCATGTAGTCCTAGTCACAAAGTTACCATTCCCTCGTAGTGGAAAAATTTGTAAGCATGTTGTACCCAATTGTACTCACCTTTAGGAAGAAGCAGAAGGAGTTCAAGGAGTCCACAATGACGGTGAGAGGATTTGGGAGGCGTTCAATGCTGTAGACATGGCTAAGTATGATTGCCTTGTCCGGATCAAACCTGATGAGGAGGAGTAGGGTAGGTCGCCACTCTTCATGGATATGATTTATGCTTTGTAATCCTCCTGTCTTTGTAGGCTATACGAGCACTCCGAGGATGAATTCAAGGGGTTGCTAAAATGGTTGGAGATGGAGGGAAGAGAAATAGGAGACCGCAACAACCCTCCCAATATGATGGGTGCCGTGAAGCTGTTTGCTTGAAGTGAGGTAGGAGCCAAGATGCCTATGTTGTGCTTTGTTGGGGGACTCAGTCATGAAACTCTTCTATCCCAGGGCGATCAGATCATGATGGCGATGGAGGAGTTGATTAGAGTGGATCATCTTCTCGACCATGGACACCAAAGGAGAGGACTTTGACACCTTTGGGTGTGTACTTGACCCAAGAGATGATCAGAGGGGGCAGGTATAGAGGTTTACGAGTTGGAGGCGCGACACCTTCTTTTGGACTTGCCTCGATACACTAGCGCTCAAATACGAGGACATTTTGCGAGCGATGTGGGTGTCAAGGGACAAAGTGGACAAGGAAGCAGTGGTTCACGTCTTTTGGAAGGTCCTACTGTATAAAGAAATTATCAACCTCGGTTATTGCTTTGGATCCTTCGAGGCAGTCAGAACGTGGCGAGCGGCGAGCAACGAGTTTTTTGATGCTTCGTAGTTGTTGCTGAAGGAAAGTAACCACCACGTGCACAACAAGCTCTAGATGTAGAATGTCACGCAGGAGCTCAAAGTCCTTGATGACACTTAGATTTTATAGCTTTTGTGAACATTCGATCGAGAGAGGGTGTTTAGTGACGGCAGTGACCGACTGTGGATGGGGCCAGAACGGAGTAGGTCGAACAACGAAGGCAGCGCGTGGAGTATTCGTCAACAAGAGACATAACACGGCAAGGGCAGTCATGGGATCGTCTCTAGAGTACGTGTGACTTTGGTGGGATAATTGAGTGAGAGCAAGGATGGATGGGCGGGTGGTGGACCTTGAAGTCGAGAATACCTCTTGTTCCCCTATGGTTGTTTTGGTTCAGTTGTAGAGAGGTTGACGTTTATGAAATTGGTAGTGTTTAGTATAGAGTAGTAAATATTTAGAGGAGGCATGTACGGTAGGAATAGAAGTAGAGAATAGTCGTGAGCTTTGGACAGTGCTCTTTGGGATAGACCTTTGTTTGGAGAAATCAATGTTCTTATTTTTTAATGACTATTATATTGAACATTTGTTCTAAATCCATTATCATCGGTTTTGTAAATAAAGACGCTTTTGATAGTAACTGTTTTGAGATTCTAAACTGGGGGAGAAGGCACTTGCGACAAATAAAGTGGGGTCCGGACAGCCACGAAAATAAAAGGCCCAAAAATGAATAAAATAAATAAAATTGTCCATAAGGGAATACAAATAGAGATTCACAAAAACATGAGGAGAAAATTCCAAGAATTGTGATTGGTAAAATAAAATAAAAAATAAAAAAACTGAGCCAAAGACACTTAATATATTGAACACATGTGCATATACATATATGGAAGAGGAAGTGGAAAATTAAAATAATTAAAAAATAACAAATAAAAAATAAAGAATGAGAGAAATTGTAAAATTAGAAGTTCAGGACACAAAAATCGTAAACAAAACGAAGATATGAAGGAAAGTGAAAAAAATGAAGTTCAAGATAGGTAACAGAGAGTCTCCACCAATGTAGCACTCATCAGGATAGAACTTTTGGATTCTAGTGGCTTTCGCCAAGATGGAAAACTTTATGAAACTAAAAAGTATATTAAAAAAAAACGAACATAAGGCTGGTCTACAACAGGGCCCTGGAGGCTAAGATGATTGAATTGTTGCAATGGTATAATACAAGCTACAAAATGAGTGATTTATTGGACATGTCAAACTCAATCAGAAATTTGCATGCAATAACAAGACCGCATGACCTTTAGAAAACCGTAAGAATAGAAAATGGTCACATGTGTACTCCTATCTAGAGAGTGGCCACATGAAATATCTGGAACAAATCATGCATAGAATGAAGTAAGGATTAATAGGGTAATGGCAATTTACATTGAATCAGAGTAATGCTCTATGTACATTAAATCACAATAATGGTGCTATAAGACACAAATCTGGTATTAAACTATCTTTTGACCAGGCCTCTACTGCACTTATGTCCTAAGAGTCCCACTTTCTAGATTGGCCCCCTCTTTTCTTTGCCTCGGTCTCTGAGCACGCTTTAAACCTCCTCAAGTTCTTTAGCCTAGCATTAACCTTGAATGACGGCTCTAAAAGGGGTGCAACAAACCCTTATCAGACTTTACCTTCAGACCCACCATCTTCAGCTTCATTAATAATTGCTAGAAAATTATCTTGCAAGCCTATGTTGTCCACAGCAAGGGTCTCCATTTCTGCCCAAATAGACCTGATGGATTGCAAGGTGTGCTTAGGGTCAGTGTCTTTGACCATCCTGTATGTTCCTGCAGGGGCATACCCAACCTGAATGGTGCCACAAAGTGTCCCAACGGACCTGAATATGTCTCCAGAATTTGCTTAATTATTAAGCATCCTTAATACCTTCACAACATGCTTGCAGATGTTGCCACGCATCTCCAGGGGCCAATTGCACTTTGCCCAATCAGAATTAGGGCTGGTGACAATCCATATGGCAAGGAAGTTTGTCTCTAATGCAACATAGGCCACATCCTGCTCCTTCCAAATCATGACATGATCCTCCGGGATCTCCTTTGCCTTGATGACTGCACTCGCCACAATGCCGTTAGCCTTCCCGTTCTTCATGAACCTGTACAGCTTGCACTGGACAACGTACCAATAATGTATAAGCACGTCTCTAACCAGATGGTACACAAGCCAATCCACACTTTGCCTACCAAATTTTTGTCTTGATGTCCTTAGAGTCACCTTCAAGTTTGCATGGAAAGTCTCTATATTTGCATTTGTGTTGTAGTTGGCATGTGGCATATTCCTAAACCCATTCATTAACATCTCTAGTTTTGGAATCTAGGTTGTCTCGAAGTATGGAAAAAAAGCCTTAGCCTGTGGATACTTTGCCTTCATGTGCTTAAAACGCTGATGTGGAGCCTTCACTGCAGAGTCACCCTGGAGGATGCCATTGCCGTACATCAAGTGTGCACAGCCAGCCAAAATTTAAGCCCCCAAATAATTTGCCTTGATTTTCTCGGTGGCATTCTCCAACCAGGCCTTCCTAGTGTACCAAAGACATAGTGATATTGCAACATTGTCTTTCTTCTTCTCCTCAACCGTTTCTACTTTAGGCTAGACCTTCATGCAACAGCCGAGTACCATATCAACATATAGTATGGAGAGCAACATGCATTCAACTGCACAGAAGGCAGAAAATTTCTGGAGGAACTTACCGGATGGCATTCAGTTTAGCATGATCATTATCAACTACAAAGGCATTAGGTCTCTAGTCCGGTCAAACAACAATGCAACAATCACAAAGCTTCGTTAGCGATGGCACAATGTCCACTTCCCAAGACATGAACTGAATGGTTAACGCCACCAGGATATCCTGTTCCCACTCTCAAATAACATCACAATATAAAGAGGATACTGCATAATAGGATAGGAGTACAGAGCATACTATTAGAAGAAAAAAACGTTAGATTGGTAAGGACAGAGAGAATGATGAACATATAAAATCCGGGAAAAAAATGTCTCAGACAACATATTGCAAGGATCAAATCTTGGGGGCATTTGTGGAGAATGTGGCGTCCATGGACAGCACTCTGCTATGTCCATGTCGGATCATCATCTCCAATTGCCATTCAGTCTGGATTGCAAGATAGAAGTTATTGTTTTCCAGTGGGAGGAGGTCATTAAGCTCTAGATTACCATACTCACAATAGTGGTACCAGCAATCAGGATTTTTGTCTGTCTAGAGCCTTACACTCATCACGTCGTCGGGGTGCTTCTCCCATAGCTCCTTGGCCAATTTGTTGGCAAGGTTACATGCATTTGATGGCTTTATTCTGAGCACACCTCAAGACCTCAGCCTTGTGCCCAGCTATCAATTGGGCTGGAGACTTGCCTAACTTGCAAGTATTAGCAATCTATTTCTTTGTAGCAGCAGACAAATGTCCGGATAGACCAGTCCTCTAACCTCCAAAGTCCAAACCATAACAAGGCTTCCCATCCTGATTAGTGTATGTCATGCAATGAAAATAAATTATACAGAGGGATTCATCAACGAGTAATTGTTTTGCAACAAAGTTACATTGATAGCCCATATTCATGGACATGCCGACATGGACCTTGCTGACCCATGTCTTCTTGCTGAGTTTTGAAGGAGCCTTGATTAGGGCTTGGACCTAGAGCATATTCTCTTATGCCTCTTGAATCCTTTCAAGCTCCTCTGCATCCTCGTCGTCGGCTTTGTTGTTAAGGTAAGCACTACCTCTGTCCTAACCTTCTTAGCACGACACTTTTTCTCAGCTTCCTTCGAAGCCTTTTCTACAACCTTTTGTACATACTTTAAGGCTTTCTTCTCGTTGGTAGAGTTCTTCTTCTACGCTAAAACATGGAAGAAAACCAGGGGTGTGACTTAGATAACCAATGGTTTTTAAATGATGATGCAAACCACAAGGCCTGCAGGCTGTGCCCATGTGAATTCACGGGCTTCATCCTTCTTAATGTCCATGCCCACGTCTAGAGCCATCCATTGAATAGGAGAGTCCCCTTATCTTTTGATATCGCCTGTAATCATGACATTGCTTTAGAAATGCTGTTACGGAAAATAAAAGTGGACATCCTAATGGACAGCACTAAAGCGTCTTCGTAGGGTTCTGAATTGAGGAATTTAGCCCATGGGAACTGCGGATGAAGTGCTCGAGGCAATGGTCCGCAACCTATCTGAACATCTGCACCACAGTAAACAGGGCATCAGTAATTACAATCATTTAATCCGAGGTCGTGTTACCTTAGTAGAATCTTATTCTGGTTACCGAAGTTCAGATCTACCTGCTCGTGCACAGCGCTCGAACGGACTCAAATACCACATAACGATATTGTCCTCCCAGAATCATTATGTACTGGGCTTAGCACTCTTTAATTTACACACCGACGACAATCATGCATAATTGAGGCATAGCGCGCTTAGTATTGGCTATGTATATGACGTTCCAACGTACCTTGATGGAGCTGCTAGTAACAATCACAGTACTCTCCGACAATACTGTGACTGCTTCGTCATAACGTGGCGACCAAATTATTATAAAAAAGGCACTATCGTACCACAGAGAATGCAGCTTCGCCAACATCTGCGACGTAGTTGTTACGGGACATACCATCAGCAGATCCTAAAAGTCCCGTTCAAATAAAAAGTCGTCATTCTTCCTCTGTCTATGCAATAATCATTAAAAGCTTAAGGAACGCATACAGAGGTGTATACGGTCAGAGGTTGAGGAAATTTGGGAGAGTGCGGACATTTACCGAAGAGGGTGAAAGTACCTTCTTATAGAACATGGTTGCCACGGTTTACTGTGCAGAAAATTAAAAAACTTCCTATTCTAGGGCCACTGCTTAACAACGCTGTTCATCTAGTATTCTAAAGAAATCAATGCATGAAGGAACCAAGCACCTGAGCTCAATATCGACTTAAGAGGAGGACTAATCTACGAGGTCTGCAGAGCAAACAAATACAGTGAGCACCTGGAAATCTAGTACTCTAACCATTGGACCACGAACTCGTCTACGTGCTGGTCGTCGTCAAAGAAGCTATCATCCTCTTCTCCGACGGCCATTGCGTTTACAACCTGCACCTCCGGTAGAGGGTTTGACTCTACCTCCGGTTCTTCACGCTTTGCATTTTGTGTCATTGAAGATCCAGCAACGCTGCTCCTCGGAAAAGCTGCATTCGGAGGACCACCACGTGCTCTAAAGTCTAGGACATCCCGATCCCCGACGACCTGCTTGCTCCGAGCCTCGGCCCTCAAGACTACCTTCCACTCACTGTCGACTGCGTCCGGCATGAAAAGAATTTGTGATACACTTAATGGGAAAACGTAAGGGTTATGACTGGCCCCGTATCTTGCCTTGAAACAGACAGTCCAGAACCCATACGTGTCTTTCTTCACAGAACGCCTACCCTCATGCATAGGCGGAAACCAGTCACCTTCCATAACAACACACTTCATAGTGCCGTAACATACAAGATTAATACTCTTCAAAATACTGACGTCAATGGTTGTTGTGACGGATTCCGGAGTCAATGCGGCGATTCCGCAATCATACGCCACATGCGTTGGACCTCCCTCATATACGCAGCACCTATAATGGCTGCCATATGCCCACATGGCATCATAGGCAAGGGCATGGCTCGACGGAGGACAATGCAGAGCATCTAACATTGGATCTATGGGAAACCTGTCCTGTTTCAGTCTCTGCACCTGCTGGTTTAGCCAAACACGTGTACATCACGAACACATAAAAATTAAGAATGACCAAAAAAAAAGTTACAAATCATAAAGCATTCGCTGTACTAACCTCAAAAGATTCTTTGTATACACGGAGTTCCTCACACCATAACTGTGAATCTGATCCTTCTCATGCTGTGAAAGTCTCTTGAACCTGCCCTTTCCAAGCAACAACTCTCCCGAATCCTGGATTTCCTCTTCAGGGTCCCAGATTCGTCTTTTCGTGTGTTGATAAAGAGAGAAATATTCTGTGCAAAAACCTAAGGCCTCGTCTACAGCATAACCAGAGGCCATACCTGCTTCCGGTCGGGATTTGTCCCGGATGTATCTCACCAGGGTTCCCAAATATCTCTCCATCGAGTAACACCAATGATAATGAACTGGTCCACAAAGTTTAATCTCATCCACGAGATGCAGCATAAGGTGGGGCATGATGTCCCAGAACCCAGGGGGAAACCATATTTCTAACTGACAACAAGTCTCCACGACATACTCTCGCAAAGAAGGGATTTCGGAATTTTTAATTACCTTGGAACATATTTGTTGGAAGCTGTTACCCACCATGATAATTGCATTCCGGGGGCCCTTCTGAAGTAGGTGTCGTACAGCTGATGGAAGAATTTGTTGCAAGAGTACATGATGGTCATGGCTCTTCATTCCAGCTAGTTTTTTCTCACCTACATGTTTTATAAGCGTTGAGCTGTACCCCGAAGGTACCTTCGTCCCGGAAATTATGTCCATAAAGGATGCTCTCTCCCTCTCGCTGAAAACAAATGGAGCTTTCAGTTTCGAATAACCGCCCAGTGCTGCCTGCAACCACAATGACTGCCGATGGTCAAGAAGTCCGTGATGCACCTCCTCCTCCAGGTCCCGACGCAGGGCAGTGGTATATTTTTCTCCAAATAAATGTCGCATTATGTTGTCCGATATGTTCCGCTCCACGTGCATTACGTCAAGTGTGTTCTGTATTGGCAACGCCTGCACATTAAAACAAGTCAGGCAAATCTGTTATGGTCTACATACAATTCCATCAACTGTAAGAAACTGGGGGAAAGTTCGTATGTGAGCGGAGAGCGTAGAGCGGAGAGCGGAGAGCACAGAATGGAGAGCACACAATTGACAATTAGCAAAATTTTCAAAAGCAAAGTAGACCCTATAACCGTGGAAAATTACTAAATTAAGGCTTGATTTTGACACTTTTTTTAGGAAAAGAGTATATTACCGTGGAGATCAGGGTTATCTCTGGTAAAAATTTATTACGTTTGTTCTCTATAATACGAATTAGGGCTGATGTCATGATGACGTCATGCATATATTTTGTTAGATTTGTCTTGGGTTTAGGCAAGATACAATGATGAGGCGTTACGTTTTAGATCAAACAAATAATTCTTTCATAGGATTATGTAGATGCACAAGGAAATAAACAAATTTCACAGAACATAAAGGAGGCAAGGTTTGAAAACTTCCTGGAATATTTCAAAGTTCGGGTATAGTATCTTAACTGTTGAAACCAAGATATACCTTGTAAGAGTCCTTGACTTCATCGAAGATTACTCTCTCTTCCTAGGCAGCGAAGCTTCTTCATTTGATTGATACAAGTAAGAGTTTCTCATCATGAAACAACACTTGGTAAGCTCAGTTCCACAGAAGGAGGCCACTCTTGGTTTCTTGAGCTTGTTTCTAGGTGGCGTATTTGGATAGTGACACAGTCCTTGGCATTCCTCTCTGTATGCGAAGGTAGCGTACGAGATCGGGAGGGTCAATCTGCAAGCTTGCGTGTAACGTTTTAAGAGTACAACAACTCAGTGTGTTGCGCGATGCCGAAGGTGTGTAATGCGAGATCGAGGAGGACGAGAGCGGCTGTAGGTTTGCCCCCAAAGGCACCGGCGAGTTATGAGGAGCTGCGGCCCTGGCTGCTGGAGGTGGAGCGCGCCAGGGAACGAGGCATGGACCTGCCACCGTTTAGGCACATCGGAAGCCTCCATGTTGGTGAAGGTGAATGGCGTTGGACAGTGCTTTGTACGAATGAGCTTCTCCGTATTATGGAGTTGTCCCTAATCCCGTATCCCTTGCTATCGAACGTCGATGAGAATCCAGTTGTTCAGCTGCCCGAAGTGATCATATCGGATGGCGAAACTTGCTGGTTTGATATGGACAAGAGTTGGACTGTATATCCTCCGAAGGATTAGTACTGTGAAGTCTAGCGGGGTGTTCGAATACAATCCTTAAGATTTGGTCATTTATTGGATCTAGATACGAGTATTCCAGCACGATGGTTTTACATAATATAGACAATTCTAGGAATAAGACAACTCGAAACCAACTAAAAGAAATGGTCTTAAAAGTTTGTAGAATATTTCAGAGTTCGTGTACAATAATGGAGTAGCAGAAACCAAGATGTACACCAAGTCAAGAATAGGTAACATGGCTAAGGAAATGTGGGATTTTGAATGGTTAAAATATAAGTTACAACGCAATTTAAATTTTGAGCATTTGTTTTGTAACATTTCATTCTTCATATTATATTTTGAGCATTACAGTTGTGACATTTCATCCTCTACATACAAGGAGACGATTTGGAAATGAGAATCGTAACAAGTTTAGGTTCAGGGTAGTAGAGTAGACGAAGGATTACGCAATGAACTCCAATTAAATCAAATCAAATCCAATGAAAACAATGAAAGACCGAAGCCTCCTTCAAACTCAGAACATGCTACCATCGCTACTTTCACTCTCAGAACTAGATGACTCTGAATCTCCTTCTATTGCCTCGTCATCGACGAATAGAAGGGCCCTGGGATCAAAAGTAGTTGGCCGACTAGGAACATATGTGAGGGCTCCAGATTGAAACGCCTGTGCTAAGTCCTCTGCGTAGTCCGGAAGTATGAAAGGCTGAATCGGGCTAGAATGAAGACGCCACGATGGAGTAGACACTGATGTTGGCCCACGTGGCGGTGTTGCTGAAACTACTCTGCAATAGAGAACCGATTGTGGTTAGATTGAGTACGTAGAGCTGGAAAGAGAAGTAATGCTAGGAATCAACAAAGAATAGAAGACTTACACCACTTATCAGGTCTTGCTCTCTTTGCAGGACCTTCGTCTGCTGCTGCCGGCCTAGGATGTTTAGGAGGGCCCATGGCGGATGGTCTAGCCATGCACGGTTTGAGAAGGGCGTTGAATATGGCTTCGTCCTCTTCAAAAGCGAGAATGTGACGACCAATAGCCTGGCAAGCCTTGATGGAGGCCCCTGAAACTCGGAGAGAAACAAAGAAATGAGAAAATGTGGTAAAAACGAGAAGAATAATTAAGCAGAGATATGTATGAATAGATACCTGTCCCTGCATTCTAGTCGAGGACTGTGTCGCCGGGCTTCGACAGCTCCTCAATTATGCCCTGCATCATCTCAGGGGATTTCTCCCTTGGGCCTCTCCACGGCACCCCCCCATTCATGAGCTGCGATTCCAGATCGGTGAAGTTGAAAATGGCATCACTCTCGGTAATGTTGAGGAGCCCATGTATCAGCTCTTCTTTCTTCGTCTGGAAGGAGAAAGTACTGCCACTACGAACGTAGACGCGAATCCAGAACCGCATAGTCTGCAGTCAAGCAAAACTAGTGAGTAAAATTAAGCGGAAGGGTTATCAATAAGTAAAGGGAAGGGTATGTTTAGGGAAATTACCAAGTTCTCGGGGTTCGTAGGAGAAGTGAGGCCGAGGACATTGACGCCCCACCAGTCCTTGAAAAGCACGTAGTCACCACCATCAGCTTCTTCCTTGATATCCGTAGCCAGCTTCTGATCAGTGTTGTAGATGAGGCAGATGGCACCATCTTTCTGCAGGTAATTATCTGCAAAACGGAAGATGCCGAACACATAATCCTTCTCGCGAGAGTTCCAAGGCGGAATACTCGTGAGGGGAACGGAAACGGATGGGACGGGAAGATTCTCAGGGATGTCGGCAATGATCAAGTCGACTCCCAGATGGTCCTCTTGTTTGCACCGGTCCGGAACTTCGTTTTGGCGGTTTGCTCCAAACTTGAGAAAACAAGAAACGAGAGTTAGTAACTACATAGCGAGTAGAGGTGGCAGAATCCATTAAATGTCAAAATAAAGGAACATACCTTCCGAATGAAGTCTTGAGTCTTGATCCAATCCGGGTCGCCACCTTTTCTCTCCTGTCTCTTATTTCGCCGCAACATGGAATCCACAGATGAGGTGAAGACAGAAACATGTGTGGAAATCGAAGCTCCAGCGGAAGAAGTTGTTTGAGGATATAGTTTGGACTTCCTCTGCTCAAGGAGACCTCTGGTGATCTCCAAAGCACTGATCGAGGAAGGAGCCGGCGAAGAAGCTGGAGAAGGGTTCGTAACGACAATACCTGGAGAAGGCTCTGGTGCCTTCTCAGCTGGCGCGGAAGACTCCGCACCAGTTTGCTGTGATGCCTCTGACCGAGAACGCAAAGATTTCAGTCGCCTTCCTCTCCCTCTCTTCGGTGGTGGAGCAGAAGACTGATCCTGCTCTCCTATACGACCTTCTGCATCATCCACGGAGTCCTCGACCACAACCTCACCCCCATCGTGTAGAGTCTTAACGTCCGCCTCTGAGTCAATCGTGAAACCACGAGAGCAATCAAGATACCAGCATCCCTCAAGCAAGTGAGGGTTTTTGTACCTTTTCAGCTGTCGGGGAGAGTACATACATTGGTCCGAGGTTCTCGACGTCCAAGCACTAAAGAACTTAGGCAGTTGCTGAACTTTAAGTGCCCCCTTCAGAACAAGCTCTCGCTTAAAGTACCTAAGGAAACCAATATGAAGAAGGTTAGTATGAGAAAGATATGTAGAGCTCATTATGGAATTTGAATCTGACAAAGGAAAGTAACGTACCGGTAAGTAACCCGCTTGACAACCTCAGGAGTTCCAGGGAATTTAGCGAAGTTGTACTTCTTGTCGAACACCTTCTCAGCATTCTTTCCAACGAATGTAGGGAAGGCCTTGTTCCATAACAGAATACGTGAACTCTCGACATAATCGCCCGGCTCTTGTACATCAGGAAATGCCTTCCAATTGATAACGAGGTTCTCCGCCTTGCATATGTCCTCGACTTCGTTGACGACGGCTTCCTCCAACTAATATACTGAATACATATCAGTAGTAGTGAGAAAGAAATGAGGGATAGAAGAAAGGATCAAGTCATTGGAACGGTTCATGAATGAAACTTACCCCGGCCCAGAACGAAGCTTTGTTCAACCATGGGTCGAAATCCGTGTCCTTGAATTCAGCTGGAGGAAATCTGTAAGACTTTCAGGAAGTCGGAGATGAGTTCCACCACCTCAACCAACGAGCCTTGTACTTCGCCTCAACGGCCGCTGGAACAACCTTCTGAAGCTTAACGAGTGACATCTGAGGTTTAGAGTTGTCACTGTAATGCCGATTAATCTGCAACAAGTAGAGAAGATTTAGGAAATATGAATACAAATATAAAGTAGTGAAACGAAATACTGAACTCAACCACGGTAAGGGTATCACCTCATTAAGGAAGTCGTCACCGTTCTTGGGATTTGCAATTGTCAAGTACTTGGTGAAGTCCTTCTTCTTAATGGATTCGACCATGTTGTTTGAAGCCGCAGTCATGGCATCCCAAACACCTGCTGCGGTTTGGTCTTCAATGGCTGTTTTCTCCTTGTAGATTCTTGCAGCTTCGTCTCAGGCCACCACGACTTCTCTCTGGAAAACATAGTTATCCCCCTTTTTAGTACAGAGACGAACAAAAATCAATTGTCGAATGGAAGTGTGAGAAAGGATGGATGAAGTGCTTACACGATAAAGAAACGCGATGAAGACTTTGGTTGGTAAGATAAACCAGGATGGAGTATGTGGTTTATGATTCAAAGATATTTGATACTCCTCTGCTGTGAGCAGATCCTTGAATTCCTCCAATTTCATCACACCGAAGGAGCGAATTCGAAAAAGTTTAGCCGGAAGATTGCTCTTTACATGATCATTTTCTGTAGACCTGCACAAATAGACGGTAGTTAGTAAAATGCATAAACATCAAGACGTCTGGCCAAAATAGAGGGGGTTCAAATTCTCACCAATTGATGTCGTGCATGGCATGAAGAAGGTTTCCCACATGTCTGCGTGGGTCGAGAACAATGCAGTGCACAGATATGTGCCACGCAGGATCATCGCTGTGATGGTTGTTGATATGTCTGTACCAGGCAGCAAGGCGATGGTTACCTTCCCAGACATAGAACATCTTCCCAGAAAACTCCTTCCAATCCGAGTCCGCCAAGAGCTCATCCTCGAAAGCATCATTCGCTTTTTGCCAACAAGGGCTCCACTCAGCCTTGGTCTCCTCAGTGACATCGGATGTCTTCTCTTCGTGGTTGTACATGGAAATGTACATGACTCTCTCTCCATCTCTGTAGCCTTTGACAAACTCTCGCTCCAAATGTTGAACTCCCATTTCTCCTACAGGTCGCACTTTTGCCATTGAGAGCATTCTGCAAAGGGGAACAAGGATACGCGACTTTGACTTTGGAAGAATTCGGAGATTGTTGATGACGCCTATGGAGTCTTGCTTGTGCTGTACCCAATGTCCCAATTCACTGTCCACTACATTCGTCAATTCACTAGGACAAGAGGGCGCTGGCAACATATCCTGTGTCTGGGTTACGTGCCATAAGTCATACATTTTGAAGATCAAAGGAAATCAAACAATTATGAAGATAAGTAGAACAATAGCTTCCTGTACTGATACATCTCGTTTGAATAACAAATCATAAGCCACAGTAGGAAGTAGTACAGGGGCCACTATGTACGTGGAGCACGGCTATAGTACTCCCTAGCCTGTCTACAGTTCCAATGACGGCGCCTCCTCCAAAAACGCCTGGTCTGCTAAATAGGGCAAGGCAGTATTGCCGGTAGGGCGAATACAACATGGGCTGGCCTCCTCACTCTTATAGGCGAGGAAGGAGAAGGTGGAGACATTGGCGGGGTACCAAGTCGTGAAGAAGTAGGCATGTAGCCCGGGGATGTAGGCTCATAGACAGGGGACGTAGGCATGTACTGAGGAGAGTGGACTTCGAGAGGTCCACTACCTAAGTCTACAGGGGTTCCTAAATCACATCTACATAAATGGGGCTGATCAAATGAATTCGAGAGGTCGGAAACATTGATTACTGAGATCGGGGAACTGATGGACCAAGGTGCATCTGAGAATACCTACAAGCATAGAGATGAAGACAATGTCAATTTACCATTTGAGTTTTCAAAACTACTTAAGAAAGTTTTAATAAAAATGCAATGTTGAATACAAAAGCAGATAAGATTAAAATTACCTCAGTTTCTGCAGGTGTTGGACCATCACCTTCAGTCGCAGTGAGTTGATCCGTGAACTCCTACAACACAGAGAGAAAACAAATTATAAGAAATCATAAAACAAGAACAAAGAAAAGGTTTAAATCAAAACCAATAATCTCCCCATCTACAGCCATGACTGCCCTCGCGGCCTTGCCCTCCCTTGCACCCACTGCCCATTGATTCCCCAACACTCCCCCCCCCCCTCACCCCCCTTTCGGCACCGAATCCCCATCTACAGCCATGATTGCCCTCGCGGCCTTGCCCTCCCTTGCACCCACTATCCATTGATTCCCCAACATTCCCCTCCCCCCTCACCCCCCTTTCGGCACCGAATTCCCATCTACAGCCATGACTGCCCTCGCGGCCTTGCCCTCCCTTGCACCCACTGCCCATTGATTCCCCAACACTCCCCTCCCCCCCCACCCCCCTTTCGGCACCGAATCCCCATCTACAGCCATGACTCCCCTCGCGGCCTTGCCGTCCTGCATTGCAATCTCCGAATCCCGAGTCCAATACATTGCTACATTCACCAAACCCACAACAACAAAAGCTTCCATCGGATCTCTTACCTCCTTCGTGGCTGCATTTCGATCCGTGTCGACACCCGCGCCGTCCATCTCCTCCACAGCACGGTCTTCTCCACTAGCAGCCATTGTCCCCTCAGATGCCTGCACTTGCGATGCCGCGAGCTTGAGTATGGAAGTGCCCTTATTCTTGACCCTCTCTCGACTACCTCAACCTCTCCCTCTCCCTGGAACATCAAACCCTCTCCCTCGATCCGCGACCTCACCCTCTTCACACTCGATGTCGACTTCGGGCCCCGCCATTCTATCTTGCGAATGATCTTCGTCTATACTCCTTTCCGATGGACTTCCCGGGTCCCCTCGTCCCGCTTGTCTTGCAGCTATTGCTTCGCCTCCTTCGCCGGCGTCCATGATTTTGCGTCTCGCTCTCCGAGCCACTTTTATAAATATCTCAGTATCTGACTCCTCGCCCGCATCCACTTCTGGCGTCTTTTCCTCTGCAACGTCTTCCTCAATTCTAAACCAATTGACAATCTGCGCATATATTTGAGCAATGACCAGTATTACTACTTGGCTCTCCTATTTTAAACAATCATTCAGTTCATGACGCATCAAATATTCATTGCAGTAAAAAATAAACCCGCAACGAAGACAATACGTAAAACTTAATATAACTCTACTAATATACATACTTTACATGAAGCATATTTAAATGTATCAATTATGAAACTAACCACATCCTTGTTAGACTGGTCGCCCGACTGTGTATGCGTCCCTCTTGTCGAACACTCCTTGAATCCGAAAGAAGGTTGTGGTGTCTCCAAAGTCGGACTGCAATTGAACCCTAATTCTTCCGTCATCTCTATCTGTTTTTCCCCTCTACTTCTTACCTCATGCTCCTGATGCTCAACTATGTTGTCCACTAAAACCTCTTCTTTTACCTCTACAATGGACTCTAGAATGAGTTTACGAATGCTACAAAATTTAATTGCCAAAGGCAGCCCAGCATCTCAAAACCTTTAGAGGTGCACTCAAGTGGTTGCCTGTCGACTTTGCCTTTCTACGTGATTCTCTCTTCTTCCTCGCTCTCCTATTCGTAAAATCTGTACCACCTGGTTTTCTTCTAGGCTTAGGAGTGACATAAGTGGAGGGAGCTGACCCTCCACTCTCCTTCATGTGTCTAACTAACGAGTGAACTCTCCTCACAATATAGCTCTCCTCCTTACTTCCCTCTAACTTATATATCCCAAACCTTCAACCCCCCTGACTCAGCCCTAAATACTTACCTTATTCTAAACCTACTTAAATTAATGAAAACTATAATTAATTGCATTTTGAATTAAAGTTGATGAGATCAATCTATATTGGAAGAGAATAAACCAAGCCCACAACATATAAAAAGATTTGAATTAAGCACTGGAATACTTGTATTAAATATGGATCCAACTGACGGCTCACTCTAATCTCATCAAACTTCACATCGAATAGAATCAACCCCACGATTCAATTATTAAATGCGTAGTTCTAAAAACTCCTACCCTTTTAATTTGGGCCTGCAAAAAGCAACATTCTAATTAGTTAGCGCCGTCTCTCTTTAATCATATATTCGTTACGTAACAGAATGAATCATTACCTAGTCGTCCACATGGACATTCCAATTTGAATAAAATGATCAACAGCGATGCATCATTCCTCTCACTTTGCTCTCGCGATACTGCTTTGCTAGTACACTCCCTCTTTTCCGTTCTTCCTCTAGTATCTCTGAGTTGCCTGCGAATATGGAGATGGTCTCTCTCTACGCCCAAGGCATGGGCATCCCTCTTAGGTTTCGCGTAGATGACGATGGTCTAGCTACGGTGTCCTCTCTTCGCCTCAGTCTCAGATTCCATTTTCGTGAGGATTCCATCAGTATAGAGGAGAAGATCTTTGATGACGTTACTGCCGAGGTTACCCACACCCTCAGGCAACCTTCAGTGAGAGATGAGAACAACATGTTGCAGTGGAGACTCCTTCCTGGATCCTATAGAGTCTATGGTCTTACTGATTCTCTGATGGCTGCATCCATTGAGATCCTCACCCCCCGTCGCACTTCTACTTGCAAATTCAGACTCCCTTACCTCGTGATGTCAAGGTCAAAGTCGAGTCTGGTACCGAGACTTCAGATGTAGAGAAACCTCCTCCGACCGTCATATCACTCTCTTCTGATGACGAAGTCAGTCCCGTCAAGTTGGTGCCTAAGGTCCACGCAGATGCTCCTCCTTCCAATGTGTCTCCTCCATTGTCCCAGGTCATAGTTAGCATTGTTCCGCTCCTTAAAGAGATTGCTAAGACGCGTGGGTCCAAAAACATTTTGAAGAAGATAGACTATTCCACTATTAGACACGAGAGAGTAGAGTACTTGCTTGCGAAGTTTGATGGTCCGGTTCTTTTTGAGTTGCCCCCAGCTGCTGCAGGATCCTCTAAGCTCGCCGCCAAGTCAATGCAGGGAATGGACAAACGATACAACGGACACTTGTGGACCAAGACCATCACAACAAACATCAAAAACGAGTTCGGACTCTCTTTTCGAAGTTCCACCTGCGTCGGATGGCTGCGCTGCATCAACAAGGAGTGTGTCTTCCTGAAGCGTGTTCCCAAGATCTTCGAGGATAACGAGACTGAGTTCGAAGGCTGTACCCTGCAAGCTTTTGTTATGGACCAGCCTCCTCCATCTGACTCCACACTAGTGTGCAAGGTATGTAAAGAACCTCCATCATGTGTAGCTACATGCGAGGCTAAGATTTATTACGTTGTCGGCAAACCGAATCAGACTAGAGCTTGTATTCACATAGGAACACATGATCATCCAGTGAAAGTAGGAGACTACAGAGACTCTAAAGCAAAGATTAGTAGCTTAATAGAAGAGCAGGTAGAGATGAACAACAAAGCAACAAAGAGCGCCGTTGTCCTGGAGGGGAGCAAACTCCTCATCGGAAGCTACCTTCTACAGCCCGAGGATGCACCACCGAGGAAGCTAACCATGGAGGAGCTGGTTCCTGTTCTGGATCGTTGCAAACACATGGCCTCACCAAACATCCGAAACAAAGTCGCCACCTTCAAAAAATTCAAAAGGTACGGAATCATGGACGGTATCACCAAGCTCCGTGGAAACAGTCTCTGGGCGTATGTCCAGGAGAATAGGTTTCCTGGTCAGGGATCTATGCGTGACAAAGTCTTCGTCTTCAAGATGTCGGAGGTCGGGCCGGGAAGTGGTGTCGACTTGGTCAGCCGTATGCAAGCTGGTGGCGACTTGGAGAACGCATGGATCATGTTTGACCATGTAAAACGCGTCAAAAACTGGTCGACGATGGCGTGCCATGTGTACGACGCCACCTACTGCCGCGTGATGACAATCGCCACTTGCGACATGCAGTCCGAGGACATGGACGCCCAGCTCGTCTTTTGGAAAAACCTGAACCTGGTCATGGAGATCAATGGCGTTGCAGCGCCGAACTTCAAGGGGTTCATGGCGGATAACGCACAGGCGAATTGGAATGCAGTGCGAATCCTTTACGGCAATGGCAACAAAGAGGACCCAATGGAGGACCGGGAGAGGTCGTGCTTGTTCCACTGGACTCAGAACATGGTGGCGTATACGCAGAAGCACTTCCCCGAAGAACTCTGGGAACAACACAAGAAGATGTGCACTCAGTACAAGAATGCGACCAGCATGGCAGAGGCGGAAACTCTGTACCACGCGTTGCGAGCATGGTGGGCATCCACCGGGGTCGTTGGCGAGAGCGGTCCCATCAAACTCGATCAGTGGCTGTCATTCTGGCACCATCGCTTCCGCCAGTGGGGGGGATTCATGACCGAGGTATTATCTCTGCACTCTGTTTTCATGTTTATGATACTGGTTTCCTAGCCCTAACCTACAAACCTGTAATCGGTGAATCTAACGACACCTACTGTCAAATCTGCAGAAATTCACGAAAGAAGAACTCACAGAGATGCCCACCTGTAACCTCGCCGAAACAGTTCACAACAAGTGGCTCCAAGCTTCAGGAAACAATGGGAACGACCTCTACGTTGCTACCGTGGACGATTTTGTTCGGGCTTTTCTACAGGTTGTCAACTACTACCAGTTCCTCAAAGGTGACGTCGGCGGAACAGGACCATCCAAGAAGGAACTCAGGCTCCGGATGGCTGAACGCAACGCGAAGAAATGGGGAAATCCTACAGTGCTCGACAAGCCCATGCTCGATATGCCAGGCGCGGATGAGTTCTGCACCCGT
Organism: Ceratodon purpureus; assembly: GCA_014871385.1. NCBI lineage: Eukaryota > Viridiplantae > Streptophyta > Bryopsida > Pseudoditrichales > Ditrichaceae > Ceratodon > Ceratodon purpureus. The sequence continues at coordinate 62,773,080 of CM026426.1, read as the reverse complement.
CAGCCTATCATGCCTGGAGCGGAAGTCTTCGGTTCACAGAAGCGAAAAGCCGACGTCCTTATCGGAGCTGACGAGGAGTCTCATCGCCCGGATAAGACAAACTTCTCACGCCCAAGAGGCCCAAGACGTGCCGTCAGGGCTCGCCCTATGCAGATGCCCGTCATTGTGGAAGACGACTCCGAACACGACCCCGAGGTAGAAGGTACCCAATCTCCCGCCCAGGAAGTTGATTCCCCTTTACCTTCACCAGTGAACAAGGGCGGCATTCGCCATGTCAACGCGGTTGAAGAAACTAAGGTGGACGTGAAGGAGTGGCACATTTCGAGACTTCACAAACTTTCTGCGAAGTGCTGCTGGGCCCAAAGAGCTGAAACGAAGAAGAAGTGCACTGAGAGAATCGTCAGGGGGCCCCATTGCACAGCTGCACCGACCTACACTGGGCTCTAGACTAACTATCGCAGGAACCTAGTCGAGAAGACAGAGTTCTTCTTCTGCTCCGACGATATTGAGCGCTGCGTGAAAGGCTCTAAGCGCAAGTAGGTAGCACACTACTCAAAGGACCAGGAATTCCCCTCCATTCCAGAGGTCTGGCCAGTGAAACTAGGTACTAACCTAAAACTCACTGAGATTCTTGCCCTCGAAGCAGCGGGCTTTCAACTTCCGCCGAAGAAACCGGTCTCCCCAAGACGCCTGTTCTCTTCTGCCCCGTCCCCTGCAAATCTCAGCTCAGTGCCAGTCCCTACAGACGCTGACCGCTACCCAGGCAAGAGAGACGGCAAGATGATGAAGCGCACTGCCACTCGTCCCAATCAAGCGCAGCGACTCTCCATGGGCTCCTCCGAGTCTCTTAAAGCGCGCCTCCGTTCCGTCACCATGATACCTGAGCCGGGCCACGGTTGCATCATTGGGCTGGATTCGGGCGTCGCTCCACACATCACACGGTACCAGATTACCATCAATTCTTACCCTGGTTGCACTTGCCCAGCATTCAAGAAGACGATGACTACGTTCCGTGGCAAGACTCTGTTCACGTATTGTAAGCACCTATACTACATACTCTTGAAGGTCTGCAACCGTGATCCCGAAGCCGAGCTTTTCATCCATGCGCCTACCTTCAGCTTCAACGAGGTCAAGCTACTCTTAGAGAGTGGAATCTTGCGTCACCCCGTGGCGAAGAAGTAGGTAGCCCTCCTACTTTAGAACTGCCATTTCCACAATGGCCATCTGTCACGTAGTGAATGATTTTAGTAATATACCATGTACTAAGTCAGCTATTCAGAAGCTGTATTGACTTTTTCATTATATTAAAGGCTTTGTCGTTCTCATTGATTGCACTCTATTTGAAAACATTCTATCTTGAACAAGTGCACTATATACTTCGTATCCCCTGACATGTATCTTTTATTACAGCAAACATATACTTGTTATTAGATGTCTCAATCTTCGAACCTAACACGTTTAGGGTTGCCTTCTACACTATCAGCAGGACTGCCAGCCGCTGACTGTACTACAGGACAAACTACATTCGCAGTCACTTTCGTTCCCACACTTGGAGCATGTCCTTGGTATGAACGTTTCAGCAATGGCCCACCTCCCCGCCTCCGATTAACTGATTCCCTGGAATAGGTTCCCCTTGGGATCTTTCCAACCTTCGAGTATGTATGTGGTTGCAAAGGCACATCTGCGTCCTTCTCTAGCACTATGATTTCATCCGAATTTTCTGAACGTAGAGGGTCAGCTCTTACATCCGGTTGTACGTCAACATCCGTTGTCGAAGGACGCCCTTGGCTGTTGGCCATCACCTCTTCTTCGTCCTCCACCTCAACATATGGTTCAAATGGACAAACATCGTCAGCAAATGAAACAACAATATCTCTGACGTCTTCCATAGCTGCTGTCCCGCACTACGGAAAAGAGCTTCACAAAACACCGACACAAAAGAGGTAGAGACATTCCCTACTCTTATCTTAAATATCCCTGAAGAAGATGCTTGGCGCCCTTGAAAATCGGCTATTCATTCATTTAAAAGTTGTCATCCTCCTAAACCGAATGGAAAAAGATGAAGGTTTAGCAGAGGTCATTTAGCATTTAAATTTTTTTTTAAAAATTAAAGAATGAAAAAAAAATATATATATATATATTAAAAAAAAAACATTTATTTAAATTGAAATTAAAAAGATTAGAGAAAAGAATAGCAATATTTAAAATAAAGGTTGAAAATAAAATGAAGGAGATCAACAAATTGAATGTGAAAATAAAATGAAGGAGAGAATTAAATGAAAGGAGGCTTTTGACCCCTCTAACAAGATAGATAGAATAAAGAAAATTTTATAAAAAATACAAGACAAATTTCAAAAAAATAAAAAATAAATAAAAAAAAGGAGAAAGGCATGTAGACTATGGTGGATGAATTCTAGCAATGTTAAGAAAATGTTACAAAATTAAATGTTACTTGATCCCTGTTCAGAGGTTCAATAGCAATACATTTTAAGTAGTAATTTGCATATAAATTTAAGGAGATAAGGGGAATTACTGTATGCCTGAACTAGTTAGAAGGAGCCGGAGCATAGTAATTGGTGCACGTTAAAAAATTAATCACCAAGAAAAGAGAATATGAACTACAAATTCAATGAAAATACTGTAATTAGTCCACGGTTATAGGGTCAATTAAATTACTAAAATTAGTAAATTTCCAAAAATAAACTAAGAATATTTGAATCTTCTAATTTTATAATTTATTTTTAGTAAAAAAAATGCTATTTTAAGGTTCTGTCCCCCATTCTGTGCTCTCCGCTCTCCAAATCTGCGCTCACTGCTCTCCGCTCTGCGCTCTCCGCTCACGTACAAGCTTCCCTCTAAGAAACTGCACGATTTCAAAATAGAACTACCAAAAAATTGAAATTAATTCACTGAAGTGAGAAGAATGGTAGCCTGTGGACTACGATCTGTAGAACAAAATAAAGTTTACGAAGCATACAGATGCATGTCAGGGACACATAACTACATAATGTTTACATGTGACATACAGAATCCAAGGAAGGTAACAGCTTCGGTCCCTGCGTGCTATCCATCTATTTAGAACAAGCCATCTCAGTGACGAGATATGGATGACAAGTGCATTAAATAATTTCTTAACAAAAAAACACGAGACATTTTAACCGACTAGAAGCATAGTACAATACTGAAATCTAGATGCTTTTCATAGGTGGACATTAAGCCTGATTCAATGTCTACACCTCCATCTCGACATATATCGGCACAGATGCCGAGTCTCCCATGCACGACGCCAAGGTACTGGGACTATAAGCATTATCCGAATTAGTAAGAAATAGACATGACACATTTCAGCTTTGGTAGTCGATAAATCAGATCCGTATAGCAAGAAATTATTAAGTAACCTTCCAACCATGAATTGAGCCTAAATTACAAGTAACAGCCCACCAACCATGGCAGACAATGCCTAGATTAATCTGGCACTCTTTAGGAAATTTACACAACTGCACCAATCAAGCATACAACACACCACTCTCATTGATTCAGTCAAACGTATCACCAAATAATACTTCGAGGACACTGTTACCACTTCTCACGTCACAATCAATCACTATTTCGCTAAGTCACACAAACTATGCAATAGAACAGTCGTCGCTAGCACGTGAGGACCATGACAATCACCGTTGCCTCAGTCATAGAAAACAAACGGCGCCATCACGCAACCCTCACTCCACTACGCACATCTCCCAACGTCGACCGCTGCTAACTCCAATGTCGACGAACGGAACCCAGACACTCGCGATTTATAATGCCTAGACGCAAAAAAGGACAACGACATTAATTTCCTCTTTTAAGGAGATTGCTAGCATCCTTAATCCAGTCATACCATCATACACCTTACGGTTTACATGAAACGAAAAAATTTCAGCTAAGAGTTCACAAAGTAGGCAAGTGGTTGGACGTGCTGAAGATGTACTCGAGGTCCTGTCACCTAAAATATGGCCATTAGGTTTAAACAAAGGTAGGACGAAATTATGATATTAAAACACATAGTCTTACACCTAAAACTTACAACTGATGTCACAGCAAAATCATGTAACACATACACGCTTTCTCACATAAATATAATCCTCTCAAAACATCCGTGATAAGTGTACTTGTCAATAACAGTGACGCCCTTAGGGTGAATTAAATGCATTGCAGAGGTGATAGTAACAAAATAAAAGGGGAATAACCAAATACACATATGCACAGAGTTAGTGAGGAAAAAAAGAAAATTAAAGCTGTTCAGAGAGCACCTTCTAATATGGAAGTTGGAAGAGGGCGCTGACCCTCTTCAACCCATATGTTCGAGCTGGGTCGTCGCATTTGGGTGTTCCTCCTCGTTGCAGCCATCCTTGTCGCTGTGTTCCCCAGCGTATCACTTGTTCAGAAGTAACGGGTGGCGGTCTAGGACAAAGCTCTGGCCGCCCATCAAAATCTTCAACATTGGCTGTTCGGTCTCGGTGAGCAGGAGGGAGAAATCTCCGAGCCTGATTGTTGAAAAGGTTTTTTTTAAAACACGTGACCTACGTGAAATGATATTGGGGCCACAAATGGGGCAGGCCCGATAACCTTTGGTGACACAACCAGCCACGATTCCGTAAGCCGGGAAATCGTGGATGGTCCGAAGCAAACCTGCCCTCATAATGAATGAGCTCTCACCATTGTATTGGGCAGCATCGTGCACTCTAATCCCCTTATTCCATAATCCACTCCTCCAGTAATGGAAACAAATACGTATCAAAATTGTCTCCCGTCACACTAGCTCTACCAAAAATAATCAATGATAAAATAGTCCAATGTTTCTTCGTCGTCATCCAGGGTGCTACATTGTAATTCGATAAAATCACGGGCCAAGTGCTCTAGGTCGACCTTTGATAGAGAAAGGGTTTACTCCATCTGTTGCTAATCCTAATCTAATGTTCCTGTCTTCTCTTGCAAAATCAGGGTCGAAATCATCAAGTGGTCTCCATTGGGGTGAGTCCGCAGCTTGCCTCATACTCCCATCCTCGCTCCTGTTTCTACAATGCCAAGTCATGAACCATGCCTGAAGGGATGTACTAAATATCCTTTCTAATCTTGGAATTAGGGGAAGCCATCGCAGGACCTTCACAGGTATTGACGATTTTCCCACTGTCTTGTATTGCTCTGCACCGCACACAGAACACCTCCTAAGAAGTTCGTTTCCTTCGCCCCTGAAAAGCATGCATGTTTTTGGACCAGGGCAAACATGAATAGTTTTGTACGCTAATCCTAGTTGTTTCTTGATTTTTGAGGCAGCATACTCTGACTTCGGTAAGGAATTTATAGAAGGCAACATGCTCTTGTGCAGGAGACCAAAGAGCTCATTTATTAGCATATTCGATGCATTGTGAGTGGGCAGACATGTTAAGAGCAGTAGAGTGGCGCTAAGGGAGGTTAGAGTTGCATCGGCATAGAGAGGTGTGCGGGCACTCTCTTCGAGTATCTCCATTTCTGTGGGCTCAACCTCGCCCATCCTGTCCAGGTCATCGTCCAGTAATTCCTCGCGCTCTTGATCTTCTGGAGGTGCGTTGTCTTGGTTACCGTCCAGATTTCCATGCAGTTCTCCATTCGGCTCTGTCGCTGCAGCATCCTCTTGTCTCTCTTGCGGAATTTCCCTTCCCTCTAAGTCATTTTCAGCATTGTCAACAGCTCCTAGACCACCTTCGCCAAGGTTATCGTAGATATGAAATGCGTGCTGCACCAACCTTGCCATGTCCATGTCCTCGTCCAACGCTCCCCTCCCAACCGATAGGAATCCTACACCTCTGACTCCGTAACCAGCTGTAATTTTGTCGTCCCATTCTACATCAGACTGATCCCTTTCGAAACCCTAGTTCATATACAAATCAATCGCACTATGTCAGGGGCAAGATGCTAAACGCAATTTGATAATCCGAAAACCCTAATTCTCATTCAACATCGCAAGCACATAGGAATGGCAGATTTTAATGCAGTATATATACCTCGGTGCTCCCGCGATGGTATGGATGGCGCCCATAGAGTTGGAGATGCTTAGAGACCACTGTCCTCAATCGCACTGAGTGATTTTCACCCACACAAATGTTACACTTACATACACGCTTGGGTTGGCGATGTCTATCTACCAATACCTCCTCAAGGAAGAGTAGCTTCCTATCTCGCTCCACTTGTCTCCTCCTGTCGTGCAGTGGTAGTCTTCCACGAAAGTCCATACTCGCCAATTGCAATCCTCTCTAAGCTAATGGCGGAAACCCCAAAAATTGGCCATGGCCACAGGTTCAGTCCTGCAACGGCATCTTCCCTCAGAGGCAAGAGATGTTGGTAGCAAATACCGTCTCGGCCCTTTCCTCTTTTCTGTTTTTCATCAATCACGTGTCGTTGACTCATCCGTGAAATCGTTGGTCGCATTAAACGAGTCCGCTTCCTCTACGCAGCATCCTCTAAGACGCCCTCCTCCACCGACGTCGTTACATTCACTTCTTTGTACGCCTGCATAGCCGAGCTGCTCTTGAAGTTTCACAATCAATGGACTCAGTCAGTCTTCGTACCTACAGCAGACCGGAAGAACTGGACACTATAGCAGACCTTGGCTCTAGCTTTGCTTCTTCGCTTATTTATTTAACACTTCATCATTGGGCGCTTGTGGAGCCAGTATTAGTCAATCGCTGCCGCGAAGACGTTAGTGTGGCCCATGAACACGGGAAAGAGGTCACACTTCGGATGAAGCATGTTCAACTCCAACACAGTGCCCTACTGGAACTGGGCCAGTCAGTTTTTCATTCTTGAATCTACGAAATTGAGGATCCACATGTCAGTCAATGGTCATCGTCTTCTTACGCACCACTGACTTCGCAAAAAACGTTTTGCCGTAAGGCCTTTAACCCCTTGAGCATGTTGGGTGAAAACAGCGCCCTTCTATACAGACCGTATTCTGCGAGGAAGTTTGTGTACAGGAGCAATTTTAGTGAATTATGTTGACATTTTCGAAGTTGAAATTTTTGGTTTAGATTCATGGTGAATTCATGGAGACAACTGTGCAATTACATTTTCAATGTGGTGTACCTGTAATTTTCGAGAAATTCAAGAGTAGATGGGGGTCCTATGGGCTGTGGAATGAGTATATGTATTGTCAAAACGCAATTACAGGAGTCAGAAAGAGGTCTGAACAGTATCTGCCGATGTCTGACGTGGGCAGTGTGACTGCTTGTGAGAAGTTTCTAATCTAGAAGGTGACTGGGGTAACCAGTTCCACAAAAAACGGTTGTGGCTTGGCGGGAGGGTGGGCGAGTGAGGGGCTGCCACGCAGTCCAGGGCGTGTAGCACCGCTGAGTCCCAGGACAGCGGCCCTCAACTACCGCCGAGCCCCTCCACGCACTGCCGCTGCCTGCGAGGGAAGGTGAAACATATTTACAGAGGAGGTGCAAGTCAGAAGGGGATCAATGTCTAAGTCGAAATCACAAGGCAGGTGTGCACCAATGTCTAAGTCTCGAAATGGCTCTTCACATGGAGACCAAGAACCACCGGCCCTCTTTAGCAAAACGCCCTGAAAGTCAAGGGGGAGGAGCTGCGTGAGCCACTGTGTATCCGCAAGGACCGGATTTGGTGAAGATCAGAGTGTCCCCAATCTTGAGGTGGTTCATGTAGCAGTACTCGTACCAGCCTTGAGTGAAGAAGCACTGGGTTTGCCGACATGTCACAAAAAGATCACTCTGCACAATGCTCTCCTTCACCAGGCCTGTGAGGCAGAAGAGGTGGCTGTCAAATTTATCCTGGCCCACAGCTCGCCAATGTGTCGTGGGGATATCCTGTGGGTGAAATTACACGATCAGAGGGAGGGGAGAGGGGACTGGATTTAGAAAGTTGAAAAAAAAATTATCAGTGAAGAGGGGAATGGGGGGTAGGGACTTACAAGCCTGGCTGCCCAACCTGGGATGGTGTGGGTCCTCCTCAGAGTCTTCCGGAACAAGGGTGGGGTGGCATCACCTGCTGCTGTGGCAGGGATCTCCTTCGTAGTCTGCCGTGGAGTCTTGCCCTTGGTGTGACTTCCCTTGCCCACGCCCTTGCCCTTGAGGTCGCGGCCCGAAGCCTCCTGCTTGCGAGTGATTTGGCTTCCCTCGGCCACCTCCTTCCCTTTGATATTGCGACCCTCGGCCTCGAACTCTTCCTTGATGTGACTTCCCGATGTCACCTGCATGCCCTTGATGGTGCAGCCATAGAGCAGGACGTTCTTGCGGTACATGTTGCAGTCCTCCCCATCCTCCACCACGTCTCCTGTCCCCTTCGCATCGACTTGGTCCGGCTTGGTTTCCGGGCTTGGTTTGCGGTGCACAGTGACCACCAGACAGGTGTCGTCCACCATCTCGAAGATGAGGAGGTTGCCGACACCAAGGTCCAAGTTGGTCACGAACCTCGCCCAGTCGCCGCCGACAGACACCCAGCCGTAAGGGGCTCGGCCCGGTTCGATGCGACGCAGCTGGAGGGTCCACTCCTCTTGGCTGGTAATCGAAGTCACCAATGTAATCCTGTCGGAGCCGGGGAATCCGCAACGCGCTGTGAAGCCCTTCGGGATCCCCTGCGCTCAAACAGTTGGGGCATCAGCAGCCTCACAAAAAAGGGCAACCAAAAACGACCGAGGTAAGGACGGGGGGGGGAGCATACCAGTTAATGAAGGTCTCCGAGCGACCTCACTAGAACAGGGAAGTAGAAAGCACGTGCATCGTCCAATTCGCAGAGCACGACGCCGTGCAGGTCGTCCAGAACCTCCCCCTCGATGCAAGCACCCATGGCGAACCTGATCGAGCTGTGGCGAAGAAGAACACGGAGTGAGATGAGAGAGTGAGCACAGAGTAGAGGAGTGAGCGGAGACAGAGAAAGTGGAGGTGCAAATGGACGGGGGGTTGGGGGAGAGCTTACCCTAACTCTCGCAGATGAAGCTCCTGGCGATGGTGGCAGCTGCCCCACGTAATGGCGAAGCTCTGGTGGCGGGACTAATATGTCCAATCGCCATCATCGTAGCACCCAGCACCCAGCCCCCAGTCCACAGCACCCAGTACCCAGCACCCAGCCCCCAGCACCCAGCAACCATTGCGAACAGCACCCAGCACGCAGCAACCAGCATCCAGCACCCAGCACTTGGGACTGCGGAATCTGCAGCTGCGGGGCGAGGGTCGACCAAGAGTTTCGGGTGGGGGGGGGGGGGGGGGGAGTGAATAGTGCCGTGCATGGCATGAACAGTGCCATGCACGGCATGAAAAGAAGGAGACGGATACAGAAGGGGGAGAGAGAGAGACACAGAGAGAGGATTAGAGAAGGGGAGACAGAGGGGGGAGACAGGGTGGAGGGGGGGGGAGACATGACGGCGGCGAAAAAAAAGAAAACAAAAGCAGACAAGGAGGGGGGCTGGGAATGGGAGGAAGGGAGAGAGAAGATGGGGGAAGGGGAGG